>CM042239.1:27832394-28262394 GCA_023566225.1 Romanogobio albipinnatus
CACATAATCAAATTCAGTCAGCTAATAAAGCTTGCATTTAATGCAATATAACATACCATTTAATACGAAGCATCAACCGTCTATATAGAAAACATTGACCTGTCCTGTATTGGCAATCTGAAAGACTATAGGAAAAATGTTTGATAGATGCTGCCTACTTGGATAGGCTTAAACGGAATCCATAAACTATCCTAAATCAGTCTATTTGAGCTTAAAGTCCGTACTGCTTATTTAAACGTTCGAAAAGAATGTCCTCCAATACCTGCACATTCATTGTAGACCTCAGCGGGGAAAGAAATGTACTTGAGGCATGAAAATGCGCGCTCACACTGACTTGCGTTACCGGTAGATTCATAGATGATGGTGCGCGGGCATTTCACTCACGCTTGATCCGTCAACGTCACATGCTGTACTACTCATTTCATGATTGGTCACTGCCAAATTAAAATATTAAAGAGAACGATAAAATAACGTTATTAACCGGTTAATGGTCATTTCAAATTAACGTTTCTGTTCAGAACGATTCAAATTGATTTTGATTTCGTTTCCGTTTTTGTTCCTCTTAAAATTTTGTTCGTTTCCGGTTTTCGTTTTCGTTCCTTGAACCGGTTCAGAGCCCTGGTCAACATATCAAAGTTCTTCAGTATAGACAACACATTCATGATAAACTACACACACACACTATAAATGTTAAAATAGTGGGTGAAATTTTTATTACTCGCTTTTGTGTTTCTCCTCCCTCCGCCATTTTACGCTAGTGCGAGAAGCGCGTATGCGACGAATGACATCAGAGAAACGTCAGTAGGCTATAATCGATTATGGTCTATTACTGCATCGATGCAGAATCATCTATGTCCGCATCACGATGCATCGTAGAACAGGGTTTCTGCAGGTTTCACCAAGTCAAATTTAAGACTTGTTGAGACCTTTTTAAGACCATTATGAATGAAATGTATGATCCATAAAAGGAAATGCAATCACAAAATTACATGCAAAGTAAATTCATTTATTAAAATCGAACAAATCGATAAATTTGCACTTCCTCATAGCTTAATCCCATCAGGATTTCGCAACATTTTTTTTTATGTGTCTGTGGTACAATCTGAAAGAGACTCCAATAAGACGAAAGCTGGTTGGCTGCAATATAAGCTGCATGTTGGTCTCATTTGTAGTCATAATACAGCAAATTATATTTGGACTGGCGAAAGAAAGAATTACAAAAAAAAAAGTGCTAAAGTGCAGCAGGATTTCAATGAGCATTAGAAGTAGTGTTACATAGACATAGGAAAGTTAAGACCTGTTTAAAATTATATTATATTTATAATATCTAAGACCTCAAACAGAATACTTTTTAAGGCCTAAAATTTTTAAGACCCCGCGGAAACCCTGTAGAAACATTTAATTTCAACATCCCTATCAAAAAAAGTACAGTTGAGCTTCCATTTCTCGTATTTGATACTGTATCATATGACTTTCATATTCATAGGACTAATTAAACCACTATATTTATATAAAATAAATATATTAAAAAAATATTCCTTTCATCCCTCCCTATTCTAGTTTATGCAACTCTAAGCAATGTCTGAAACTTTGTATTTTTAGCACTTTCTGTGTTTATTCGCCTCTTCATGACATAACGCTTCCTGTATTCCTCATTTGTATGTCGCTTTAGATAAAAGCGTCTGCAAAATGAATACATGTAAATGTATATAGATTACTCTTACAATGTCTTTATGAAGTGTCAATTTTTTGGTTGTATGACCTTTCAATGGAGGGACAGAAATCTTTCAAGTTTCATTAAAAATATCTTCATTTGTGTTTTGAAGATGAATGAAAGTCTTATGAATTTGGAAAAATGTGAGGGTAATTGATGGCAGATTTTTTATTTGCATTTAAACTAATTGATCAGATTAAACGGTTTTAAATGGTTTAATATGATGCACCACTTACAATGCCTGATGACAACATAGCAGTCTTCAAACCTAGATCAATACTATGAAAATCCTACATAAACACCACCAGAAAGTTTGGCAGTTAGAGAAAAATATGAAAGGCACATTACCACTATCTCTTCCCAGGAACCTCTGTAGAAGATTGGGCTGTTCACGTTCCAATAGGCACAAAAACACTCCAGGCGGCCCAGCTTATGTAGAGAATGCACACAGACACACACAACCACAGTTGTTATGTGAAATCTTATTATTATGGAATATAAGACATGTATACTCAAACTGGTGGCTTACTTTGTAGATGATCTTGGCTGCTTCATTCAGAATACAAGTTTTCCAGTTCTCATCTGCGGTCTATAAGAGAGAAAAACTGATACTTAAAAGACCAGAGTATGCAAATAAGAACTGCTCATTTCAAAATGAATTGTAACTGTGCCTGATTCACTTATATCACTTATATTCAACATATATGAAAGTAGTTTGAGAGAGCACCTGTAGACTGAGTTCTGAAAGAGTCATGCCCATTGAAAGAGGTTTTTGAGGGTCTGACACCTGAAGAAGTTCAACAAATTATACCATTTAATTACACAATTAAAAACCACATCTTCATTCATTTGCAATGCATACATTCAAAAATACACATTACTGAAGACATGTATGTAGATTCAACACTTACATCATCCTCATATCTGATGTGAATGCTGGTGATTTTGACCTGGAGGTTTTTGATGACTTGTGTAGCCAGTTTCTCAGTAAACGTGTCCTTCTTTTCCTCCTGAGTCTTCTCTGAAATTAAAAATTATTCAGTAAACATGAATGAAGGGTTTATCTTAACTCCATCCTATTTGCTATTCTAACGCCTTAATCCAATACTTATGCAAACATATTTAATTCAACAAACAGAATAAAGCTTTTGAAAAAAATGTGCTCATATTTGCCACGATGAGTCGATCACAGTCGCTTCAGACCACCCACCTGCTTTATGTTCATATTTTTTAGATCTCCTAAAGGGTTTTTTATGCTTTTTAAGCTTATGTCCTTTGTCTTAGAGTGCAGCATTGGGGGAGAGAGAAAAGTTGGTGAGGTAGAAAAGAATCATAGTCCAGCAATAAACACTCACCCTTGCAATAAACACACACTTGCATAAAAATGCACAAAAGCACACCAAGCAGTGAGGAGGAAAAAAGATGTCTACACATGTACACCCTCAGTAAACACTTTTTCTTTTTAAAGAAAAAGAATGTCTTTTTGAACAGAAGACGGGTGTATGATTAGCCTGCTATAGGAATGGGTCTGTACATACCCCGTGGTGGATTCTTATACACATAACTCTCCAGATTAAACACAAACTCTCCATCCTGAGAGCCTGCGGTCCATCAGATGCAGCACAAAGCAAATACACACAGCTGTTAAGGAGAGATCTGAATATACAGATGGACCGATGGACAGGTGGATTGGTACATGAATGAATGTAGGGATGGGTGGATGAATGTTTGGTGTGAAGTGATTGATGTACTGATATTGAAATACTATTGATATTCTGTCCTACTGTAGCCACTGACAGATAAATGGACAATATTATAAATATATAAAATATATATAAAAAACTAAAATACACTACCAAAACCTAACTTCAAGTTTCTTATCTCACCAAGGCTGCATGTATTTGATCAAAAATACAGCAAAACAGTAACATTGTAAAAAATATTATTACAAAGTAAAATAATTGTTTTCTATTTTAATATATTTTAAAATTGAATTTATTACTGTGATAGCAAGCAGAAATTTCAAAACAGTTGTGCTGCTAAAAAGTCAGCATTTAAGTAGACAATTCTTGTTTTTTTATCCAAGGAATATTGTATATATTTATTATAAATTATTTATCGGTGCACACTTCATTATTTTTTAAATCATACTATTTAATCAAAATAATCTTGCAGCATCATAACTTTTCTTTTCTGATGACGAGGGCAGGACAACCTGTTACTCACATGACATCACAGCAATAGCAAACCACAACGATTCAACCATTCAATAAATCCCAGATGGACAAAATCAAGTCCTGTCCTACAAGTTTTTTACCATTGGAGAAGCTGTTTCACTCAAAATTGCATCACAATAGGGAAGAAAAGACTTTCATGTAGTGTATTAATCTCTTTACAAAAAAAAAAGTCTTACTGACCCGACACTTTTGAACAGTAGTATAAATACTTTTATTTAGACATCATAACATTATAATGTTTTATATGAAAGATAGATAAATATTTATTTAGAAATCTGCTATAAAACGGAATATACAGTTTGAATTAGGGAAAATAAGTGCTCCTAATAATATGGACCTCTGGGATGCTGGCTAGACAGTCCCAGAAAAACGATAAGAGAGTTTAGGGCATATTTCAGAATAAGTGTTGATGTGTTTTTCTCAATAAATTAACAACCCATTTTGCACAGACACATAAAGCTTTGATAATGTTACATGCACATTGCAAATCCCTCCAAATGTGCTCTTAAAGAGAAAGCTTTTAGAAGGTTTAGAAGGTTTGCCATAAACTATTGCTATCCCTATAAGTTAGTGCTAGGTTAGATAGATTAGATAAGCAATTAACGATAAACTGTCATGATGCAGATTTATTGAGCAACCTTAAACAAATTGATGAATGAGGAATGAGGTTGAAAAAGACTGATTATGGTATAGATGGATGGGTGGGATGAATTCATGAATATCTGTTAATAAAATTATACGTCCAACAACTGCATATAAATCGAGACCATAAGGACTTAATGCAAAAATTGAAACTTCAAAGAGACAAGTGATTTCTCACCTCTGCGAGCGACCAGCTGAAGGGTATCCTCAATGCGCTGGAGCTCCTTCTGTTTGGCCTCCTGAAGGTATCGCTCCTCTTTAACTGCATCATACTTAATCGCTTCAAACACATAGCACACACATGGTTAGAGGCAAATAAACATCACACCATTAATATCAATCAAACCTGAGAAGTCTTTAATTTATTACTAAATATTTTTTACAACTGCCTGCCACCTAACACTGTTTTTCGATACACATAAATGTGCACGTGGAAAAAACAAATATAGATTCACACACTGTGAGCGGTCAACCATGTAATAACAGAAAAGTAATTTAAAATGACCATTCTCTCTCTTTGCACTGTGGCTTATAAGTAGCTGAAGTCTAATGCTGCTCGCTCAAGCAGACTTCCTCTGCTTTGGCAACCACTCATAAAGCTCTATCAGGAAGGACTGGTTTTAGGTTCAATTCACGAGAAACAAAAACCCTAATGCCTGCTATTATACAAGCTGGCACTGTATATCTTTCTTCACTAGAGTAATGAAAATCTAGCTCTAAAAATTGCAGATTCAATTGCTTATTTTTGTTCTATAGGGACCAAAAGGGTTTGAGTTCCTGAGGTAATTCAGTCCATTAGAGAGATAGTGTATTCATTGTAATATCTCATTCTGAAGCAATCAAACTTCACAGCAGATCTTTCATCAATGTTGTATAGAGTATGTGGCTGAAATATGTGGATGCTTCCAAAGAGAAAAGCTTGTGTATACCTTAAAAAACCAACAACTTTTGATTGGCATTTAGAAGTTGACTGTCTTCAATCCCAGAGACAGGCAGAGATAACCTTTCATGCTTAAAAAATCATTTGATTACTGTGTTTTACTACATGCATTACACACAATTGATTGGTTTATAAGATAAATCAGAGCACAAAAGAAACTTAAAAAAAAAAAAAAGTAAAATATTTGAACACTTGTTTGAGAGATCAATACATGCTATCAAAGGTTCTCCAAAACAAACACCTGTATCTGTATGATTAAACATCATAACCACAGGGAAAGTATAATGTTTGCCATAATAATCAAAGAGTCAGATACACACAAGAGCAGCCTATCGTTCCGGGTCCCAAGCCACCACCCTGCTACCCACCTTCTACACCTGGCTTACCATTGTAAGGTGAGGAAAATAACTTAGACTCAGCTGTAACATGTAAAAGACAATGTCAGTCGAAACAGCCCAATAGAAATAGAAGATATATACTGTATCAAATAAATTCAGTTATTCAGTTTGTTTGTAATTGCTACTATACTAGGCATAAAAATAACATGTTTCACATAGTCTTAGACAATCAAATGGTGCAAGAGTTACTGACTGTTTTTTAAGGGATTGTTCATTGTCAATGCATAACACCCCAAACTATTATCAGGAATTTTCGGGGATCTGTATTTTTTTTAATAGCTAATTATTTTTTAAATTGCAAATATCAAAAGTATAAGTATACAGTACTAGTGTCTATTGCATGTTTTCATTAATACGATCTTCACTGATAATTAAAGTTTCTTTGTGCAGTGAAACATAGTATAATGCAAGACGCTTGGTGAATTCGGAACACATACTGGCATATTACTCCTACTACTTCTGTCATAGAAAGATATTGTAAAAGTAGTAAGAGCATTATACTAGCCTGCGGTTCCGTATTCAGCAACTGTATACACCCTTTGTTAAAAGACAGGAAACCTCTAGGTTACAAATAAATCATGCAATTATTCTTAAGAGGAGATGTTATAACAAGACATAAAAGCATTTTCAGACAAATAACTGCAGTAAAGTGCCATGAAATAATTAGCATGATGCTTCAGGCTAGATATATAAACCATTTAAACTTCCACATTAAGAGATGTGTTGCATTAAGAACATTTTAAGTAAAACAAAAAAAAACTAAGCACTTACTTGCACCAGGAACCACCAGAAGGTATAATCCATCTAATGTGGCCACCACTGCTTCATTGTAAAGGTTTTTCCAAGGGATCTTCAGAGTCAGTTTACCTAAAGAGCAGGCATTTTCAATTCACTGTGACTATATGGAAGATAAAAAAGCTTTAATAGCACATGAATACAGATCCTCTGAAATCATTAGCATTATGTTATTCCATGTGTCTCAGATAAAAGTAAGGGCCTGTTTACACCTGGTCACCTAGCTATCCTATCCGGTTGTGAAAAGACTATGTAAATTCCTTCTTGAATGCTTTCAAGACAAATTTAAATTCAATCACACAAATACTTCAGGAGGTGGTTTGAGATTCATTCTGTGCAAACTCCAAAAAGTGTAAATGCATCTGGTTGTTGGAACCAAATATGTAAATTTTACTCAATAAAAAATAAAAAAGTTATGGCATGAGAGCGTTTTAGGCTATATCAGGAGTTTTCAAACTGGGCCAGCAAAAGTGGCTGCAAAGGAGTGACTGTCTGTGGAAAAGTCTAGAGAAAAAACGAAATAAATAAATAAATGATTGAATGGTAAATTAACATATGATAATGTAAAAAGTAAATAAATAAATGAGATTAAAATAAATATAGGTGGAAAAGCCTAAAATAAAACTGTGAATATAATAATAATAATAATAATAATAATAATAATAATAATAATAATAATAATAATAATAATAATAATAATAAATAAGCTTAATTAAACCTGCAAAAGTTTATAGAAAAAAACATATATTAAATGAAGTACATAAATAAGATAAAAAATAAATAAATAAATAAGTTATTAAATGTTACATTAACATATAATAAAATGTAAAAAATAAATAAATAAATAAATTTGATTAAAATAAATGATTTTATTTTTATTAATCTATTAAATTAACCATTAATAAAAATTGGACTTAAATATACAAATAAATTATGCAATTAACAGTACATTCTTATAGTGAGTAGAAAAGATAATATATAAGATAAAGATATAATAAAGTAACTTAATAGATACTAATGTTAGTAATTTTTTTGTGTAATAATTGGGTGTTTATAAAAGAAAGATGTCTTTTAAATTTTAGGATGGGAGTCCCTCACAAGAGGATGTTCATATTTGGGGGTCCGTGGAATCTAAAAGTTTGAAAAGCCCTGGGCTATATGACATGTTAGCCAGATATGACAAGGGCTACTGCAACATGCCTCACCGCAGATGATTAGCTGAGTATCTGTTCAGCAAGCCAACATGCAAACTGATTCAAATGAAAGTGAAAGTAAGGCTTTGCAGAATCAATACACAATCATCAAAAACACATGAAGTGACCAGAGGCCTGTACCATGATGGTAGTTTAACAAACTCAAGGTTACAGGATTAGTTTCGAGTTGACAAAACCAAACCAATCTATTCAGGCTTTGTTGGTCCCATGATACTGATCATCCGCTTCCTCTGTCAACTCAGGCTTTGATCCTGAGTTTAGGAGTTTAGCTGTGACATCTGTAGTAAACAGCCAATCACACGCTGTGGATCAAGGAAACTGAGATTCACTTCTCGCAAGAGAAGCAGCGAGATTCATTTCTCTCTTCTTCAGAATATGACATGATTGAAAAATACTAAGAATTTAAACTAATTTACACCGCAAGAAGGAAAGAACTGTCTATAAAAGAGGACAACTTAAAGAAAAATCTTACTACGTCAATGCAAGTAAAAGTTATTAAGTTAGTTTAGTTGATATATAGAGAGAACTGAACATTTAAGTTCACATGTAGTAATTTTTATAGCTTTATTTATTGATTTTAAAGCTTATTTGTATGACCTTTATATAGGCTAGTTATATTAATTTTAACTAAGTGCCTATTAATGATTGATTAACTAAAATTATACATGTGTAATTGATTAAGGGTATAATAATTACATAAATGATAAATAAACCAACATTTTTATTATTATAAATAAGCATTGTTAAAAGCCAGACGCTTTAGTCTTTAAAAAACATTTGCTATGTAGTGACCTTTAATTTGGAGTAGAAACAGGAGGAGTGACTTTATTGCATCAGAGGTGTGTCACTTTGCTCACAGCTGATTGGTCCAATTTCAGTTTGAGATCTCTTATCCAGAACATAACCTGCCCTGGAGCAGGTTAGCCGTGGAGCATAAATTACTATGGAGATGAACATGACTAAAATCCAAACCTCTTTAATGGTACCAAAAACCCAGGATTGGCACAAACTAAGCTTAAACATATCTGGTTAGCCAGCTAACCGGCTTCATGGTATAGGCCTCTGGTGTAAACAGGCCTTATGACACATTAAACAATACAAACATGTATGCAACATTATTAGGCAGAATCTGAGTCAGTTAAACATTTTGTTCAGGAAAGAGAGCAGTTAAACATTGTGGAACGACATAGTTTATTTTTAGAAAAATGTATAAATGTAATTTGTTGGATTAAAGATTAATCTTTATTGGGTAGATATCTTTGGATCAAGCACATATAAGCGGAAACAAAGTAGACCTTTTTATTTAGGTTTTTTTGTAAATGTAGTAAAAATGCAGAGAATTTCACAGAAATGCTCAGACTAGCATGTCGCCCTTGTTAACCAATTCCTTTTTACAACTTGACATCTAGGCACACTGTCCAGCAGATGTTTAAAGTCATCTGACTGGATCATGTGATAACATAAACTGATGACCGTTTTAACAAGCTCCTTCTTATTGGCAAGACATCTGTGCTGCGATGCTTGCTGAATTACAAGTATCTGTTAAAACTGCTTCAACTCAACAGACAAATCTGTTGAGGAAAAATTAGAAACTGTGAAAGCAGACAACAAACTTTAAATTATTTTCAAATTCATATTACAACAGAACAGATCCTTCAAGCTTTACAGCTTCTCAGATGTCTAAATTACATTTTGAGTCTCTCCCTACAACCACCAGGAAGTGAAATAAAATCACTTTTATTTGACTGTTATTTATTGCAAAGTTCAATCAGTCTTGAGCAGCACAATATGGGAAGTGCAATTCATCACACTGAATCTCCTTGGTTACAGGTTATCAACACACAAGGCAGAATATAAAAAAAAACATTTCCCACTTTTTAATAACACAACACATGCTACAATTCCCTGCAGCACAATTTGCCTGATAAAGAGAAAGTTGGATACTCACCAATCTGACCAGCCTTCACTTTAAAAGGGACGTCAAACTCGCTCTAAATAACAAAGATAAAATGGGAAAATGGGTTTTAAATACAGATTTCAAGCAAACAATATTAAAAACACCATTTTGTGCACATATACATATAAAAACTCTAGTTATTACCATGTAGTTGTGAAAACATCAGCAAATCTCATTGTGTTAACACTCAGAAGCCACGGACGCTTAAGAGTTGACCACAGTGTTACATTCACAAACACACTCTCTCTTGTCAAGATAAATATGGTTGTTTTTATGCATGTATACATATTTATTTATTATATAATGTATAAATATGTGTTTTATTATATTCTAAGTTGAAACAAGACAGTTAATGAATAACATATAAATCTACATTAAAATAATATCTAACATGTAATTAAACTTGGTTAATGTGGTTAGCATTGTCCAATCCAAACTTACCAAAGCATTTTCTTTCACCCTCAGATTTTCCAAAACCACATTTCCTAAAAAAAAAGACAATAATTACTGTATTGTACATTTTATATATATTAGGTATTCAATGACATAATGTATACTGCAAACTGTACATGTATTATGTGTTCAATGTTATAATTTTGATCACTGCAATTTGCCTTTTATGAAACAATACAGCATATCCATCCATCCAAATACCAGTAACTCATCATTCTGCCAGTGTCAAAGATAAGAAATACTACCATGAAACAAATAAACAAGTGAATCCAGATATGATTGGCCTCTTTTGGCATTGACGATAATTGAATTGGCATCGCAGAAAAGAAATAAATGTCAACCAGAGCAGCTTATCTGATGCCGGGATAAAGATGTCACATTATTAAACGGCATGCTGACGAAATAACAGGGCACCCATGCTGATCTGTCCAAGGCTTGTCTAAACCCTCATGGAGTCTCTCACACCTATGAGAGCTGACTGTTTGATATACTAAAGCAGTTCCCTCCTCTCCTTCTTTCATTTGACAACAGCTGACGATTTAAATTTGTTTAAATAAAAAAAATATACATAAATGAATCATTCACAATACAATCTATAACATGCATTAAGAGCATACTGATGAGGTGAATGGGTTTTTTTTTCATGTCAACAAATGTTCCTTATGATTCTAATGAATGTGACTTCAAAATATCCTTGGAATTTAACTGAAAGAATCAAGTTGGAGTTGTTCCGGCCATGACACATCCAGTAACGTGATTATAATAACACCACAGAATGACAGTAATTTGATATATGATTCCTTTCAAAACATGTACTAAAATATTAACTGAACTGAACAAACACACATATTTGCACAATACCTACAGTACATTAACAAAACAAAAAAAGAAAGATTAAGCACAGATGGGAATTTCATGGGAATTGAGAGGGTCATGTTCCCATTAGTGATAATGGGAATTATGGATGGACCTCACCCCACCAACAATGCTTCTAATTCATTTTTATTATGCAAGTTAATTTTTTACATAACGTACAAACATTTGCATGCTATAACGCTAAAGTGGAGTCATGTATAGTGTTGATAGGAGTAATATGGGTCATAGATCATTGGCATTATCTGTAGTAATCTAGAGCTCTCTGGGGGGTTTTTGTTTTGTTTTTCAAATAGATATTTGGAACTTAAATTTTCCAGAATATTTTGACTCTGATCCTACAACAGACTCTGAATTCTCAGAATGACACAAAGAGCAAGTGTTAAGCAGTGCCTTCAAAATGAAAACAACACAATTTTTCAGGAAAATTATGTTTAAACTTAGTAATATTATCTATAAAGGCATGGTCCACTTCAAGCATTTGCTATCTTATCTATAAGACAGTTGTGTGCGTGTGTGTGTGTGTGTGTGTGTGTGTGTGTGTGTGTGTGTGTGTGTGTGTGTGTGTGTGTGTGTGTGATCCATGTATGCATAATGTGAGAATTAACAGGCTTGAATAATGTTTATCACTAAAATAAATAATAAGGCGGAAACTCTATAAATAATTAAAGTAAACTATATATAAATAATGGCCGTTTTCATCGACTCTGTGCCAGCAAATTGACAGACTGCCAATCTTACAGAACAGAAAACAATCAAACACGAGAGACATTAATGGACAATGCCGTAAATGAACATCCAGCTTGCACTGCATCTCGGTATGGTACGTTTTACAACAGACAACAATCCAGAAGACAAGACGAGCGTTAGTTGTCGACGGGCTGTTTGACGGATATACGCTTACCTCCCCATATGCCAATCTTTAGCTGCGACTTGTCCAGGTTTTCCACATAATCTCCAATAAACCTGTTCAAGAGATCACTAACTAAAGACTCGAACACCATGGTGAGTCGATAACGACAGCGACACTGTCGCAGACAACACGCTAAAATGCCACAAGACGCATTTGATACACTTCCCTCCCTATGTGACAGGCGTTTACACCAAGATCGACTCAATCGGTGATCCACTCTCACTGTCTGCATCTGGGGTCGCGGGATCACTTTATAATAAACAGGCTGGCTAGTTGATTCAAGAACATTGTTTGCAAAGTGAAAGTGTACTGAGGTGGCTGATGTTCATTTGTTTACCACATGAGAGACGCCTAAAGATGTGCTTATTTACTGTATGTGCAATATAACAAATTACTGTTTACTTTAATGTATCTCTGTAGGATAATCATATTTTACATTTTACTTGGCTACCTTGTAGATATAGGGCCTACTCTGAAATGTGAAAATATGTATTAAGCATTAACAATTTTCATTTGCTGATACATACTGAATTCATAGCAAATGCTTTGATATAGCCTGCATAGATCAGTTAATTTGTTAGCTAAAATAAAGATGGAGGGGTGACTGTGATACTTTCCTGATCATATTCCTGACATTTTCCCACCTCACATGCATCCATCAAACTCTCCCCTTTGTCCCCTGGCTGTAGTTTTCCTTTAGGGACAAGATTCCAGGCTATTCAGACAGATTGGTCCACGTGGTCCCCAAGGAATCTGGTTGCAAGTTGATCTTATGATGTTTGCACATAGAGGCTTTTTGTCTCTGTGCTGAATGTTTTAAATCCAAACATGTTGTAGGATTTCAAACCTGTAATCAGATACTGAAAGACACACTGTAAGCTGCTGCTGTCTGTAGACAAGACTTCCAGGCTTGGTACAGTATTCATATTACATGTGCAGATGTTCAATGATAAAATATAATTTAGGAACAAACCTTAATAATTAATCATCCAATTAATAAATGCATGAATAACTATTCCTATTGTAAGATAAAACATTAGGCTAATCATGGTAAATGCAGAATGCTGGCTTCTCACATGTTTCATATATTAGCAAAAGTATTTAATAATCAGGTAATGAAGTCAAAGGTATGTGAGGTATAGAAGGGTTGTACCTGATAATGAACAACTTTCTCACGTTAATGTAATGTCGCGGTGCCTGTTCTCTTTTGCTCCAATGTTTTGTTTGTGTGTTTTGTTTTGTTTTCCCACAAGCCACGGGCCTGCACCATGATGGTAGTTTAACAAACTCAGGGTTACAGGATTAGTTTCGAGTTGACAAAATCTATTCAGGCTTTGTTGGTCCCATGAAGCTGATCATCAGCTTTCTCTGTCAACTCAGGCTTTGATCCTGAGTTTAGGAGTTTACCTGTGACATCAGTAGTGAACAGCCAATCACATGCTGTGGATCAGTGAAGCTGAGATTCACTTCTCTCTTCTGCAGAATATTACATTAATGAAAAATATTAAGAATTTAAACTAATTTACACCGCAAGAAGGAAAGAGCTGTCTATAAAAGAGGACAACTTAAAGAAAAATCTTACTATGGCCAATGCAAGTAAAAGTTATGAAGATAGTTTAGTTGATATATAGAGAGAACTGAACATTTAAGTTCACATGTAGTAATTTTTATAGCTTTATTTATTGATTTTTAAGCTTATTTGTATGACCTTTATATAGGCTAGTTATATTAATTTTAACAAAGTGCGTATTAAAGGCCAGATGCTTTAGTCCTTAGTCCATTTGCTATGTAGTGACCTTTAATTTGGAGTAGAAACAGGAGGAGTGACTTTATTGCATCAGAGGCGTGTCACTTTGCTCACAGCTGATTGGTCTAATTTCAGTTTGAGATCTCAGACATAACCTGCTCTGGAGCAGGTTAGCCAGTTACTATGGAGATGAACATGGCTAAAAACACCCAGGATTGGCACAAACTAAGTTTAAACATATCTGGCTAGCCAGCTAAACCAGCTTCATGGTATAGGCCCAGGTTAGCCATGGAGCGTGACTATGGAGATGAACACAGCTAAAATCCAAACCACTTTAATGGTACCTAAAACCCAGGATTGGCACAAACTAAGCTTAAACATATGGCTAGCCAGCTAAACCAGCTTCATGGTATAGGCCCCACGTGTATGTTACAAAGAAAAGAATCTGGGTGGAGCTTTGGGTGACAAATAACATCCTCCCCTTAAGTTAAATTAATTCTCCCCCACCTAAATTCAATGTTGTGGAAATAACAGCCGGTGTTGCCTTATTCAAGAAAAAGATGATAGCAACAGCGCCATCTACGGGTGAGTGAATGTAAGAGCTTTTTCAGTCAAGTTTGTAAAAATAAAAACATTTTCTACATTTTTAGAGAAACACATTTTAATTTTAATAATATCTATGTCATAAAGTAAGAGAATGACTGGCTACAACAGGTTTAGACATACTTGTGGGTATAATTCGGAGAATAACTAAAGTTGTCTCAAAATCACATTTCACATAATTTTACAAATTTACAATTACAATTTTTTATTTATTTTTTTATTTTACGGGGCTACATTTTTACATTCATATTAAACAAAGTCATCTTAAAGTTGTTCCAAGTGCAGGAAGATTAATTCAGTAGATAAACCTGTTTCCTGCAAATTCCATAAAGGGCAATAGAGCTCTTCTCTAAACCATCTGCACCTAAATATTCCTAAATATGAATTATTGATTATTAAGAAATGAAATGATTTCATGTGTTAAATCCCTACCTAGTCATCCTTCTGTAGAAATAGCATGAAGGCCACAGCCTGACCCCATGGTAACATCATAAAGGACTGTGCTGTAATACAACACTTTGATCCATAGAGAGCAGCATTTAGGCATTTACAGACAAAAGCTAGAGTGGTCTGATGGTCTGGGATTCAAAGTAGCATATCAATGAAGATCAGCAGAAATTCCTACAAAGTTGTCAATATTGTTTTGAAAGCCACATATTTCATGAAGGTAATAGAGAGGAATTGCATTTTTTTGGTTTTTAGGGTAGGATAGGTGTTCTCCATATAGAATGTGTGGAATGCTGCTGTGGGCTCACCCCTGTTTGAGCTTTGTTGGGTCAACACCTCTGTAACACATTCCAGGTGCCTGACCATACAATCCATGACTGCTTGAGGCTAGATCCCCTAAAACTGGTCATGATTTACAACTGCAAATCAAAAACAGAGACTAAAACAGTTAGAAAGAGAAATACATTACTTTTTTTTTCTCTGTGATGCAGGAAGTTTGATTGTACTTGTAATTTAACCCTACAATGCATAAAGGGGGTCAGATTGACCTGTCTTACTATTATTTATTAAATATTTTATCAGTGAAAAAATTTATTTATTTGACATTCCATGAATTCTTATAAAAATGTGTTGCTGACCCCCATCAATGTCATTATCATATGTTTTGGTTATAGGATGGGGGAAAAAAATATTTCTTATAACCCAACAATGTTTAAAAGGGGTCAAATTTTTGGCAACACAGTATTTTTATTTACATTTTTGTCAATAATAATATTGATTTACTTGAAACTTTATGGATTACTTAAAAAAATGACTTTTTGCTCTGAGCCAAGAATTTGCCTCAGATACCAATCTGAATACATGTAGCCTTAGTATCTCCTTACTATAGCTGAAAAGCTTTATGTGAAATGAGTATGTCTGAATTTATTCATAAAACAGGAAAAGAAAAGTATCCAGATGACCTACTGCTTCTGCCATGATTCTCAAGTTCACATACAATGGACACTTCACTATCCATATACCATGCAAGGAGTTGTGAATAGGGAAACTTTGCAACTCATTAGCTCACATGACAATGCTAACATGGCGGCGGATGTACATTCAGATTGCATTCATATTACACACATTCATGCTTGATAATACTCTATTCATAAAGTTCTCAGATGTAGAATCTCCTCAGACAGTGTGCGATCATATGCAGAGAAAAGCTACAGGAAAGGGCAGCTGATGGTCCAAACAAAGGAAGAGGTGCAAATACCCAAAAGTTGCTTTGAAATGTGAAATGTTCTGCCTCTGTCTGCAAAAATCTTTTTTCACAAGCGAGTGAAGGTTCAGACTAGTTTGTTTGGAAAAAGTACAACTGCATTTAAATTTTTTTTTTTTTTTATTTAAGAAAAGTGGACAAATGAACATTATATTATATTATATTATATATTAAAACATTTGTGTATCATCAATTGTTTGAATTAGCTCATCATTTTTTTAAAAGGGAAACCGTTTTGATACCCTTTAGGGTTAAATAATATTATATAGAGCAGAATGATGGCTATTTTAAAGTTGCTAGGATAATGTGTCTTATGTCTGTGTGATCCACATACGACAAAATGTCTCCACACAGCTGGCAAAATCCGAAATCCTTGTCCATTAGGAAAACATCTTATAAATCAGACTAAGTGGTGTTTTTTTCAAAATGTAAAAATGCAGAAAGTTAAGTGTGATTGGGTTAGGTGGTAATCTACAGTTTGTAACGAGCAGGCTATAAAAATCATTATGGAATGTCACCATAAACCATGAAAACACGTGTGTTGAATATTATACTGTTATTTATTTATTGTATAATGATTATGTCAAGGGTTGGTAATTTGTGAAAATATTATTTGTTCACATATATATTCAATTCATATTATATAGGCTATTTAAAATATCATAATGTAATACTAATTTACCATGAAACAAAAAACGTAGGCTACTAAAGCATAGAAGAAGTCCTATTAGGCTACTTATCAGGACTACATTCCCCTTAATTCCGGTCTGCATGACGCATTTCCTCTAGTCCCACCTTTAGTAATCGGCTGGGCTCGGTAAATTCCGTAAGGCGAAAAGGGATTTACTCCAAAGAGGCAGGACAAGACCGTAGTTTACTCTGCATCGAGCGGCTGAGAGCTTGCAATGAAACTGCGGTAAACAAACTCACCGGTAAGACCCAGTGTGCTCAGATTTCAGTGTTCGGCGAATTGTGCTCAGAAAGATCCGCAGTCGCTGTGTGTTTCAATGTGTTATGTATTAATACGGCAAGACCGATCTCACATGCAGTGTTGAATGGATTGGGATTTGGAGGTGCGTGGAAATAAGCAGTGTGTTAGAGACGTGCTTAGAGTCCTTATCTCATCTGACATGATACACATGCTTCACTAGTTGCTAATGAGGAGAATTAATTCACGCGCACATTAATCGATGGGAACATTGTGGGTGTCTGTTTTGTAATTGGTAAGTTTAACTACTTAAACGCTTGTCTTTATAATGCAGAAGACGGATGGTGATTGATATTTGCATTGAGGCAAATGTTCGCTCGCTCTCGTTTTTCACGAGACGGAGGGCGACTGTGGATGAATCAAAACGGCTGTATTGTATAATAAGAAATGCATTTTTTTTTTTTTTTTCAATTTAAAACTCGGCAAGTTTTTTTCTTCTAAATATAATTTTTTTTTTTACTTTTGTTTATTGCAAATGTATACCGTCATATTCAGCACATGATGTGTTTGAAAAAACCTTGCTTTTATTCAGTTAATTTCAGATAAATAAATAAAAAATAGTGGTCGTTTTTAAAGTAGCCTAGTATTTAATATTTCACATGCTTTATCTGGGCAGAAGTGAACTTCTTTATAAGAAGTCATTACAATGAATATCAAAACAATGAGCATAGGAGGACTGAATCCTAATTGAATGGCCTATTACTTCCAGACATTCTCTTCCCTTAAATTTAAGTACTCTTGTTTAAACATTTAAACCCTTTTAACTACATCAATTAATCTGTAACAGTGGGAGAAAATGCTTTTGTGATTGTCCAGACACATGCAGCCCATGCTGACACCACACCCCTTAGACTTTTGTATATGCATACTTGTGGATTCGTCATTGTTTTTTGAGGATGTATTGTTTGGCTTTCATTACATTACTCACTATACTTTTGATCTAATTCACTGTTATTTTGCCGAATTGCATAGGCTATTCAACAGTTTAAAAAACATATGTTTATTGGTTTTGAGAACAAAAAATACTAGGGGAGACCCAGGGCAAGTTGAACATAATGTTGACAATGTTTTGATTACACAAATGTGTGTCTTCTCTAGAATTAGTTTTTCACCTTGATCAATACAGCTGTTATATTTTGTAATTTTATACTATGTAGTGATTATTTTGGCCGAAAACAACATATAAGCTATTAAAAATAATATTGTATGTTAAATGTTTTTAATATTGAATATAGCTGAAAATCCTGTTATAAGCTATTTATTTATTATGCGACAACTTTCCCCATATAGTGGTACAATGCGTCCCAACATTATGCTACTTTTATTCTTTGCCATATTCTCTTGGCAATATAAAAACTGAAGAGGAAAAAAACCTTATGAAAAGGAGATGCCATGCAAAGTAACTTTTAAATTTTCATTGACATGAGAAATGAGAGTTGATTTGCATAGGTTAATAATCTGTTTTGTAACTATATGAAGGTATGCAACTACATTGTTCTTTTTGCATTGGCTCTTATTTTCAGCTTCAGGGTCAAGAACTAAATTTAATAGTGTTTTTTTTAGTGACACAGTCAGGTAAAGAATGTTTCTCTTACATCAGGAGCAGGACTCATGAATCCAGCACATTCCTAAAGTTTTTAAGCACTTTTTTGTGAGTCATTGTAACTCATCCTCCTCGCTCTCTCCTTCTAAGAGCTTGTAATCTCTCTTTGAGACACATGGTATTGCAGGACTGTGCGTTTTATTTTTGCTTTTACCTTTTATCAGCACTGTAGACCTACTTTGCTTTTAAAGTCTTAAGTCCATCTTACAGTGTTTAATGTCTGACGTAAAGGAGACAGACAGGTCTGCTTACTGTGTATGTGGTGATGGACTGCTGATGCTGATGAATCCAGTAGCTTAGGAAAAGGCATCAAGCAGAGTACTGTCTGCTGTCCTTTTGATAAACTGCAGCTGCATTTTATCACCGCTGTCACTTTTATTGGTAGCGTGCCCATGGGTCATACCTCATTGGCAAGGTTCCTGGTATTCAGCATGTGTACACTGTATAGGTGAACAAGCTCATTGACTTGTGCTAGCAACTCATCACTTGTCGCTTTCTTCACTCCAACAATGTCCCACATATTCACTGTTAAAATACCATTTACTTGGAAGGCCATCAGCTGAGTGTAAATGTTGAACGTGACTGTAAATAAAGAAAAGGGTTCCCTTAATGCCACGGATCAGATGGTTTCTTTAGGGAGAATAAGGCATGTGTCATATGGGACCAGTGAGTAAAACGTGCTATTTTATAATGGAACGTCAAACAGTCCATTTATTTGTTCTCTTTTCTTTAAATTATGAATGGCCACTAATCACAAAATGTCTTTTGTTTATTTTGCCAGGCAAATGCGGTTCAGATAAGCCTGCTGCTTCTATGAACAATATTGCATGAGAAATGAGGACTGTCTGCCAATCATACCCTTCATTATATTGATTTTGACCCAGCTATATGTCAGCCAGCACGGGTTATGAATTTGCTTGTTAAGAAATAAAAATGTCATCGCTAAATGCCACTTATTGTCAACACTTTGGGGTTGGTAAAATAAAAATAAAAAATGTTTTGAAAGAAGTCTTTTTAATAAAAAAACGTAATATTGATTATTATTACAATTTCTATTTTAATATACAGTGATGAAAATAAGTATTTGAACACCCTGCTATTTTGCAAGTTCTCCCACTTAGAAATCATGGAGGGGTCTGAAATTGTCTTCGTAGGTGCATGTCCACTGTGTGAGACATAATCTAAACACCCCCCCCCCCCATAAATCACAATGTATGATTTTTTAAAACTATTTATTTGTATGATACAGCTGCAAATAAGTATTTGAACACCTGAGAAAATCAATGTTAATATTTGGTACAGTAGCCTTTGTTTGCAATTACAGAGGTCAAACGTTTCCTGTAGTTTTTCACCAGGTTTGCACACACCGCAGGAGGGATTTTGGCCCACTCCTCCACACAGATCTTCTCTAGATCAGTCAGGTTTCTGGCCTGTCGCTGAGAAACACGGAGTTTGAGCTCCCTCCAAAGATTCTCTATTGGGTTTAGGTCTGGAGACTGGCAAGGCCATGCCAGAACCTTGATATGCTTCTTACAGAGCCACTCCTTGGTTATCCTGGCTGTGTGCTTCGGGTCATTGTCATGTTGGAAGACCCAGCCTCAACCCATCTTCAATGCTCTAACTGAGGGAAGGAGGTTGTTCCCCAAAATCTCACAATACATGGCCCCGGTCATCCTCTCCTTAATACAGTGCAGTCGCCCTGTCCCATGTGCAGAAAAACACCCCCAAAGCATGATGCTACCACCCCCATGCTTCACAGTAGGGATGGTGTTCTTGGGATGGTACTCATCATTCTTCTTCCTCCAAACATGTTTAGTGGAATTATGACCAAAAAGTTATATTTTGGTCTCATCTGACCACATGACTTTCTCCCATGACTCCTCTGGATCATCCAAATGGTCATTGGCAAACTTAAGATGGGCCTTGATGTGCTGGTTTAAGCAGGGGAACCTTCCGTGCCATGCATGATTTCAACCCATGATGTCTTAGTGTATTACCAACAGTAACCTTGGAAACGGTGGTCCCAGCTCTTTTCAGGTCATTGACCAGCTCCTCCCGTGTAGTTCTGGGCTGATTTCTCACCTTTCTTAGGATCATTGAGACCCCACGAGGTGAGATCTTGCATGGAGCCCCAGTCCAAGGGAGATTGACAGTCATGTTTAGCTTCTTCCATTTTCTAATGATTGCTCCAACAGTGGACCTTTTTTCACCAAGCTGCTTGGCAATTTCCCCGTAGCCCTTTCCAGCCTTGTGGAGGTGTACAATTTTGTCTCTAGTGTCTTTGGACAGCTCTTTGGTCTTGGCCATGTTAGTAGTTGGATTCTTACTGATTGTATGGGGTGGACAGGTGTCTTTATGCAGCTAACAACCTCAAACAGGTGCATCTAATTTAGGATAATAAATGGAGTGGAGGTGGACATTTTAAAGGCAGACTAACATGTATTTGAGGGTCAGAATTCTAGCTGATAGACAGGTGTTCAAATACATATTTGCAGCTGTATCATACAAATAAATAGTTAAAAAATCATATATTGTGATTTCTGGATTTTTTTAGATTATGTCTCTCACAGTGGACATGCACCTACAATGTCAATTTCAGACCCCTCCATGATTTCCAAGTGGGAGAACTTGCAAAATAGCAGGGTGTTCAAATACTTATTTTCATCACTGTATTTTAAAATGCAATTTATTCCGTTGATGGTAAAGCTGAATTTTCAGCATCATTACGCCAGTCTTCAGTGTCACATGATCCTTCAGAAATCATTCTAATGAGTTTGTGTTCAAGAAACATTTCTTCTTAATATCAGTTTTGAAAACTGTTCACATCAAACTGTTTGTGGTAACCACAATTATTCTTGATGATTAAAATAGCCATCATACCATGATAACCATGATCAATGTGACCCATCCTTGTTGAATAAAACAATGAATTCTTTAAAAAACCTTATTGACCCCAAACGTTTAAACAGTAACTTTGGACCTCCTGCATCCTTGGTATTTTGAAGGGCATCTTTGTTTGTGTAATGTTGAATAGGAATTGTAGCAAACGGATGTATGTGTGTGTGCATTCGAATGAGTATCAGCACACCTGCCATGTTCTGCCTTCCCCCTTGGACAATTGCAGCATTTTCCATTCTACATTCCAGAGAACCACTAGAAACATTTTGAGTCAGTATAAAGGTTTTCACAAATGTTAAAATTCCTGGCATTCTCAATACCCCATTATCAGACAGCCAGACCTTTTACATGCCCTCATGCCATTCAAACCTGTAGGATTGTCTTTCTTGCATTGAACAAAAAAGGAAAAACTTAGCGAAATGTTCACACTAAGTGAATGAGCAGATGCTGTCAAGCTGATAAATATGTTAAAAATCACGTCTTGCGAGTGGAGTATATGTTTGTGAGTTTAAGTCTTATTCCACTGAAAATCCACCGCTCTGCAATAGTTTTCAAACTCTATTTCATAGAAGCAATACAGTCGTACAGGTTTGGAATGACATGAGAGTAAATGATAACAGAATTTTAATTTGTGAACTATTCCTTGAACACTTCGTATTCACACAGAAAGTTCAGGTGGCAGTCTGACTGAAACTCTTCCTTAAATGCAGCGGTTATAATTAGCAGGGGTGTCGTTGGGTATGCGGGTGTCTCATCCTTTAGCTCCAGTGAGTTCTGAGCATGACTGCCAATAGCCTCCACACACTACACTGTCATCATTCTCTCTTTTTGAACTCTGCTTTCCTTGTTTTGCCCCCTCACTTTTATCTGCACCTTCATCTTGAATGAAAATGTGTATTGTTTAGTCTGGCTTTAGATTTCTAATTTAGTTACCTGTTATTGTTACCTGTCATAAGAACCGTTTACAATAGACATTTTGTCTAGCTCAAATTTGTGTTCATAGATATAGTCACCTGAGGGATAGTTCACCCCAAAATTAAAATTGTACTCATCCTCATGTAAAAAAAAAAAAACCCACAAAAAAAAAGAAAAAGAAAAAAGAAAAGAAAATAAGTCTCCATATTAATATGTTGTATTAGTATTTGACCTTTGAAATAAACCACTGTTGTATCCCCAAACATACCCCCAAGGTTAGGGGTGAGTATGATATATATCTTTTTTTTTTTTTTTAAATAAAGAAGTTTATAATTATATTTAGCAAGGATTATATTGATTACAAATGACAGTAGAGACTTTTACATTAAAAAATATATCAGCCCCAAGCTTTTAAACGGTATTGTAACCGGTGAATTACAAGCATATTTTAATTGTGTGAAAGTGTTTACCCAACAAAATATCTGGCTCCATACAGGCAGACACAGGATACCTTTTGGAGCCTTGGAGTTTGAGTTTGACTCTGGAGGCCTGAGGCTGTTTCTACCCCCACATTCTCTGTGCCAAAAAAGGATCCAGGTCAGTCTGTTATATTAGGAACTTCTGCTATTGCTGCCTCCCGTTCAGCAGAATGGCTAACTGGCTCGCTGTGATCTTTTGTGCTCACTATTAGAGTTGGTTGCCAGAAAGGGCAGGTACAATTACCATCCAAACTGTTAAGAGGGTTCAAGCGAGCTGCTCTCATTTGAACACATTCCACTGGAGCAGTAGATAAGTGATCTAAGAAAGGTGTTGAAAGGAAAATACAGTGGTCTGATGGATTGTTGGACAATGTATTGGGGAAAGAACATGTCTCAGGTGCTCATTTTAATGAATAGGTCCAAAGGTAAAGCATTGCATGCATCCCATCACTTTGAATAGTGCTTTTTCTGTCAGGGTATTTTTGGGAATTTCGAGTTATTTTTTGCCCACTGACACGAGGCTCAATATGGTTACATGATATCAGAGAGTCGAGAAGGGCTTTTCTGAGCCAGTCTACAGCTGGCTGGGTGGCGCATACTGCAGAGATCTGGCATTTCCCTGTATTGTAGACTGTTTTAATTTATTATTATTTATTATTATTTATTTATTTATTTGTTCGCTTGTCTGTTTTTGTTTATTTCAGCTATTTTGGGGAAAATAATTGTTTCCTCTATTTTAAGATAAGACAATGGATTTGAAAGATAATTTATAATAATTGTTTCTATTTTTAGATTTTTGCCATCCACTAGCACAAACATATAGGGATAGTTCACCAACAAATTCAAATTCTGTTATAATTTATTACTTACTTACTTCGCTGCAACATAAAAGATATAGATAAAGATATGGAATTTCTCCAATTTCAACACAATGAAAGTCAGTGGGGTCCAGTGTTGTTTGGACCTCAATTAACTTTTCAAAATAATAAAAATGATCTTAATCGTCATAAATCCTAAATAAAAAAAATGTCAGCCTATAATAGTTTGAATATCGATACATCCCTAATTATGGGAGGGAGCTGTAACTTTTTGTGTGTGGTTTCTTTTGTGACATTTAAACAGTTAAACAGAAAATATGTGAAAGAAAAGCTGCATCCTTATATATTTCACAAAGAGTCTAGGGACCTTTAAGCATACAATAACATGCACATGAGTTTAGAGAAGTTGTAAAGAATCATGTGATACAAATTTGTAAACTGAACTTGCACAAATTATCCATCTTCAGTCACCTGGGTTATTTTAGTACATCATCAACATATCTCAAGCATTATAAACATGCAAGTTAAGTTACATTTATAGCTATATATTTATATATAGCTTGGCAACAGCTCTTTAAATGGACCCTGCTGGTCCTAAATGACAGATGGATCTATAGAGTTAACATAGCATGAATTCATCTCAAGACCATTTGGTTTGTACGTGTTAGTTAATATTTTCTGATAATTGTGTTTTTGTGTTGTCATAACCCTTTAAAAACGTATTTACTGCATATGAGTATATTTATATTCTTTTGTAAAAGTGTTACCCACAATGTGTTGTTGGAAAAGGGTGCGGATAGTCTTGTCCAAGAAGTCAAGATTCTGAGAAAAAACATTGAAGTTTCAGCATTTAAAGCTCTTAGCCTCTTAATAAATGTTGGCAGTGTTTTGTTGCATGAAGATGAGCCGTGTGGTGTTTTAGTCTGTGTCCAATTTTATCTGTCTCTCTGTCTGTCTATCCCTCTCAATCTCAGTTTACTACCTTCTTGGCCCCCCTCTGTCCTTCTAAAGTTGGAATCTGCCTTGACGTAGAGATGATAATATTTGTCGACCATCCGTTTAACCTTCACGGGGCTGTGTTGACAGCATCTGGCTAAATTATGGACTATGTATGTATGCCTTCATCAAAGGTCAGGGATTGGAAAATCATAAAATAAAAAATAAAAAATCTTTACATATTATTTTTAAAGTTGTTCTTGGTTTTGCAAAAGGGGTGAATGGTGTATTAACACACTTGATAAACACCGATAAAAAACAGTTTGAGTCATTTTAAATCCAAACGTAAAATCGTAACCAAAAAATAAGTGGAAGATGTGACATTTCTGCTGTTCTGCTCAAATACATGTTTCTAAAAATACACTTTGTTTACACAAATCCCTGCAGCCCATTAGGACAAGATCATGTTGAAGACTACGAGGGGTTTGGAGCCAGATGTTTCATCCTATATGTCCCGTAGCACTATATAAGGCGATTTGTTGTGTTTATGGGTGAGAACAACAGCAGTGGGATTCCAGCCAAGGTCTAGTGTTGTATAGCCACACATACAGGAAAAGCCAAAACCTGGGTGTCCTGCTCCATGACTGTTACCCCATCCCCCCCCCCCCCCCCCACACACACACACACACAACTTTCTCCCCTTCTGTGGAGCACTTTTTTTGAAAGGGTGTCATGATAACTCCAGCTGGATTCGATTACATGTGGAGAGCTCTGAGTTAATCAAATGCTTGAAAATAGTCTTTTATTTGTGTGGTATGCCATTGCAGTTCCCTAATGCTGAATTAAATGGATACAACCAACTATCTAGGCTCCTGACTGGCATGCTTACTGGAAGGCTATGGGGTGTAATCCTCTGAGGTGCATCTCGTTGAACAGGACATAATGTCCATAACCAGATCTGTGTTGATCTGTTACAGCTGTTTGCTCTGAGGTCATAGTTGTAGCTCAGAGAAACTTATGATCTGTACCTTACATGTGGGCGGAATTCAAACTGTGGTTCTTCCTGGCAGTGTATAAGTCATTTTGTTAAAGTTTGCAGATGATGCTCTTGTGGCTACTTTTACGCTATTTTAGAACAGCGCACTGCTGAGTCTACTGTTTTTTTTTTTTTGGTACATACATTATGAGTAATTGCCTCATTAGATGGCACTGGCAGTGGTTTTAGTTGCTAATCCCCACAATTGTAGTGACAGTTCAGATTAAGCTGTCTAGCGCTGCTCATTTTTCTCTGGAATCGCTGCTTTATGAAAGTGTGCAGCATGTAAAATGTTGCCCCAGCCGTGTTAAACAAGCTTGATTGTCAGTGAAAATACAGTCATTAAACAAGCTAATGACTAGCAGGAGGCTGCGTATTGGCTGCTCCGCTGCAGCAGGAGATGCTTTTGCAGATGTTATTGGGGTTGACTGAAGTCTATTTCCATTTGCAAACTGTTTAACTATTAACATTTGCTAAATATGTTAAAGAGGCATTATTTGGCACCATTTCTTGGCTGATCAGACTTGCTTTAAAACTATTGAATGGAAATGATCTCTATTTGAATGATGAAATATTATTGTGTGTGTGCAATGTGTATAGAAGTGTGTCCCATCTCAATGTGCAGCAAACTATAAGTACATCATTGTTAGCTTGATTTCCTCAAAGTCTAAACTTGGGTTCTGTAGGTCCATCAAAATTAAGTTTGAGCATCCCATCTTGGCTTACTGGTGGAAGACTGGGGGAGTGTTCAGGAAATTAAATCAGTGTATGCGTATCTCTGTTTTTTTGTTTGTTTGTTTTTTCAGTCACATCCGTTTCTTTGTGTTAAACAGATGTCACACCATGTAGCTGTTCGAGCTGTGTAAAGCCATGTCAATCCCATGATCCACAACATGAGCTGGTTGCCAGTGCAATAGAAATGTCTGCATTTGTCTGCCCCCTTTGTGGAGGGATAATTATTTTAGACTGATGTTTTAATGTGCCCTCCTACTTTTAAAATGATTCATACACCCCTGTGTCCAGACTAGACTCTGTATTCCTGCTGTGAATTAATCTAGCCTGGAAGCTGACTGAGTTATGCTGATCCAGCAGGAATTCTGCTTGTCTTCCAAGAGCCAGACCTGCTAACTGGTCTGTGACAACACAGACTTTACATTTTGTCAGAAACCCAAAGATTTTGATTTTGCAGCTCCGTTTCCTTGAATGGAGTGCCCCTATTATGGTTTTTCAAATATTCCCTTTCATGCAGTGTGTAATATAGCTGTCTGTGAATGTAAACGTTCTGCAAAATTGTAAAGTCGAAAGTGCATGATATATAGTTATTGTCTCCCAAATGAAAGAATTGAGTCTGAACCGCCTATACAAGTTGTTTGTATTTCGAATCCCACTGCGTGACCGTTCTACATCACTAGAAAAGACATTTGGATAAAGACCACCTATGTTGTACTATGTTGTACATTTTCCGCCCCTGCGAACAACTTCATTCACAACAAACGTCCTTTTACTGACAACTGCTTCTCAAATCTTGAAATTCAACGCGGATTCGCAAAACGCTTGCTCTTGAAAGATGGGTCAGTACGCAGTTTATTTGGACCAGCTTGCTCATCAGAATCACAACCTGTAAGTATGAATAATTTTCTACTGGGTGTTCCAAATACATAGTTTTGTGTTTTATATTGTGCAAGTTTCCGGCTACCAGCTAACTCACGTTGTTACTGTCTTAGTGGCCCACATCTGCATAGCAGAAATATTTCAATATTACCTAATTGTAGCCTCTTTTTCCTATTTGTAGTGGAGATGAGTGGTACCTGGTGGGGTCTTCTGCTGTTGTAGCCCATCCGCCTCAAGGTTGTGCGTGTTGTGGCTTCACAAATGCTTTGCTGCATACCTCGGTTGTAACGAGTGGTTATTTCAGTCAAGTTGCTCTTCTATCAGCTTGAATCAGTCGGCCCATTCTCCTCTGACCTCTAGCCTCAACAAGGCATTTTCGCCCACAGGACTGCCACATACTGGATGTTTTTCCCTTTTCACACCTTTCTTTGTAAACCCTAGAAATGGTTGTGCGTGAAAATCCCAGTAACTGAGCAGATTGTGAAAATACTCAGACTGGCCCGTCTGGCACCAACAAGCATGCCACGCTCAAAATTGCTTAAATCACCTTTCTTTCCCATTCTGACATTCAGTTTGGAGTTCAGGAGATTGTCTTGACCAGGACCACACCCCTAAATGCATTGAAGCAACTGCCATGTGATTGGTTGATTAGATAATTGCATTAATGAGAAATTGAACAGGTGTTCCTAATAATCCTTTAGGTGAGTGTATGATGCACGGATTTAATTTAGTGTTTATTCGCATATAAACATTGTTCAGCTCATGCATAAAGCACATTAAAAAATGGTAAAAAGAAGCTAAACCGTACTTGCTTGAGGCACAAGAACCAATGATGTTTGTTCTTGTGCAAGTTTCAAAGGGGTCATATGACAGTTCTAAAAAGAACATTTTGTGTTTTTGGTTTAATACAATATGCATCTCCTTTCTGAAACTAGTCGATTTTTACAAAGCTCTTCGTTGTGATAAGCACGGTATGCTCTGATTGGCCAGCGATCCAGTGCATTGTGATTGGCACGAATACCTTAAGCATGTGACAGAAATGTCACTGTCCGACTCCTTACCATATTTGAAACATCCAGCTCCCGAAGCAATATTGGCAGGTGATAATGTCGGTCCTACCATATCAATTTGAGCCCAAATCTGATCCGGAAAATGCAGAAGATGACCAAGCTGTTCGATCAACTTTGCCCATGCGACTGGACCAGAACGTATCAGATTGGTAAGTTTGCATTTTGTTGTCGTAGAAACGACAAACAGGCGCTTCTCTATACTGCTCAACTTGCGTTGAATAGTCAGTAGCAAACTCTTAAAAAATGAAAGCATACTAAAACATACGGAGTTAGAAGCGACAGACTGTACTTGAAAGATGGAATTGCCATTTTTAGAAAACGGCCTTTGTGCTCTCCCAGTTTCTGTAAACAGTCGAATATTTGGGTTGTACTGTTCTGTAACAGTGTTTTAAATAAAGCTTAACCACTGCGTTCTAATTGTCCCCCCTTTTGGAAGGCCAAACAAAGTAGTTAGACTTTCGCAATTAAAAACAGAGTCTCCATGACATGGCGGTGCCGGCGACAACAACAGTACTACAGCGAGAATAAAATGTACGCCTTGTTTCTTTTCATATACATTTGGGCGGTGTGTTATGAAACTCTGCCCCCACAGACTGACGTAGATTTGTGGGGGCGTGTTTGAACAAAGCGTTTTAGGCCTAGTCCACACATTCACAGGTATTTTTATAAACTGAGTTTTTCCCTCCATTAAAAAAATTAAATTGCATCCACATGAAAATGCAAAACACGCTATGAAGCGCTGTCAAGAGCATGTCAAACCAACAGGTGGCAATATATCCCTAACTGTAAAAAAGCCATGTTGGTCAATCAGAAGCCCGGAAAAACAAGCTAAAATCTCTTGTTTCACTGTCCACATGACAAAACTGCAACCGAAGTTTCTAAAAATGTTCACCCTGGCTGGAGATTTCTCAAAAGTTCAGTTTTAGTGTCCGGATACTGAATTTGCGTGTGGACGAATGGCCAAACTGCAAAGAAAAAGCTGCGTTTTTTAAAATACCCATGTTTGTGTGGAGAGGGCCTTAGGAAGGTGTGGCTGAGCCTTAACTTTTACAAAGAATATTTCTTTGGGTTTGAGCTTTGTAACACTAAAGAGAAAGGAAAACAAGAAATCGTATCATATGACCCCTTTAATTTCTGAAATTTACTTCGTTTTCACAGTACATTGAACTCTTAACTCAAAAGATCAGGGACAATTTGATTCCTCTTGATTCTTTAATGAGCAATTTCTGTATTATTCGATCTAGTGAACATGTATATATAAATGGTCTCTGCTTTAGTATAGGCTGCATTAAAGCATGAACTGAATTTGGCTCTGAATTAATCTGTAGTCCTGCTTGAACATGCTGCGTTTACAGGGGGTTGTTCATTCTGTCTTTCATTGATGGTGAGTCATTGAGAAGCCGTCTGACACACTGATGTGTTGCCAGCATGGTCATGTCATGTGAACTTCACCGCCTACACATGCAAGCCATGCCAGTGAAGGCCATGTCTGCTGTTCATCACACAGGCCTTCTCATCTTAAGCATCAGGTTTTACCAGTCACCTTGAGTTTTTTTTTTTTTTCTCTATCCATCTCTCCTTAACCTGTCCCTTATTTTCTGCAGTGCTCTTGGCAGCAAGAGGATGTCTGAATATGTGTAATAGTGATTTAATTAAAATGGCTATTGTATTTTATTTTATTTTTGTATTTATTACAGCGCTCTGATTATTTCGGATCTAATAATTTTTTTTTGGTGATTTTAATAATTTAATTCAGAAACTATTAGATTTCTAGATTGGCATAAATGTTAAAATACGGAGCCCCCCTAGTCCCACTTTGTCAAAGTTATAATAAATTTATCTCGTGGCCTCAAGATAGCATCTCGTGGCCTCAAGATAGCATCTCGTGGGGCCACGAGATGCTATCTTGAGGCCACGAGTTAGTATCTTGAGGCCACGAGATGCTATCTTGAGGCCACGAGATGCTATCTTGAGGCCACGAGTTAGTATCTTGAGGCCACGAGTTAGTATCTTGAGGCCACGAGATGCTATCTTGAGGCCACAAGTTAGTATCTTGAGGCCACGAGATAGTTAGTTATAATACTTTTTTTTTTGACAAAGTGGGACTAGGGGTGCTCCGTATTAAAGAGCTCATTAATCTACCGTAAATCCTCTAATATAGGCCCGGGCCTTTATTTTACTCAAGCGCATCGCGGTCCAGGCCTTTATTGGAAGGAGGCCAGAATTAGAGGCAGGCCTCAATTTCTATTTGAGCAAATCAAACTACCAGTAGAATGACTAAAAATGAGATTTTGCGTCTATTTCAACCTATAAAATACTCGGTTCATTTATTGAAAACGTACAGTTACCATAACATTATGGTATGCATACAGAACATTAACAACAAATACCGGTAATTCAGGCTAAATTCCAGTGTAGAAATATGGTAACAAAAACGTAGCAAACATAGGCTACCGGTAGTGCATTGTAAACACTTAACCATACACGTCTTACATGCGCTTCATTAGGTGCACACTAGCACACACACGTAAGGTTCCCTTTCGAACGGTCAGTTCGTACTGCGTCTTAAGACGCCATGGGTAGGTTCTCCTACTCTCGAATATACTGAAGTAATTGTAAAATCACGCAGTGCTACTGCCCAGTCAAAACAGTGTCGAGACATCTCGCACGCTATTGGCTGGCCAGTGGGAACTGCATGAACCAATGGCAGAACAGCGTAATCTGAGCGAACCAAAGGGCACAAAGCCCGCGAAGCTGAGCGCAAGAGCCCGCGAAAGGGGCATATAAAATACGCTGTAACTGTCAAAAACGTCAGATTAATCTCCTTCAGCGACGATCTACGGTCCTCGCTGATAAACTCGAACTACACCACCTTCACCGTGAATTGACGAGCCTGCAGCGGAATAGCGAACTAACCAGCCCGGACGTCCTGCGAGAGTCAGCGGCCTGCTGTATTTTTCAGCGCGCTCAAATCGCCAGCGATCCCGCGAGCTGTCACGCCTTTCCCCTGCGCTCTTTGGTGAAACACTACGGTGTATCCTTTCTGTACAATACTGAGAAAAACATATCACTTGTGTGCAGTACTTACCTGCACTAGGAGGATAACCACGACGGGTGCGTGATCTGTCTGGGCAAGGCCCACGCGGACGCTGCTCTTGCCGGGTCCGGCTGCTCTCACTGCGAGGGTATGCCCATTTCCTCCCTCCGTTCGCGGATAGCGCTCTTTTCAGAGCGCGACCCCGGCCCTCGCGCTCTCCCGTTCCCCTTTCCGCCCGAGCCACGGCGGGAAAGAACGGCGGAGCCAGAGGGCTGAGTATACCGAGGCTAGCGAGTTCACGTCGGCCCAGTGCCCGCGTGACTCGTCTTCACCTCAGAGAGACGTTTCCCCTGTGACTTTCCCTCGATCGGACCTGCTCCCTCCGCTCAACGCTGAGGGCTTGGTCTCATTCTGCGGCAATGAGGAAGACGAATCCGCACGATTACCAACGTCTCGCTCTTCCTCTTCTCTCACTCGGGCCGCGCTAAGAAGCGCCGCGGACAGAGAATGCCAGAGTGGACGAGCGAACTAATGCCGGAGCTTCCCGCATTACTCGCTCTCAGACTGCTAGAGATATTGAGAGCGCGGCCGTTACAGACTCCGCTTTCTACAGCGGCAGCGCGTGCTCCCTCTCTCTCTCTCTCAGCGCGCGCTCACTATCGAGAGCGTGACTTACGTCATTGCTGTCTAGCGCATAATGGCGGCCAAGCCCTGCGCCTTTTTCACTCTCTATCACTTCTCTCAGTTCTATTCAGACGACTAGAGAGGTTCAACAATGTAGTAAACGAGCCTGTTATGAAGCACGCCCACACTACAAAACCAAAACACCATCGAGAGCGCGACTTACATCATAGCCACGCCCTCTGCTGTTACGTGCACTTTCGCACACAGGGTCGCTGGTTCGAGCCCAGCTCTCACAGGTTTTCTCATGGAGTCTCAATTAAGTGAATGGCGGCCAAGCACTCCACCACTTCTCTCAGTCCCCTATTCAGGCGACTGAAGAGGTTCAACAGTGTAGTAAACGAGCCTGTTATGAAGCACGCCCCCCCTACAAACCAAAACACCGCCGAGAGCTCGACTTACGTCATAGCCACGCCCTCTGCTGTTACGTGCACTTTCGCACACAGGGTTGCTGGTTCGAGCCCCGCTCTCACAGGTTTCTCATTGAGTCTCAATTTAGTGAATGGCGGCCAAGCACTCCACCACTTCTCTCAGTCCCCTATTCAGGCGACTGAAGAGGTTCAACAGTGTAGTAAACGAGCCTGTTATGAAGCACACCCTACATACCAAACACAGTTGAGAGCGCGACTTACGTCATAGCCACGCCCTCTGCTGTTACGGTGCACTTTTGCACACAGGGTTGCCGGTTCGAGCCCCGCTCTCACAGGTTTCTCAGTGAGTCTCAATTTAGTGAATGGTGGCCAAGCACTCCACCACTTCTCTCAGTCCCCTATTCAGGTGAATGGAGAGGTTCACCATTACAGTAAACGAGCCTGTTATAAAACATGCACGCCTGTACACAAAACGTTGTATTAACGGCGATCCTAATAAACAATTAAGAGTTTTTTCCTCTGTTATGACTGCAGGCAGTGTGTCCCCTACATAGGGTGTACCCCTATGCACTGTTAATTCAGCGCTATAGAACCACTCAAAAGTCCTGCTGTGGCTGGATTACCACCACAGACTTCCTTTACATTCTCTCAATCCCCTCAGTTCAGGCGACTGGAGATGTAAATATTGCAGTCAACTAGCCTGTTGTCAAACATGCTCGCCTGTACACCAATGCTGTTTTAACAACGACCTTACTAAAATACGTGCACCTTGCACATAAGCACTGTTCTCACAGATTTTCTCTCTTTAGCGCGCGCCCACTACAAGTGTGCTCCGCTACACATAAGTGCTGTCCGCACAGTGTCACAAACACAAACCAACCGGCGGACATCTGAACAGAGCCCTTATCAAATGGCTTTCAGAATGCTGACAAAACTGAACACAGAAAGCAGCCCTGACAGGCTGATCAGGAAGAGAGGAGGTTTGAGTCCCGCCCAAGCCGGTCCGCCTCCCAAAAGACTCTGAGTCTCCTCACGGCCCGTTTTTTGTTCCGGTCAGGGAGAAAAACATACTGTTCTGAATGTTTTTTCATGCAATGATTGTAAACTACGAGTCTGCTTAATGCGTGTTCCCTGCATTTTACCGCCATAAAGGCGAGTCTTTTGAGATTCGCGTTCGACGGGAAGGCTTATCAGTACACAGTCCTGCCATTTGGCCTGTCCCTGGCCCTCCGCACTTTCATGAGGTGCATGGATGCAGCACTCTCCCCCTTAAGACAAGCGGGAATGCGCATTCTGAACTACCTCGACGACTGGCTCATACTGGCCCAGTCAGAGGAAGAAATAAAATCTCACAAATCTATGCTACTCAGCCATCTAGAATGCCTGGGTCTCAGAATAAATACAGCCAAGAGCTTATTGCTTCCCAGGCAGAGAACCTCCTTCCTGGGAACGATTTTAGACTCAGCCCAAATGAGGGCGTGGCTATTGGACGAACGCGCTCTGACTACACAGCAGCTTGCATGTTCATTCAAAATGGGAACCAACACACCCCTAAAAAATTTCAGAGAATGCTAGGCCTAATGGCAAAAGCTTCTCCAGTACTTCCGCTGGGTATGAAGCACATGCGCCCCCTGCAGTACTGGCTGAAATCACGGGTTCCTTCCCAAGCGTGGCATTCAGGCCAGCTTTGGATCAAAGTGGGCCGCGGCTGTGTCAAAGCCCTGGCCCCGTGGTCACTTGGAAACAGTTTCCAGACGGGTGGTGGTCACCACGGACACCTCCAACTCAGTTTGGGGCGCTCTGTACGAGGGCGAACCGGCCTTCGGCTCATGGTCGAGCACGGAGTCACGGTTGCACATAAACTGCCTAGAAATGCTGGCAGTAGTGCTAGCCCTCAAGACTTTTTTACCACGTCTCTCAGGTCACCATGTTCTAGTCCGCACGGACAACACGAACTGTGATCTCCTACATAAACCGCCAAGGCGGGCTCAGGTCGAGATGGCTCAACCAACAGGTCAGACATCTCCTCCTATGGGCAAAAGGCAAATTACATTCACTAAAAAGCAGTGCATGTGCCAGGCAGACTGAACCAGGGAGCAGACATGCTCTCCAGGGGCCTCGTGTCCCCGGGGGAATGGGCCATCCATTCCTAAATGGTTCAAATGATATGGAGTGTTTTTGGGAGGGCAGAGGTCGACCTCTTCGCCTCCGAAGACAACTGTCATTGCCCAATCTATTTTTCAAAGAACAAGGATGCGCTGGCCCACAAATGGCCCAGCTGCATACTTTATGCTTTTCCACCAGTACCGCTCATTCCCCAAATTTTAAAAAGGATCAGGGAATGAGAGCACACAGTCCTGCTAGTGGCTCCACTCTGGCGAACCCACATCAGGTTTCCCGAGTTGATTCAGTTACTATCAGCAGCCCCATGGCCAGTTCCCCTAAGGAAAGATCTCCTTTCTGAGGCGAACGGGACAATCCGGCACCCCCACCCCAAAATTGTGGGCGTCACATGTTTGGCAACTCAAGGGGGGCTCAAGAACCTCCCAGTGAGTGTCTTGAGCACCGTCAGTGAAGCTAGAGCTCCGTCTACTAGACGTCTCTATGCCCTTAAATGGTCAGTGTTCTCTGACTGGTGTTCAGTCAGGAACTATAACCCAGTGTCATGCGAGATATCACAATTCTTGTTTTTCTATAAGAGATGTTGGATGCAGGACACACTCCATCCACACTCAAAGTCTACACGGCAGCTATCGCCGCATCCCATACGCCTATAGCTGGCCAATCAGTACGCAGACACACCATGGTCATAAAATTCTTAAAAGGAGCCAGGAGGCTTAACCCCCTTCTCCCTCCTACGGTGCCATCCTGGGACCTTCATTGGTCCTAAGAGCACTAAAAAGACCTCCCTTCGAGCCGCTGCAGACGGCTGAATTAAAGCCACTTTCGCTGAAAACTGCCCTGCTACTAGCACTGGCATCTGTTAAGCGTGTCAGTGACATTCAAGCGTTATCTGTGAACGCATCATGTTTAGATTTGGCCCAGGCGATTCTAAAGTCATCCTCAAACCAGGGCATGGTTATGTACCTAAAGTGCTTTCAACACCGTTCAAAGCACAGGTAATCACTCTCTCTGCCCTCCCCACTTCGGAGGATGAGAGACAGTTACACCTGCTCGGCCCTGTTAGGTCGCTTAGAGCATATATTGAGCGGTCCTCCCACTTTAGACAGTCGGAGCAGCTCTTTGTAAGTTTTGGTGACCGAACTAAGGAACTTCCGGTCACCAAACAAAACCTAGCCAGATGGCTAGCGGACGCGATAGCGTTAGCATATGACACTATGGGCCTCCAATGCCCCATAGGTGTCAAAGCTCACTCCACCAGAGGCATGGCCTCCTCTTGGGCGTGGTCTAGTGGAGTTTTCTATGGGTGACATTTGTAGATCGGCAGGTTGGTCCTCACCATCTACTTTAACCAGATTCTTCAGTCTGGATGTCCCTGCACTGCAGGCACAAGTCCTCGCTGTATAAAAATACTAAGACGGCCTAACGAATATCAGACGGCCTTGTAAGCCCGTCCCCGTCATAAGTTGGCATTGGGGCCTTCATATGCTTCAATGCTTACACATTCCTTATAGTTACCGGCCTCTATGAGCCCAGTAGTATAAGACGTGTGTACATATATATTATTAATATAAATGATGTGTCAGTAACTCTAGTCTTGAGCCCTTTCTAATAAGTGTTCAAACTTGAGGGAGTATATGTCACTGCGCTTATCATAGCATGGCGGGATTTTACAGGTTCCCATGGCGTCTTAAGACGCAGTACGAACTGACCGTTCGAAAGGGAACGTACTCGGTTACTTAACGTAACCTCGGTTCCCTGAGATAAGGGAAGGAGTACTGCGTAGACGGCCGTGCTATGGCGCTGACTCGGGTGATCGTCGCTTCAGTCGATTTAACCTGACGTTTTTGACAGTTACAGCGTATTTTATATGCCCCTTTCGCGGGCTCTTGCGCTCAGCTTCGCGGGCTTTGTGCCCTTTGGTTCGCTCAGATTACGCTGTTCTGCCATTGGTTCATGCAGTTCCCACTGGCCAGCCAATAGCGTGCGAGATGTCTCGACACTGTTTTGACTGGGCAGTAGCACTGCGTGATTTTACAATTACTTCAGTATATTCGAGAGTAGGAGAACCTACCCATGGCGTCTTAAGACGCAGTACTCCTTCCCTTATCTCAGGGAACCGAGGTTACGTTAAGTAACCGAGTACGTTTCTCGCTCTCTCTCTCCCTCTCTGCCGTGCGCGCGTGCACAGTTTGTGTCTCGCATGCGCGCTCTTGCTCGCTCGCTCTAGATTGCGGGAGAATTTTACTAATTTGCGGGCATCAGGGAGCCGCTATAAATATGCGGGAGACTTGGGATGTCTGGGTGATTGACATGACCAGTACCCTGTGGTACTTGCATGTTACTATCACAAGCAAGCATAATGTTGAGGCCTGCCCAGAAAAACGTTGGTTCTAATAATAGCCCCGGCCGCTATTAGAGACCGGCCTTTATTTACCTTCGGTGACAGCGAGACCGGCCAATGTTGGAGACCCGGCCGCTAATGGAATACAGGCCAATATTAGAGGATTTACGGTATATATTTTAATTAGAATTAAATTGTCACTCACCCTTGTTGTTCCAAACCTTTACGACTTTCTTCCATGAAGCACAAAAGGTGAGTTTTGAAGAATGTTCTGACAATATTTTCCAATGAAATGGATGTTGTGATAGTCTTTTCTTCCCTATTGTGATGTATATCAGAGTGAAACAACAAAAAAATTGATTGTTGCATAGTTGGGTTTTTGTGGTTTGCTATTGCTGTGATTCTCATTTGAGTGACAGGTTGTCCCGTCCACTCTTTGCCTATTGTTTTTTGAATACTGTGTATTCTGACATACTACTGTTGGCATGCTGTTTTTCACAAATATATTAAGAAAGTAGAAATATTTGGCCGTGAGGAGAATCTCTCTAAAAAATGCTGGGTTGTTTCAACCCATGTTTGGGTCAAATATTGACAAACCTGACATAAGACTGGTTAGTTTGTCCATAATTGGATGAGTTGGAACAACCGAGAATTTTTACCTATTTTTATTCTATTTTTTTAAATTTGTGAGCTTGCTGTGATTAATCAGTGTGAATTTAATTATCTGTACTGGACTCTTGTTGACCTCTGTAGTGGTTGAATGGCAGCAGCTGCTGCACAGATGTTCCTACCACTCACTGAGGTCACTTACCACACACACTATGCAACTCAATACAACAGCAGCAGCTCTATGACCCTCATATGCTATCTGGGCTAGTCCACACCATTGGTGAAGTGTGTGTGTGTATAGTGGTTGATGACTTGTAGACTACGTCATGCAGTCATACAGTAATTTAATACGCTGTTGTCTTCAGATTTAGAAGAGCTTTAGATTTAGAAGTACTTATTGTCTGATTCTTGACATTATTTCCCCCCTGAAGCTGTTATTTTGTTGTTTTTGTTAATGTACTAAATGTTATTTTTGTTAGATGCTGTAGTGTATATGTGCTGTGCGATGTTATACGCTCTAACTTGATTCACCTTTAATGTCACCTTTTATTTAATAAGCTAATTTGGTAATTTAGGAGTTTAATATGAGCTCTTGTCTTTTAAGTGTGTTTATAGGCTTCTGGCCTTGAGTCAGCTCTGCAATCATGAGATTATTAGTAGATAGACCTGGGTTAATTACTGTGGCTTTAACTCGCCCCTCATGACAGACACAGAAAGGATTTCCATCTTAAATTAGCTGCTTTTTATCTTTTCAAACTTGCCCATCTGTTATATTTTCCACCTAACATGGCTAATGGGAATAACATTTGGACTGAATAATCTGTCATTGCTAAATTGATAAACTTCTTTGGCAGTTGTGATGGAATAAGATCTTTAAAGATATTATGTGGGTACACCTTGTCAGGTCCAATTCAATATCTAATACTGTGGTTTCATTTGAAATGTCTTTTTGATTAACATTTATTCCCCAAATGATTCCCCTTTAATTTGCCCCTAAAAGTCTATCTTTCTTACTGTCTCCATAGCTGTGAAGATCTGCAGTGTTTTAGAGTTGCATACACTTCAAATATACGGTAAGACCAAGCTCTCTATACTTCTTTCAAATGTTTTTTTTTTCCTCAGACTATATGGTAATGCTGCTTTTAATTGTCTTTCTTTGCTGTAGAAAAGTCTTTCCCAGCCTTTTTTGTTTTATATACCAAACAGCCCCATCAGTAGGGCTCAGGTACCCCTTCATCAACACCAAACCAGACATGTGTGTGTGTGTATATTATATTATATTATATTATATTATATTATATTATATTATATTATATTATATTATATTATTATAAATATATATTATTATATAATATATATATGTAGTCCAAACCGGCCGTTCGCTGTAGGCTTTGAAAGGGAACTTCTGTTAAATAAAATATCTCGCTTGGCATTGACCTTAGAGCTTTATCATTTTACAGGTATTATTTATGCTCTAACAGCAACATTACACACTAACTAAAGTTTGAACAGTGGGATCACGAAGAACGGGACCTTTAATTAAAATGTTAGTACATAGTAGTTAAGGCCACCTAATATAAAGTGGGTCCAACTTTCCTTTTAATAAACCTCAAAAAACGAAATAGATTTTGGAAATGGAAATAAAACTAAAATATAGTTGAAAAATGTAACTTAATTACTACCATAATAACAAAAAAAATAGAAATGTTGCCTTGCAGACAATTAAATTAAAGTTAAAAATTAAATTAATTAAAAAGAACTAAGTTAAAGTACTAAAAAAAAAAAAAAAAAAATATATATATATATATATATATATATATATATATATATATATATATATATATATATATATATATATATATATATATATATATATATATATATATATATATAATATATATATATAGAAAAATTACTAAAACTTCAACAAAAATTTTAATAAGAACTGAAAATATAAAGGATAAAAGCTATAATAAACACTGCACTAGTAAAGAACACTGTTGTCCAAAGGTACTAGTGAGATGATTTGTAATTTCTATTTTATAGGTTTAAGTTAATTGAAATCTTTCAAAGTAATCCGAGTTTTATACACATTTATACACTATTTAAGGAGTTCAGATTATCTTAACTCCACCCTCTACAATGTTTTTAGCACCGTAATCATATTTCAGAAGCCCACAGTTACTATAGAAACATTGGTGACAGACATGAGTCACGTCTAGAAGTGTCTATGAGTGTATGACTCTATGGAAGAATATAGCTGCTGAGTCTTGCTGATATGAGGCAGTGGAAATAAAAGGTTGTGTTAATTGAATGGCTGCATGTGTGCGTTTCATTACTGTAAGAACTTGAGTGAGTAATCAGACTTCAGTCGCTCTGCTAACCTGAATGTAGCATGTGTTCCTGTTAAACATCTATAAATGGAAGAGCATTCTCTGGAGTGTTATGATGTCTCAGGCACTCTACAGTCACCGGCGAGCTGGTCAAGTTTGTGTGTGTGTGTGGATCTATATGCTTGCAAACATTGAATGCAGAAGAGTGTTCCATGCATATGCAAATGAGAGGTTATGCTAACCTGGCTCCGCCCTCTTGCGTACTTCCACTCAATTTTCATTTTCCTTCAGTACTTCGTCTGGGATTGCGGTATATTCTCTGGTTTTCTCAGGTCAAATTTTAACCGGTCCAATCAGCGAACAGAGGGAGTGGCTGAGAACGATGATGTCATGTCATGTGCTAGTTTGAGATGACATACGTCACGACCAAACATTAGCGATTGGTTATGGCAGATCCAGAGTGGCTCTGGGCATATCCAATAGTTTTAAACTTCAACAGAGTACCCGCCTTCAAGGAAGTTAATGCTTGTCAATGGAGAGTGGCTAGACTCTCTGTACAAATGAAATGAATGAGAGTCTGGTAGAACCAGGCTAAGGTTATGCCTGATCAGACAGGAATTTTGTGTATTATATTATATTATATTATATTATATTATATTATATTATTATAAATATATATTATTATATAATATATATATGTAGTCCAAACCGGCCGTTCGCTGTAGGCTTTGAAAGGGAACTTCTGTTAAATAAAATATCTCGCTTGGCATTGACCTTAGAGCTTTATCATTTTACAGGTATTATTTATGCTCTAACAGCAACATTACACACTAACTAAAGTTTGAACAGTGGGATCACGAAGAACGGGACCTTTAATTAAAATGTTAGTACATAGTAGTTAAGGCCACCTAATATAAAGTGGGTCCAACTTTCCTTTTAATAAACCTCAAAAAACGAAATAGATTTTGGAAATGGAAATAAAACTAAAATATAGTTGAAAAATGTAACTTAATTACTACCATAATAACAAAAAAAATAGAAATGTTGCCTTGCAGACAATTAAATTAAAGTTAAAAATTAAATTAATTAAAAAGAACTAAGTTAAAGTACTAAAAAAAAAAAAAAAAAAAAAAATATATATATATATATATATATATATATATATATATATATATATATATATATATATATATATATATATATATATATATATATATATAATATATATATATAGAAAAATTACTAAAACTTCAACAAAAATTTTAATAAGAACTGAAAATATAAAGGATAAAAGCTATAATAAACACTGCACTAGTAAAGAACACTGTTGTCCAAAGGTACTAGTGAGATGATTTGTAATTTCTATTTTATAGGTTTAAGTTAATTGAAATCTTTCAAAGTAATCCGAGTTTTATACACATTTATACACTATTTAAGGAGTTCAGATTATCTTAACTCCACCCTCTACAATGTTTTTAGCACCGTAATCATATTTCAGAAGCCCACAGTTACTATAGAAACATTGGTGACAGACATGAGTCACGTCTAGAAGTGTCTATGAGTGTATGACTCTATGGAAGAATATAGCTGCTGAGTCTTGCTGATATGAGGCAGTGGAAATAAAAGGTTGTGTTAATTGAATGGCTGCATGTGTGCGTTTCATTACTGTAAGAACTTGAGTGAGTAATCAGACTTCAGTCGCTCTGCTAACCTGAATGTAGCATGTGTTCCTGTTAAACATCTATAAATGGAAGAGCATTCTCTGGAGTGTTATGATGTCTCAGGCACTCTACAGTCACCGGCGAGCTGGTCAAGTTTGTGTGTGTGTGTGGATCTATATGCTTGCAAACATTGAATGCAGAAGAGTGTTCCATGCATATGCAAATGAGAGGTTATGCTAACCTGGCTCCGCCCTCTTGCGTACTTCCACTCAATTTTCATTTTCCTTCAGTACTTCGTCTGGGATTGCGGTATATTCTCTGGTTTTCTCAGGTCAAATTTTAACCGGTCCAATCAGCGAACAGAGGGAGTGGCTGAGAACGATGATGTCATGTCATGTGCTAGTTTGAGATGACATACGTCACGACCAAACATTAGCGATTGGTTATGGCAGATCCAGAGTGGCTCTGGGCATATCCAATAGTTTTAAACTTCAACAGAGTACCCGCCTTCAAGGAAGTTAATGCTTGTCAATGGAGAGTGGCTAGACTCTCTGTACAAATGAAATGAATGAGAGTCTGGTAGAACCAGGCTAAGGTTATGCCTGATCAGACAGGAATTTTGTGTTGTTCCATTGGTACAACATGGGCTGTTTTTCTGTACAGGGGTTTGGTGTTTTACTTAGGGATGCACAAAACTTTTGTGGTTTTTGGTCGAAAGAGAGAAACAGCCGAAAATATGATCTGAAAATATATGTCGCCCCTCAGTGTTTCACTCTCGCTTTAGCTATTATCACTGCGCAGTGTGATGCTCCACTCAATATTCCGCTCTATGCTAGAGGTTAAACCGATCTTAGTTAATCCGTGATTCGTACGGACCAGGCCCCAGAGTTCAGCACGCATGTGTTATGCGGATTAATTGCTGTTTCAACATCAATTCGGTACTCGTGTACTGTTATCTGTGTGCACAGCGGTACACACCCAAAGGGCGTGCACACAGAGAGGTGCGTTTCTGATAGCAAATTGATTCCTTACTTGCATCTCTGTGCGATTGAATGGACACATACACACAAAATTGTCAAAATACCAGTCCCGGCAAGTATTATTATGTCTTAAGGCCAATTCACACTGCACAGACAAACGCCAACAAACAAGTTGGCCGTTGAATTTTATGAAAAATAAATGTAATGTTCACACTGCCCCAACAGACGCCAACACGAGATACTCCCCATTCATTTTAACCAATAAAAATAAAAGACTGCAGCTTTCAGACACAACTACTTCTTGTTTTATAGTTTATTTGAGACTGTTCCTATGGCGTTAAATGTCGCAAGCGCATTATTGTAACGTGAGAGTGCCCACTTGCAGGTGGATTTCTTTCACTCTATAGCACATAACTTACTGGACACGCTATTTCAAACTTTGTCCAGTGTTCTCTCGCAAATATCTTGTTCTTTCTTTAGAATTGTCTTCTGATTTGTCCAGAAATCTGCCATTTCACTACAAGGATAATTTACTAAGCACGCCCAGCACCTACACGCAGTCTTTGCAAGGGACTTGCCTCATCGGCATGGCAACAGTTCGTGGCCAGTTCAGATTACGGCAGAATTTGTTGTCATTTGAAAACGGCGATTGAACATGTTCATTTGGAAGAAAACAAACCCTGACCAACGCCAATAAACACGGACTGGGGTATCACACTAATCCAACAAACTCTAACAGATGCATTTGTTGGTGTTTGTCTGTGCACTGTGAATTGGCCTTTAAGTGAACATAAAGAGTTGAGAGGGAAATCGTATATGTATCATTATATTGGATCCGTGTATTCTGTCTTAAATTGACAGCAACCTATAAGTTTATGTTAATCAAACAGAACACCACATTAACTAATATTAATCTACATTTAATTATACAGTGAACACTATAGTGTTATTTTAGATTTAGGTCTAATTATATTAGTTATATACGTTATATTGGTATATTTAAGTAAATTTCATCCTCAAAGAGCTTTTCAGAACACTACTCCTCCACTCCATCTCCTTCAATCCTTCATGTTTTGGACACACAGATAATCCAACCCTAAACTCATGGCATTGATTTGAAGCAGAAGTTGTCAGACATAAAAAATTTCAATAAATGTTTTGAAAGCACCACACAGCCCCATTGGGATGGGAAATATACCAATTATAATTCAATTCTGGTATACATTTTCAAATATCTTATTTTAATCTTATTTTAGCTGACTTTTGCATGCGAGTAAATATGATTAGATGAAAAGCAATAATGACAACGCATCCAACTATTGAATTGTCTTTATGGGCTGCACACACAAAAAGAACAGTGCAACCGGTATATTCTGATTCACTCATTACTCATGTAAACCTGTTTTTTTTTTTTAATGAGTGCTTCTAAAAGATTCACAAACATCAGTAGCTTATGGTTTGAATCAGTCTGATGAATCCTTCAATGAATGAACTGTGTCAATCAGAGCAGTTACTGAATCAACATTTGACTCAGTGACTCAATAGTTTTAGTCATGTCTGTTTCAAAATGAAGCACGTTTTATGTACTTTATAAATACACAGAGTTGAATCCAGACATTGTGTCACAACTATTGAGTTTCCAACAATGCATTTCCTGATCTATACATGTCTGTCTAAAACGGCTTAGAGCTCTACAGCTTGTCCCTGACATACTAGGTTAGATCGCTGCCAAACCCATGCCAGTGTTCAGTGTGCCAACTGTGCACAAGGGCATCTTCCATCCCCACAGACATGCATACAGAGTAAAGGTTAGCTAAATGATGAGACATACTCTGACTTTAAGATAATAATTTTAGTTCTGTATTGGATGCTGATTTTGAAGTGCAGGCGGAGGAAATTAACCGTTATAATTCTCTTGCTCTTGCTCTTGCTCTCTCACCCTTGCTCCAGTCAAAGCCGTTTGAACCTTCAAAGTGAAACTCTATCCTCTGTCTAGTATTGGTGTGTGTGTGTGTGTGTGTGTGTGTGTGTGTGTGTGTGTGTGTGTGTGTGTGTGTGTGTGTGTGTGTGTGTGTGTGTGTCTGTTTAAACTAGACAGTGTTACAGTATAATGTGCTGGATAGTGCTGAAAGAGTAAAGACAGCTGACTGGGAGTTCAGGTGCTAATGAGAGAGGGTAAGAGAGAAAGAAAGAGAGAGAGAGAGCGGCAACAGAATCCAGATACCTTTCTAATAACACACACAATGTCAAACAAAAATGAGTTGTACAGATTATATCTGTATCAGAGGGCCAAAACTAGAAAGTTGAAGCAAAAAATGTAAGAATGTGATTTGGTTATAATGTTCACCCTGCTTTAAAACCCTTGAGTGGTTTCCGGTTATTTCTGAATTATACGTTTTGAATTGTTACAAAATCACAGCTTCATCGGAATGGTATGAAACTTGGTGACTTTTATGACACTTGGAATGTGAACACAATAAAAATTGAGGGCATGATTCGAACAGGCTAAGTGGTCGTACATTTTTTTTTTTTTTTTTGGTCTTTAGTCAAAAATGGAAATGAAATTCGAAAATAGAGAATTTTTGCAAATCGGCCACAATACTGAAAAAGAACACAGCAGTGAAGGAATGACACTATAAAACATCAAGAATATGATATAGACACACACACACACACACACACACACACACACACACACACACACACACACACACACACACACACACACATACTTTTCTCTGTCCCTCTGATCTTCTTCCATCTCTCCACAGGTGCAGACTCTTTGTAATACTTGACCTGGCAGGATGGTGGCGCTGTCCTTGAAGATCTGTGTGAGACAGTGTAATGTGGTGAAGACGATGCAGTTTGAGCCATCAACGGCTGTGTATGATGCATGCCGGGTCATCAGAGAGAGGGTTCCGGAAGCCCAGACAGGACAAGGTGGGACATGCTTGATTTCCAGAGGCGGACAGTAGTGAAGTGTTTTTTAGTTTCTACTCAAGTACATATTTCAAGTATATGTGCTTTATCACTCTTTTTCTTTGGAAAACTTTTATTTCACTACATTCCAAAGCATAATGTCATGCTTTTTACTGCACTACATTTCATAAATTAAGAGTTCTTTTTTTACCTTTAATACTTAATTGCATTAAAAATGTAATACTTTCTTATTTGTACTCAAGTAAAACTTTGAATTACTTTTACTTGAGTAAAAGTAATAAAGTACTACATTTTTTATGTAATTAAGTATTAAATGATATTTAATATGAAACGTAATGCAGTAAAGAATACAATATTATGTTTTGGAATGTTGTGAAGTAAAGGTTTTCCAAAGCAGAACACCGATAAACTACATATACTTGAAAAATAAAATTACTTGGAAAGTAAAAATGCTTCACTACTGTCCGCCTCTGTTGATTTCTGTTGTTCTTTGTATAGTAAGATTTATAATGATTACAAATCTAGTTGCTAATGTTGTATCATTTTGCCTAATACAAGTTCTAATACAGTGCCTGTTGTTTCTCAGCCTCAGAATATGGGCTGTTTCTGTCAGATGAAGACCCCCGGAAAGGCATCTGGCTGGAAGGGGGCCGGGCGCTGGATTATTACATGCTGAGAAATGGGGTAAGTTCTTTGATCTTCTGTCTGTGTCTGTGTCTCTGTCTATCTCTCTCTCTATCTCTCTCTCTATCTCTCTCTCTCTCTCTCTCTCTCTCTCTCTCTCTATCTATCTATCTATCTATCTATCTATCTATCTATCTATCTATCTATCTATCTATCTATCTATCTATCTATCTATCTATCTATCTATCTATCTATCTATCTATCTATCTATCTATCTATCTATCTATCTATCTATCTATCTATCTATCTATCTATCTATCTATCTATCTATCTATCTATCTCTGTCAAATGTTCTGTGTCACATGACTTTGGACTCTTGTCTTGTTTTTGTGACGTGTCTTCACACACACTTTTTTGTGTGTGTGTGTTGAAAGATGAGAAGAGGTCTTAACTCTGCTCTTAGTTATTTTTATAGTCTCTGTGTATGTGAGAGAGGAAAGGCTCCCCTTAGTGTCTACACTTACTGAGACAAGCTACAGTGTTGTGATTTAAGGACATTGGTCACTGCAGCATGTGGTTTTTGTTTGTATTTGTTTATGCTTGTAAGTCTCTGTACTTGTGTGAAGAATTATTGTGTGTATAAATAAAAAGAATGAATGCTTGTTCACAGGAAGGAATAAAAATCTGTGTGCAGGGTAACTTGAGAAGTGTTAAATGAAGATTTCATCAGTAGTGTTTCATCTTTTGTCAGAAGTTGACATCAAAAGATCTCTTCTTCTCCCTCATACACACACACAGATGTTCAGTTCTCACAACCCCATGTTTTACGTGTCTAATTTGTTGTATTTTGCACAAATAACACTTTTCACATATCCTTTTCCTCTTGTTTCTCACAAACACATTCACAATCTTTACAGTGTTTGCAAGGCAGCACCTAATTTATGTTCCTCAAACATTCTGGTTAGGATTTGTTCTTTTTGCAATTCTGCAAATAATTCAACACAATAAGCTTCAGTGACAGAACTTTGTTTTGTAGAAAATCTATTTTAGGTTTTGCAAATCTAATCAGCATTAAAAATGTTACCAGCATCAGTGATGTTATCATAATCAGCATACTGAATGGTCATTGATCTTTTTTCTTATATCTAATTTTGATGGTCTTCCTTCTATATATTTAACCATTATAGCCATTTTTAGGCTTTATGCTGTGCAAATGTGATTCTTGTGTGCTGCTGGCAGATACAAGACGTGTGGTGAATTTCATGACAACAGCAAAACAACTCTGATGCAGAATTTTGTTCAGAATCAAAACATCTCTCCTTAAACTTTAAAACTAGTTCCTCTCTCTCTCTGTGTCTTTCTCTTAGGACATACTGGAGTATAAGAAAAAACAGAGACCTCAGAAGATAAAAATGCTTGATGGCGCAGTAAAGACCATCATGGTGGATGATTCCAAAACTGTGGGAGAGCTGCTTGTCACCATCTGCAGTAGAATAGGTCAGATAGTAACCTGTATAAGAGCATCTATCATATACAGTTACTCTCTTATATGTGTTATTTTGAGGGGGCACCTGTTGCAGTCCTGACTATTTTGGTTTAACTTGGTAGTAAATGATTTAAAAAAATATTTAATTTTTATTTAAAGTTCAGGGGCACCCTGGGTTCAAATTCCAGTGATTTGCACATAGATTCAACTCCATTGGACTGCCCATGATCTGCTATAGATTTTAAGACAAATGCTTTTTTTGTACATATACTTTACTTTTCTAAAGTTTGGGGATATTTTTTTCTTTGAGAAATTAATACTTTTTTATTCAGCAAGAATGCGTCAAATTGATAAAAAGTGAGTAATCACATTTGTAATGTTACCAAAGATTTCTAATTAATGCATTTGAACTCATCAAAGCCTGCCGAAAAACCGTTAAACAACTAAATAATAAATAACTGTTCTCAACATTGATAATGTTTCTTGAGCAGCCAGCAAATCGACATAATCGAATGATTTCTGGAGGATCATGTGACACTGAAGACTGGAATAATGACTGCTAAAAATTAAGCTTTGCCATCACAGAAGTAAATTAAATTTAATAATAGAAAACAGCTATTTTAAATTGTAATATTATTATAAATTGTAACATTAGAGACTTCTTTCAAAAACACAGTTTTTGTGTATACCATCCCCAAACTTTGGTTTGGGGATGTTGTGTATACGTTGTGTATACTGTGTATATACTTCTGCTGTTATATACACACAACACATAACAAGTCTATAACTGTGTCTCATTTCTCCTTCCAGGAATCACAAACTATGAAGAATACTCTCTCATTCAGGAGGTGGTAGAGGAGAAGAAAGAAGAAGGGACTGGTACACTGAAGAAAGACAGGACTTTACTGAGGGAGGAGAGGAAGATGGAGAAGCTCAAAGCTAAACTGCACACAGATGATGACTGTAGGTAACACATCAGCCATGCAGATAGACATGCTAAACTGATCTTCAGCTTTATAATGGGCCACAATAAGTCAATAAAGTTTAGGTTTAGAATTGTTTCAGGGTTTATCTGTGCTTTCCTTTAGTCTCTTATTATATTTTAATTTCTTATTTTTAAGTGTTCTCTTATTGTATTATTCTGTGTAGGTTCATGAACCTTCTGTATGTACACTAGTTTTCTAAAGTTTTTTTTATTTTTTATATATATACAAATTAACACACTTCTTTAGCAATGATGCGTTGCATTAAATTGATCAAAAGAGACAGAAGTCTTTTGAAATATTATAAATATTACAATATATGTACTATTTCAAATAAATGCTGCTCTTTTGAACTTCCTATTCATCAAAGAATCCTGAAAAAATGATCATGGTTTCCACAAAAATATTAAGCAGCACTGTTTTCCAAATTGATAATAATAAGAAAGGTTTCTTGAGCACCAAATCAGCATATTAGAATGATTTCTGAAGGATCATGCGACTCTGAAGACTGGAGTAATGGTTGATGGAAAATCTAGCTTTGCCATCACTGGAATAAATGACATGTTAAAATCTTAACTTGTAATAATATTTCACAATATTACTCTTTATTTATTTATTTTTTATCAAAAAATGCAGCCTTGCTGAGCGTGACCCCAGACTTTTGAACTGTAGTGTATCTTTTGTGAATAACTCTGTAAAAACGGTTTGCTATATAACAAAACTATGTAAATAGTTTATTTCTGTTTCTTTTACAGTGAATTGGTTGGATCATGGCCGTACGTTTAGAGAACAGGGAGTCGAGGAGAGCGAAACTCTACTGTTGAGACGAAAGTTTTTCTACTCCGATCAAAATGTGGACTCGCGAGATCCGGTGCAGCTCAATCTGCTCTATGTACAGGTTAGACACATCTCTTGTCTCTTATTTTATTTTATAGTGATGTGAGCCGAAAGCCTTGATCGGTTGCCAACAGCCTCATGTTGACCTAAATGATATGATTCCACAGTTCAATATAATGTACATAGATTGAAATGCTGTAAATCTGTTATCGACATATGACCCTAATAGCCTCTTTGAGTGCTGCACTGCATGCTGTTATACACATTGTATAGATCTGTAAAGTAGTGCTGGATCATTTTCTGCTGTGTGATTTCTAAAGGCATTGATAACAAAAGTGTCTTCCTGCATGTGTTTCCCCAGGCGCGTGACGACATCCTGAATGGTTCTCATCCCGTGTCATTTGACAAGGCTTGTGAATTTGGTGGAATTCAAACACAGATCCAGTTCGGGCCTCATATAGAACATAAGCATAAATCTGGATTTCTGGAGTAAGACCACGTCTCAGTACTTTCGATTATAGCACACAGCGTTTACTGCCCCTCTGCTTTATAATCAAGGGTGCTGCATTATTAAAAGCCAAGAAATATTGTGTGAAATCTAGATGTTGTAATGATCATATGGTCCATTCAGGTAATGAGTTTAACAAACTCAAATGAAAAGTACTTAGATGCATTTAAATATTTTATGCGTATCGTATAACTGTAATGCCAGTTTGCAGTTCAATGTATTGTCACTAATCTTCTCACTTTGAATGTGCATTTCATTTCGTTCAGCTTGAAGGAGTTTCTGCCTAAGGAATACATCAAACAGAGAGGAGCTGAGAAGAAGATCTTTCCGGTGGGTCAGTTTATCCTGCAATTTGTTTATAAAAGGATATTATCATTTTGTACACTTTTCTGTCTATCTTAAAGGGGTCATGAACTGCGTTGTTTTATTGTTTTATGTTTCCTGGGGTGCACTTATAATGTTAGAATGTTTTTTTTTAAATAAAAAATTGTCATAATTTATAAATTAAAGCCCTGATTTTACCCCTCTGCTCTGAACGCTCTGTTGTATGTTGTACTCTGTAAGTATGTCTGTTGTGAGACTTCAGTGTAAATGCCCACTGCCGCAATTGGCTAACGTCTTTCCATTTGAAATAGCTAAGTATCACCCTTTCTTTTAGCGCATTTTTACTATTACAGCTCTCATGGTTAACTAATCGTGAAAAGTTTTGCATGACATTTAGATCTATGGCGTTATATTTAGATCTATGGCATTATATTAAGATTGTGGCATGAAAGATTGCAGAGATGAACATTGTAGCCGATCACAGACATGTTGAGCGCATGAAAGCTGTGATCTCGTCATTGCAACTCTGTGCAACTCTCGTCATTTGTTTCTGTACACTAACGAATGCTTTCAGCTTCACTAACAGTGCAAACGTGATAGAAGTTAAGAGATTCGTTGAATAAAACGGGAGTCACTGATAAACGCGTCATTGATAATCTCTCGCTGTTTGATTGACAGCTCCAGCGATTGCAAAGGGAGCTTTCTTTGATCGCTAACAAAGAACATCTGACTGTACATGAATCATTACATTTCAGATCAGGCATTAGAATTAACACAGTCACTTACATGTTGCATTACTGTCGAGCCCAGGCACTGCACGATATTTTGTAATCTTCAACGGCAATTTTGTTGCTTGGTAGCTCGATCTGGCTTAACACCACGTGGCCTATGTTGCTAAAGGCTACCTATTCTATTGCATGTCATGCTTGAATCGGTGGGCGGGTCTAAACATGCAGTTATAAAGTAGGCGTTGATCTTCTGCTGAGGCGGTGCTTGCCTCTCTTTGACATCATAGGACGCGTTTCCACCGCAGGAACTTTCCCCAGGAACTAGGGACTTTGGGGTGGTACTCGTTGTGTTTCGACCGCAGGAACCAGGGTCTAAATTAAGTTCCGGGTAAATATTTCCCCCTCCAAATGGCCCTGCTCGCGAGGTAGTACTTTTTTCAAAGTTCGTTCTGCATTCAGTAAATATCAGTCTTGCTCTTTCTGTCTGTCTAGCTGATAATAACATACGTTGTCTTATTTTAAATCTAGCTTTATGAGCTTTCAGAATACGCTTTAGTATCAGTGCTCGTCTCTTTTCCGCCATTTTGTTAATTACATCTTTAGTAAACCAATACATAACTAGCAAAATCAGCGCTGCTTGCATCTCCTCCATACTTGCTATTGTTGCAGACAGTATCGCACAAAAATGTCTCTGTACTAATTTGCCTAATCTTCACGGTACTTTAGACCGCAGTGGAAACGCAGACAGTAGCAGGTCTGGGGGGAAAAAAGTTCCTGTAAAAAAAGTTCCTGGTACAAATTGTTCCGGGTAATTTCGGTGAAAATGGGTATAGATTCCCACTTTGAAAAACCCGTCGTTTGCTGGACCTGGTGTCAATAAAAGCTTTTATTGGACTAACAAGGAAGTTTTCAGTTCTGAAACTTACAGGATATTCTTATAGTATGATGACCTCTTATATGTCAAAAGCTCAAGGAAAAATGTATTTATAAGTTCATGACCCCTTTAAACTTCACTATTTGTAAACAGCGATGAATTAGATAAATTATTTAATTAAGTGAATAAATGCTTCATGATTTTAACAGGAACATAAGGCTTGTGGAGAAATGACAGAGATCGAAGCCAAAGTGAAATATGTGAAGCTTGCAAGATCACTCAGAACATATGGAGTGTCTTTCTTCTTGGTGAAGGTAAAGCGCATGTGTGTTTGTGTTGTACTTGGTTATATAAGCTATGTTTGTTACAGTGGATTGAACAGACTTCCCAGATGATGATAATAATAATAATAATAATAATAATAATAATAATAATAATAGCTTACATTTGTAGTGAAATAACATTTCCAAACATTTATAATGAAAATAGCCACAGATGCTGCTATGGCAATAAAAAATAATAATAAATATATAAATAAATAGACTTGTAGTGGGTTTTGTGTTGGGTGTAACTAGTTAATACGTAATTTGTTACTGTAATTTTTATTACTTTAATCCCTTACTTTACTTTTTTAAGGGAACTTATTTTTCCTGTAATTTATTTACAGTTACTTCTGATGTAATTCAACTAAATACTGTGTATATTCTGTAAAACAATTGTATATAATACAATGGTGGAATTAACATCAAAATTTAAAGTAACTTTAAAATGCATGTTTTTATGTATCCTTCTCACATTTGTAATACTTTGGTCCGTTATTTAGAATAATTTATGTCGTTTTATATTATTTATTTGCATGAAGTCATTTCATGTCTATCCTTGAATCACTTAACTGGTCGAGTTTGATATTGGATTTAGTAAGTAATAAGTAATTAAAAACTTTTTGGAGAGAGTAATTTCTACAGTAATCTAATTACACTATTGAAGATGTAATTAGTAATTAGTAACTAGTAATTAATTACTTTTTTAGAGCAACTTCCCCAACACTGGTTGTGTGTTTGTTTGTTGTGTTTTTGTTTTGTATGTACAACCAAAAATGTATACTGGTTTCTGCTTTGATTTCCATGTGCGTGTTAAAGGTCCCACCCCCGCATTGATTAGAATATTAGGTGGCACCTGGGATGGCCAATCAAATTTCTTGGCCAGGGCCACCCATATGGACACGCCCATGTTGTGTTACGTGCTCCTAGTTCTGAGTCCGCTCACAAAAGGGGTTTTTGAGATCAGCAGTCCTTCAGTCACAATGTCGGTGTTATTTCATGAAATTTTATTCAATGTACATGTTGCCAATCAATGTTCTCATGAGAGCTTTCATCATCCGAGAGGAATTCCACCTCCAGAATTCTTCCATCTTTTCCACCCCCCATTCCTGGCCAGTGGTGGTCTGCATGACTCATGGACTGATTACAATTCAGCTCTGCTTGAGTTGTAAAGTTAAGGTGGAGCAGATGTGCTTGTGCCTAAAGTAAAGATCACAAGTTACTCTTTTTAGTTTTGTTCTGGCTTTTATTTATCTCTTATGACCAAATTATTCTCTGCATTCATAAATTAAAATGTTGGCCTTTAATGGTAAATGCAGTTGTGCAAAAAGCTAAAGTGAGAAATATTGGCACTGCACAACTCGGAAACTCAGACAGGCAAGCAGAGCTCAGCTCATCCATCTGCTGACAGCGCTGAGAGAGAGAAAGTATGGAGACAGAAGAAAGACAGTAAGCTTTAGAGAATCCGAGAGGATACTGGAAGAGTGTTATGTGGAATAAGTGTAAAAAACAAAATTAAACGCACCAGGATGATTTTGGTATATAATTTGTCTTGTTCTGAACATTTGTGAATTCAACTTTTCAAATTTTGTATTGATATTTTCTTTTTAGGAAAAAATGAAAAGTAAAAATAAACTGGTCCCAAGACTGCTGGGTATAACCAAAGAATCAGTAATGCGAGTGGATGAGAAAACCAAAGACGTGGTTCAAGAGTGGCCACTCACTACAGTGAAGAGATGGGCCGCCTCACCTAAGAGCTTTACACTGGTACTTGCATAACATCCATGTTCTTACAGTCTCACATTGACATCCATATGGTAGGGCTCAGGGGCTAAAGGAAGGGCTTTTCATATATTCACTACTGTTGAAAAGTTTGGGGTATGTATGATTTTTAAAAATGGTTTTGATATCTCTTATGCTCACCTAGGCTGCATTTATTTGATGAAGAAAACAGTAATATTGTGAAATTGTATAATATTTTAAATGTAATTTATTCCTGTGATGGCAAATCTGAATTGTCAGCAGCCATTACTCGTTTTCAGTGTCACATGACCCTTCAGAAATCATTCTAATATGCTGATTTCGTACTCAAGAAACATTTCTTATTATATACAGTTGAAGACAGCTGTGCTTAGTAATGTTTTTGTGAAAACCTTGTTACAATTTGTTGCATTTATGTGAAATAGAATTCATTTGTAACATTTTACATTTCTTTACTGTCACTTTTGATCAATTTAATGTCTTCTTGCTGATTTAAAAGTATTAATTTCTTTAAAAATATACAGACCCCAAAGTTTTGAACACATATACACACACACACACACACACACACACACACACACATTTTATACCCATTCATTCTATTTAAAATCTGACTACCTGTGCTTTTCTCCATATGCAGGATTTCGGGGAGTATCAGGAGAGCTACTACTCTGTTCAGACCACTGAGGGGGAGCAGATATCGCAACTTATAGCTGGTTACATCGATATCATTCTCAAGAAGGCCCGTATTAACTCCTTTATCTGCCTTTCCTTCATAAAATATTCAACATTTAGTTGTCGTGTGCTTTTCCTGAAAATCTCCTGGATTATGAAGGATTTTTGTATTACAGATTAACAGTGTTCAGATTACAGTATGCAGAATGTTACCAGATTAAACCTGAGTCTTGTGTGTAAATGTGTGTTTATTGTATGTATGTTTGCCCCTACAGAAACAAAGCAAGGACCGTTTTGGTTTAGAAGGAGATGAGGAGGCCACCATGTTAGAGGAATCAGTTTCTCCGAAAAAGTGAGACGTGTACAAATTTTGAGTCCGCAGCGATAAGGACCATATTTCCTTTCAAGGTTTTGTAATTTCTTGCCAGTTGTCTTCGGAAATACTTCTGCAATCAGACCAGCGCAGCATTACAGGAAAATCACAGCGGAAAAAACCTTATCTCAGTTTCTATTGATCTAGATTGAGCTGAGGTTACCTGTTCCACACACAGTAATATATTCAGCCTTTTATTAAAGAGTGCCGACGTCTTCTCTTCTTGAATAGCCCCTGTAGTACAAACACAAAAATGAAAAATTTACTTTTGTACCTTTCTTTGTAAATTCATCTGCTTTTCTTTCGCTCTATCTTTCACAGATCTACTATATTGCAGCAGCAGTTTAACCGTGCCGGACAGGTAGAGCATGGCTCGGTGGCATTGCCTGGGATCTTGAGGTCAGGTTCTGTCGGCCCAGAAACACTGAACATGGGTACTATGCCCTCTCCACAACAGCAGATCACCATTGGACAGATGCATCTTGGGCATATGCCACCACTGGTGAGTCCACATATACAAATGCTCATGTTCATGGAGCACTTAATCAGCAAAGGTCCATTATTTAACCTCATATAGGCCACATTGCTGTCTATGTATCACGATCAGTCCCTTCATAACACATATTGGTTAATCATCCGTTTGCAGTTGTCATAGTTTAGATATATTAGTGGATGAATGTGTAATTATTGTTATCCTTAATTTGGCAATCAGAGTGCAGCCCAACAGGCTCTCGTGGGAACCATTAACACCAGTATGCAAGCGGTGCAGCAGGCACAGGAGGACCTGGAGGAGGTGCAAGAGCTGCCACCACTTGGAGATGATATGGTGAGAAAATGCTTACATGACACTTCACATTTACTCTCGTTACAGCATTGCGTTGCATTGCATTGCTTTTGCAAGCACAATAAACCTCACAGGTATCTAAAATGGGCTAATTTCCCATAGACTGGAGTGAGACCATAGACGTCTCTCTTGCTGCCGCAATCTTTTGTGGCTTAACCTTTAATATTATAATGATGTACCAACTGGGGATCCCTGTATAGTTTACAGCATTAGTTGAATTTTTCTTTGAGGAAATTAACCATATACTGTGCCTGACAGGCCCCAAATTAATAAATATTGAATCGAAGCTAATCAAATCACAAGCTTGCGAATCAAAATCTAATCCAATTGTGAAATTTGTGTCAATGCCCAGCCCTAGTGTCAAAAACTTTTTTTTTTACTTGAAGCACATCTCTTTTTCTCATTTTGTTGTCAGAGTGCACCATAATGCTTGTTAAAGTCCATAAGTTTTCTCCCACAAAATGCCCCCAGGCCCCCCAATAACAATATGGGGCCATATTTACTAAACCAAGCAAATTAGCGTGAGAACAGATGGTTAGTGGAAAGTTCTGCATGTGATCTACTGACAACGTGCAAATTAAAGAACACAGACGCATTTCCATAATGACCAATGCAATTCACCAAGAGCAGCGCAAATTAGCGTATGGTTTAAGACGTGCTTTATTTGGAGCAAATACCAGTTAATTGACCAGCACAAACCTTAGTAAATCACCTTGGACGCTTTATTTAAGTACTCTTCACCCATACATTTTGCAAACTCCTACAAATGCTTATGCAATAAGGTCAGCCGCAAAAATAACTTTGTCCAAACATTTTCAGTGCTAATTTTTCACTGTGTGTCTTTAGTAAATCCTGATTGTAGTTTTTTTAACGCCAAAAGAGGGTTTGTTAGTAAATCTGGCCCATAGTGCGTAAGCATGGCACCTCTTCTGAGTTAACGCCAAAAGAGGGTTTGTTAGTAAATCTGGCCCATAGTGCGTAAGCATGGCACCTCTTCTGAGTTAACGCCAAAAGAGGGTTTGTTAGTAAATCTGGCCCATAGTGCGTAAGCATGGCACCTCTTCTGAGTTAACGCCAAAAGAGGGTTTGTTAGTAAATCTGGCCCATAGTGCGTAAGCATGCCACCTCTTCTTCTGAGATCTCATATTTATTTATAGTTATTTCATATTTATAGTTATTTATTTTAATTTATATTTGTTTTAATTTTGTTACTCTATTGTACCATTACATTTTTATTTAAATGTATTTTTATTTATTTATTTATTTTGTTTTATTTTTTTCAGGCTTCTAAAATGTGGATTCAGAACAAGGTGGATGAGTCCAAGCATGATATTCACTCTCAGGTGGACGCAATTACAGCTGGAACTGCCTCTGTGGTTAATCTTACTGCAGGTAAAGCCTTGATCGTATTAAAACTGATTAAATTAGTAAGATGTTTCACAACACTTACTATACAGCTTTACTGTAAATACAAATAAAATTTGTAATACAAATTGATTGGCCCTTCAAAATGGAAAGCCCTTACTCTTTACATTTTGAATGTACATCTACAGTTTCCTATTCCATTTCCCAGGTGATCCGACGGACACAGATTATACAGCGGTAGGCTGTGCGATTACCACCATCTCCTCTAATCTGACGGAGATGTCGAAAGGTGTGAAGCTGCTGGCAGCTTTGATAGATGATGAGGTGGGCAGTGGACATGACCTCATGAGGGCTGCCAGGACCCTCACTGGAGCTGTATCGGACCTGCTCAAAGCTGTGGAGCCTACATCAGGAGAGGTGCGAGCACAGGATGTCCTGCAAAAAATAACTAACTGTCATTTTGATGGATTGTGCTGTACATTTTCTGTCATTCCCAGAGTTTTTGTTTTCATTTTTATAAACATTAAATGCAGATTTCTGTATGGTTTCGTCTTGAGATACACACACAAATATAAAGAAATTCATATTTTCATCTATTCTATGGTATTCTTTCTGAAGGAATCACATTTTATACCTTAATATGTATAGGAATAAATGTCTTTTTTTTTATTTCATTTTTCCAAACATTAAATGCAGATTTCTGTATGGTTTCATCTTGAGATACACAAATATAATTTTAATTAATATTTTCATCTTTTCTCTGGTAATCTTTTTGAAGGAATCATTTTATGCCTTACCATGTATAAGAATAAATGTCTTTTTGACAGATTTTAAAGAGGAATTATGCGCATGTCCAGCAAACTTTTTGCAGGCGCTCGATCAAATGAAGCATTTAACTCAAAGTAAACAAGAAACAAGAAACTACTGCTCCCAAGGATTTGTTAAAAAGGAAACAATGTTTCGACCCTGACGAAGACCCTTTGGGTCGAAACGTTGTTTCCTTTTTAATAAATCCTTGGGAGCAGTAGTGGCAGTGTGCAGATCTTTGACAGATTTTACCAATTCAACTGCCTTTGCACAACCATAAAGATTTTGAGTGACATGGCTATGTTTAATAGTGTGTGTGCGTGTTTTCTCATGCAGCCACGACAGACAGTTCTGACTGCAGCGGGCAGCATCGGTCAAGCCAGTGGAGATCTGCTTAGGCAGATTGGAGAGAATGAAACAGACGAGCGGTTCCAGGTACACAGATGTCTTATGAAATGCATGTACAAATGTGTTTTTGAGTGTTTATCACACTGAGCGTACTGTTTTTGTGTGTGTGTTTCAGGATATTCTGATGAACCTAGCTAAAGCTGTGGCTAATGCAGCAGCCATGATGGTTCTGAAGGCCAAAAACGTGGCACAATTTTCTGAAGACAGCGTCCTGCAGAACAGGGTTATTGCAGCTGCGACCCAGTGTGCCCTGTCCACTTCACAACTCGTGGCCTGTGCCAAGGTGGAGTTCACCTACATGTGCTTCTAATCCATATTGGTTAGAAGAAATATAAACTGTGGATAACCTTGTTTTTTGTTTATGTATTTGTGTATCAGGTTGTGAGCCCTACTATCAGCTCCCCTGTGTGTCAAGAGCAGCTGATTGAAGCAGGGAAGCTGGTGGATCGTTCAGTAGAAGGTTGTGTGAAGGCCTGCCTGTCAGCTACCAGTGATGGAGAGCTTCTCAAGGCCGTCAGTGCAGCGGCTGGTATTGTCACACAGGCTCTTAGTGACCTACTCACACATGTGAGGAACTACGCCACTCGCGGGGAGCCCATCGGACGCTATGACCAAGCCACGGACACCATCATGACGGTTACAGAGAATATATTCACCTCCATGGGTGATGCTGGTAAAATGAATACATCATATACACCACTGTTCAGAAGTTTGGGGTTTATACCATTTTTTTTAATGATTTGGAAAGTCTCTTGAAATTATTACAATTTAAAATAACTGTTTTCCATTTCAATATATTTTAAAGTGTAATTCATTCCTGTGAATGCATTGCAAAGCTGAATTTTCAGCAGTCACATGATCCTTTCAGAAATAATTTTGACATGCTGATTTGGTGCTCAAGATTCCTTGTTATCAATGTTGAAAGTAGCTGTGTGGCTTAATATTTTTTAATATTGTTTTTTCCATGATTCAATAGAAAGTTTAAGAGAACAGCATTTTTACTATATTACTATATTACTTTCACTTTTAATCAATTTAATGCATCCGTACTGAGTAAGAGTATTGATTTTACTCTTACTTACCTTACTCACACTTTTTATTTTCCCCCTATATTTTATTTTTGTAGCTCTTCTAGGCTGTGTAATAGTAAAGATTTACCATTCTGTTCCGTAGGTGAGATGGTCCGACAGGCACGGGTTCTTGCCCAGGCGACATCTGACCTGGTGAATGCCATGAGATCAGATGCTGAGGTGGAGGTGGATGTGAACAACTCCAAGAAGCTTCTTGCTGCTGCCAAACTGCTTGCAGATGCCACTGCTCGAATGGTCGAGGCTGCAAAGGTGGGTTGATCAAACTTTGGCTCACATTTGGAACATATTAGTTCAATGACTATACATTTAATAAAATGTATTTTTTGAAAATCTCCTATATCAGTGGTTCTCAACCTTTTTGACTTGAAGATAGTATATCTGCTGTATTTATGACAAAGCTTTCACTCCATGTTTTAAGAACTGTATGTTTTACAATAAAAACTATAGTTATTGAAGGACAATAAAAAGAAATATGATTTCAGCTTACATCTTGATTTTGATTTTTTTGCATTTTAATTTAGAGTAGTTAGATTAATTTACAGTACTCTACTGTTCAGTTTTGAGTCAGTAAGATTTGTTCTTGTTTTGAAAGAAATTAATACTTATATTCAGCAAAGATGCATTGTTTGTCAAAGTAATGTTGTAAAAGGTATTCACTACATTAGTGTTTTACTTTATTTTTAATTAAATAAATGTAGTCTTAGTGAGCATAATAGACTGGCGTTCAAAAAACAAAACAAAAAATCTTACTGACCACAAACTTTTGGGTGGTAGTATTTTATTAACTGAAATATCGCATCCCTAGTGGGCCCCAGCCCCCTGCGTGAGAACCACTTTTTTATACCAATTAAGGATATACATTAATCATAGCTATCAGGAAAAAACGCACAAATTGTAAATATTTAATAAATTTGAGACATATTTTCTGCACAAATCTAGCATCTAGAGGTTTAGCATCTCTCCGGATAATAAAGCTGTGACCTAATACATATTTAATAGACTTGTTAAACGTCTGTGTGTGTGTGTGTGTGTGTGTTTGTGTTTAGGGAGCTGCTGCATACCCCGAGAATGAAGACCAGCAGCAGAAGCTGCGGGAGGCTGCTGAGGGGCTGCGTGTGGCCACCAATGCAGCTGCACAGAACGCCATCAAGAAAAAACTCATAACAAGACTGGAGGTCAGTGACTGATGGTTATGATTGAAAAAAATTATTCAATTTAGGCAGAATTTCGTGTGATCTATGCAAGGGAGTAAATATTTGACGTAAACCGTTTGAGTGAAACTCTGAACTCTGTGTCTGCTTGCATTCCATCTTTCCAGAATGCTGCTAAACAAGCTGCTGCCGCTGCCACTCAAACTATTGCGGCATCCCAGAATGCAGCAGCCTCTAACAAGAACACTGCGGCCCACCAACAACTTGTTCAGAGCTGCAGGGTTTGTATAAATATTAGTTTGTAAATATCTGAAGTGTTAATGAAAATCCTCCTATTGCTTATACCACTGTATTCTCTATATGTTAACGTGTGTTAGGCTGTTGCTGACCACATTCCCCAGCTGGTGCAGGGAGTGAGGGGCAGTCAGGGTCAGCCAGAGGATGGTAGTGCCCAGCTTGCCCTTATCATTGCCAGCCAGAACTTCCTTCAGGTAACCATTTACCCTTTCACTGATACTAATCACCTGTCACTCATCAGATAACATCACTCTCTTTTAAAAGTTCTCCTTCAATACTAAAATGTCTAATTCCATGTCTTTGTTTTCCAGCCTGGAAGTAAGATGGTATCTTCAGCGAAGTCCTCTGTGCCAACTGTGACGGATCAGGCGGCAGCCATGCAGCTTGGGCAGTGTGCAAAGAATCTGGCCACCAGCCTGGCTGAACTCCGCATGGCTGCACAGACGGTACTTAATCTGTCTACTCCACACATGTATTTAATGAGTAAAATGCTGCGTTCCATTTACCTTGAAAGTCAGATGTCGGAGCTGGGAATGGCGTCACACCAGAGTTGACCGCGTTACAGTACACAGTTGGAAAAGCAAGATGGAAGTGTCAAGGCGAACCTTTGTTGTGCTTTGCTCTTTTGGAGTGTACACACATAATAAAGCTATATTTTCCACAGATAATGCTGAAGTATCATGTCCACTGATAGAGATTGGATAGTATTGTGTGTGCCACTGAGTTTATTGGACACAGACAAACAGAAATGCTAATAAACAATATATTAAAACTGAAGTCAGGGTTGTTGCGGTTCCTCTGAGTTTCCGAGTCAGATCCCCAACTCGAGGGGCCATTCCAGTTAAGATTTCCTACTGGGAACTTGGAATTTCCGACATCCGAGTACAAAAGGAACACACTATAAGATCCACATATTTTTAATTTTAATACTAACGGGATATGCAAATGGAATTCTGTCACCATCTTCATGTTCTTCCAAACCTTGATGACACTGACTTTCTTCTGTGGAACATAAAATAAGGTATTTTGAGGTTTTGGTAACATTTTTCAAAATATCTTTTTTAGTTCTGCAGAAGAAAGAAATACACAGATGTTTGAAATTACATCAGGTTGAGTTAGTAATTTTTGTGTGAACTATCCATCAATGAAATCCTGTCATGTGATAATTAGGCTCATGAAGCGTGCGGCCCCATGGAGATAGACTCTGCTCTTATAGCGGTGCAGACACTTAAGAATGAACTCCAGGATGCAAAAATAGCAGCTTCTGAAGGACAGCTGAAACCATTACCTGGGGAATCAGTGAGTTGATCAGTGATACTATTATTCTTTTTTTACACTTGAAAAAGGATATCTTCTCAGAACATGCATTTTGAGTGATTGTGTGAATTATGCATCCATTTTGTGATGCAATTTTTGTTTGTTTTAGTTGGAAAAGTGTACTCAGGATCTAGGTGGTACATCTAAGGCTGTTGGTTCATCAATGGCCCAACTGCTTACCTGTGCAGCACAGGGAAATGAGCACTACACAGGTAATACACTCACTCGCATATGAAACATTTATTTGGCTAAATTGAAACATACCTTAGAGCTCTGTAACTAATCCTAACCTTAGCCATGTAGTTAATTAATATTACTTATTTGTGTAATTGCACTGTAACAACGTCACCTTAAAATAAAGTGTAACGTTATATTTTTTATTTATATGAGGATGTCCCCAAAGAGAGGTTTTGTCAAATTAAGATAACTTCCAAGGGCAGTTTTTTATTTTATTTTTTTATAACTAAATAAACTCAAACAAACATACATTCTTGTTCTCACACACACCCATATATATCTATATATACTCCCAAACACATTAATTGTATGTGTTCACAGGTGTTGCTGCTAGCGAAACTGCCCAGGCTCTCAAGGCTTTAGCACAGGCTGCAAGGGGTGTTGCTGCTACCACATCAGACCTTGCTGGTGCCGCAGCCATGTTGGATTCTGCTTGTGAGGTTATGGAAGGGTCAGCTAAATTAATTTCTGAAGCCAAGGAGGCGCTGGTTGCTCCTGGTGATGCAGAGATACAACAGAGGCTAGCACAGGTGAGGGGGGAAGATAATTAAATATAATGCGAAAAATACAAAATAAGACCTTTAATCATTTATCGGATATCCATTTTACTAACTTCTAAATGATAAATTGTGTGGATTTCCTCATTTCTGAGCCGACAATATGAGCAGTACCAAATTTCAAGAATAGTAGTAAAGATGCTTGAGCAAAAATTTAACTGTGAAAAGAGCTGTGTTAGTTGGTCTAAGGTTTCAGTTCAGTTCATACACACTGCCCGGCCGCAAAAAGTCACTGTTTGAGTTTATAGTCTATAATTGGATCATTTTTGAGGTGTTTCTAGCATGTTATATGATTGTCAACAGTTCTTCTAACCCTATTTGATGGAGTGTGTAGCTTTTTATTTCTCTGCTTACTCTTGCATTGATCTTGACCAAAAATGTACTTACCTCTTGATGGAAATGCATTTTCTTATGTTATGCCATTTTTAATCAATTTAATACATTCTTACTGAATAAAAGTGTCCATTTTTATTCCCCAAAAAATCTTTCTTACCACAAACTTAAAAAATATTATACACAAGTATTTATTGTTGACTTTATTATTGTGTATGTTTTGTGTATTAGGTTGCAAAGGCTGTGTCTCACTCACTGAACGCATGTGTGAACTGTCTACCTGGACAAAAAGATGTTGATATGGCTCTGAAGAGCATCGGAGAAGCCAGCAAAAAACTACTTGTAGAGACTGTGAGCAATAAACAAGAAATCCTTTTTCTTTTTTTTTGTCATAACCACAAATGCTTGAAGATTGCTTTATTCCTTAAAGGTGCCCTAGAATGAAAAATTGAATTAACCTTGCCATAGTTAAATAACAGGAGTTCAGTGCATGTAAATCACATACAGTGAGTCTCAAACACCATTGCCTCCTCTTTCGTATGTAAATCTCGTTTGTGAAAAACACCACGGAAAAATAGGCGAATCTCAACATAACACCAACAGTGATGCAATCGATGGGATCATTAATATGTACGCCCCCCAACATTTGCATATGCCAGCACATGTTCACTGTCAGGCGAAACTGCGCAGCCGAATCATCTCTGCAGGTAAACAAGCGTCACGCGAGGATAGCGAACATGGCAGATCATAGACACCAATGTTATGTTCCAGGCTGTGCAGGGGATGTGAAGACGTTTCATACTCTTCCCACATATAAAAAACATGTCAACAGGCATGGTTGATGTTTATTTATAATCGGATACCGCAACAATTTAATTCAAAGTTGTTAGTTTGCTCAGCCCATTTCACCACGGACAGTTTTTCAAACCTGGGACAATATCAAGCAGGCTTTGCTCAGTGTCCGACACTGAAGAAAGGGGCAATTCCAACCATATTCCTGCAAGCAGTAACTGATTTTATCCACTTCTTGACTGTCTAAACCATTTCTGATTACATTGAAAGTTTCTTAGAGAGACAACATAACGATAATATTCCTGTTGTTGTCTATATCCAACACAAGATGCTATAAAGTAAGAATAGGATAATCCAAGTAGCTTACATAACTAAATAGTATGTCTAATGACAAAGGTTAATATCATTTCATGCCAGTGTTGTCATAAATTACAAAATGCAACCATAGATACGTAACATACTATGTTTGTTTAGTTGCTTACACATAGCTCACTCGATCCTTCTAGCTAACGTCACCACCTCCACCTTTTAAGTTGAAACGATAGTAATTTGATATTTATTTATTTATATTTTTGACAACTGAAGTATGATTATTTATGTTTTTACAATGCTAAAAAGGTTTTGACTGCTAATTTGTATATTTAATGCTATATGCTAGTTATCGTTTAGGCTGTAGTTCTGGTATGGACGTAATGATTTTGCAGGTTCCTAATTAAAATAAATACTAAACTTACCATTCAGTAGCGTTCATTTCCAAACTCAAAACATGTTGTTGTTCCTCAAAATCTGCATCTTTGTCTGAAACAGGCTCAAACATATAAGGTTGAATGCCTAATCTCTCCATCGTCATGACGGTCAGCTATCATTGAGCCTCAGTGAAACAGCCAATCAGAGCATAACTCTGCATTAATATTCATGACCCTTCCAAATAAGGCAAAAACAGACCATTTCATCCTGGGGATGATCTAGAGTTGTAAATGGACCTGTAAAACCGTATCTGGACAATTATTGACCTTAAATAAGCCATATACCCTCTATGTAGATACCAGAGAACAATTTAAAATGTTGTTTCAAATCATTCTAGGGCACCTTTAATATACTCTCTCTGCATTATTAAATGTACACAGTCCTAATTTGTCTCTGGAGTGTTTTGTGACTTTTTATTTATTTATTGCAGCTCCCTCCCTGCAGTAAGACCTTCCAGGAGGCTCAGAGTGACCTGAACCAGACTGCAGCCGATCTGAACCAGTCTGCAGGTGATGTGGTCCATGCCTCTAGAGGGACCACTATACAGCTTGCAGATGCTTCTGGAAAGTTCAGTGAGGACTTTGATGAGTTTCTGGATGCTGGCATTGAGATGGCTGGCCATACCCAGGTACGACGTGTGGAGCAGGACAGAACGTGTGAAAGTGGATGGGTCTTCCTTTTCCTGAAATAATAAGTAATTCTTGGTTGTTTTTAGGGTAAGAATGATCAGATGCAGGTGATTGGGAATTTGAAGAACATCTCAATGGCCTCCAGTAAGCTGCTGTTGGCTGCCAAGTCTTTATCTGTGGACCCTGGAGCAGGAAATGCAAAGAACCTGCTCGCTGCTGCTGCCAGGTACTTCACGGCATGTTTATTCATTCGTGTTTTATGTATGCTCTTGTTTCTCTTTTTAACCACACTCCTACATGTTTATTCAGAACTGTGACCGACAGCATCAATCAGTTGATTACCATGTGTACCCAGAATGCCCCAGGACAGAGGGAATGTGACAATGCTCTTAGAGAGCTTGAGGTATCATATATATAAACAATGCACAGTACTGAGTAATTTATCTTACTATTGAATAAAATGGGATATTGTCTTTTTTGTGTGTTACAGGCTGTTAGGGGACTGCTGGATAACCCGAATGAGCCAGTCAATGATCTCTCATACTTTGACTGCATTGAAAGTGTCATGGAGAACTCTAAGGTAACAGCAACATGATTATATTGGAGGCTTTACTTGGAATTCTATTCAGATTTTTATTGCAAATATTATGTGCTAAATGTTAATGCTAAAATATCAGACCTCACACTTTTGAACGATAGTGTACATTATTACAAAAGTTGAAATCAAGTTTGCATATTGTGAATAGTTTAAGCGCTTTCAATATGCAATTGAATCTGGCACACTAAATGGTCTAAGATGCTGAACTGCAAACATTCTTATAGCCTGTTGATACAGGTAAATGTTAATGCACTAGATGATGACTGATCTGTAATCCACATCTTTCTGTTAGATACTCGGTGAGTCTATGGCCGGCATCTCTCATAACTGTAAGACAGGAGATGTTCCAGCGTTTGGAGACTGTGTGGTTGGAGCCTCTAAAGCTCTGTGTGGACTGACCGAAGCAGCTGGTCAGGTAAAAAACAAATTTCATTCTCAACCATTAAACATTTTTTCCTCTGAGCTCTTTTACGTTATGTATTTACCATTCATACTTGTTTTTTGGTGTGTCTCTAGGCTTCTTACCTTGTGGGTGTGTCTGACCCCAGCAGCCAAGCTGGACATCCAGGTTTAGTGGATCCCATCCAGTTCGCTCGTGCTAATCAGGCAATCCAGATGGCTTGTCAAAATCTGGTTGACCCAGATAGTAGTCCTTCACAGGTAGCTTTTTTCTGTCTGATCTTGAGCATTTAGTGTTTGGACTTAAGCCCAAAACTTTTCTTTCTGCGACAACTTAATCTGCAGTTTTAAGGCCAAAGTGTTAAAAAGTGTAAAAGTATGCATGTTGCAGGTGCTCTCAGCTGCCACCATTGTTGCCAAACACACCTCAGCGCTGTGTAATGCTTGTCGACTGGCCTCCTCTAAGACTGCCAACCCTGTGGCTAAACGACACTTTGTGCAGTCGGCCAAAGAAGTGGCCAACAGCACAGCCAACCTGGTCAAAACAATCAAGGTTAAACCACTCCTCTTTATAAATGATTCCAACTTTTATCCACTCCAATGAAAGCAAATGATTGCTTTTAAACATCATTTATTTTCCCTCTTCTCTCTTACCATAGGCATTAGACGGGGATTTCTCTGAGGAAAACCGTGAGAAATGTCGTGTTGCTACAGCGCCGCTCATTGAATCTGTTGACAATCTGACCACGTTTGCTTCCAATCCGGAGTTTGCTAGTGTGCCTGCACAGATAAGTAAAGAGGTATTAGTTTCTTTTACTATTTTTCTCTATTATACTATTATTCACAATTGGGTCTTTCTTGTTGTTAATGATAGTTATATTTTTATACTCACGATTTAGGGTTCTGCTGCACAGGAGCCAATCATCCAATCAGCACGCTCTATGCTTGACAGCTCCACCCACCTTTTGAAGACAGCACGGTCATTGGTTATGAACCCTAAAGATCCGCCCACGTGGTCATTACTGGCGAGCCATTCACGCACCGTGTCAGACTCCATCAAGAGCCTCATTACTGCTATCAGGTAACGCATATATAGTCACTTTTGTTGTTTGTATGAGACATGCAGAATAGAAAAATAATTTATGTTCATGTGATTGGTATTACAGGGATAAAGCCCCTGGCCAGAAGGAATGTGACTCGGCCATTGATAATATCAATAAATTCATCCGAGATATTGAGCAAGCCTCTCTTGCAGCTGTCAGCCAGAATCTTCCTCCTAGAGACGAAGTTTCATCTGAGGTAAATGTCTTTCTACAGTAGCTAGTAGCTAGTCGGGATCGTGTTTATTTCTACTTTCATGGCTGTTACCACAACTCTTTCGTGCTCATTAGAGAACTAAATAATTAAAAGTTAGTTTTCTATATAGGCGTCCTTAACCATTGTTGTATTGTATCAGGCTTTGCAGGAGCAGCTAACATCATCTGTTCAGGAGGTGGGTCACCTGATTGAGCCTATTTCCACTGCAGCAAAAGGAGAAGCAGCACAGCTGGGACATAAGGTAAATAAACTTATGAAGCCTTTCCAGTCTAAAATAAATGTTCATATGGTTTTCCACTTTAATACATGCCATAAGTATGAACTCAAACCTATCTCTGTTCCTCAGGTGTCTTATTTGGTCAGTTACTTCACTCCGCTGGTCTCAGCCTCTATGGGCATGGCCTCCAAAATCTTCGATCATCAGCAGCAGATGAACCTTCTGGATCAGACCAAGACTCTCGCTGAGTCTGCTCTACAAATGCTGTACGCTGCCAAGGAAGGTGGTGGTAACCCTAAGGTACATATCATCCATTCAAATCTGTGATTTCTCCATGTGAAATTTAAATCTTTCAACATTTTTATTAACTGCTTTTTCTTTAGGCATCTCATACCCATGATGCCATAGCAGAAGCTGCACAGTTAATGAGGGAAGCTGTTGATGACCTCTTGCTGACCCTTAATGAAGCTGCCAGTGAGGTTGGCATGGTCAGTGGCATGGTGGATTCGATTGCTGATGCCATGGGGAAGGTAACAGCCCACATACTTTTGCATTATAACACTTTATAATTCCATTTCAATGAAAACCTTTTGAAATTTTGAGTGTTTATAATGATATAATCAGCCATGTAATATGTTTAAATGATCTTGTGATCCTGTAGTTAGGGGAAGGTTCTCCACCAGAACCAGAAGGTTCATTTGTAGAATATCAGACCACCATGGTGAGATACTCCAAAGCTATTGCTGTCAGTGCACAGGAGATGGTGAGTAATCGTAATTTTATGCTGTATATCTGTATATATATATATATATATATCTCAATACAGTATAATTTAAATATAAACATTTAGTCATAGACTTGTGTCCAATTTCATTGCATCCCTTCATTCCCTCCCTCAGATCACTAAATCAGTGAGTGCTCCAGAGGATCTGGGCAGTTTGGCCTCACAGGTCACTGCAGACTACAGTCAGCTTGCAGTACAAGGACGTCTAGCTGCTGTTACTGCAGAACCAGAGGAGGTAATTGACATACAGATGCATGGTCGGTCACTCTTTGTATTTCTTTCACACACACTCTGACCTCTGACATGTTTTGGTGATTTTAGATTGGGTTCCAGATAAAGACACGCGTGCAGGAACTGGGGCATGGCTGCATTGTGCTCGTTCAGAAGGCTGGAGCGCTGCAGATCAGTCCGTCTGACTCGTTCACAAAGAGAGAACTTATTGAGTGTGCACGAGCCGTCACTGAGAAGGTACTGGAACAACACAAAACAAATTCAGATGCATTACGTACAACTCTCTATCAAAGAGTTTATGTTGTTGAAATGTCAGATTCTCCATGTAGAATTGATTTTAATGTGCGTGTTTTCTGTAGGTGTCTATGGTGCTGTCTGCATTACAAGCCGGTAATAAGGGCACTCAAGCCTGTATCACTGCAGCCAGTGCTGTATCAGGCATCATCGCTGACCTGGACACCACCATCATGTTTGCTTCTGCTGGTACACTCAATACTGAGAACGATTCAGACTCCTTCGCTGATCACAGGTATCACACAAATATATAATACAACTGGGTAATTTATAGTCTACAGTCATTGGTGATACACTGAAATAAAAATTATTGGGCAAAACCAAACATTTTGGACACATTGGGTCAAATTTAATCTGAAAGCAGATTATTAATATTTTAAATTATACTCTTTTTGCAATATAATTTTTTTGTCCCTTTTTAGGCTGTAATTTTTAAATGGACAAAAACAGCTCTGTGGAATTCTTGATTCTGACTGGTCAATTGCGACTATTTGTGACTATTTTGCGACTAATTGCGACTATCGACTATTTGTTACCAATATTCTTTAAAGTGAGGTCCCTTTAATATATTGTATTATTTATTTATTTTATGTATTGAATTTAATTATTTGTATATTAAATGTATTGTATTCTGTGAGGAAAAAAAAGCCAGGGAGGGATACTAGAAACATGAAACAACACAGGAGAGACAACAGTCAAAAATATTTGACCCCAGAATGCACAATAGACCAATCAAGAAGGAAGGATATGCAATCGTTAATATGCACATAAGCATTATAATCAAACTTTTATAACCTCTCTCTCTCTCTCTCTCTCTCTCTCTCTCTCTCTCTCTCTCTCTCTCTCTCTCTCTCTCTCTCTCTCTCTCTCTCTCTCTCTCTCTCTCTCTCTCTCTCTCTCTCTCTCTCTCTCTCTCTCTCTCTCTCTCTCTCTCTCTCTCTCTCTCTCTCTCTCTCTCTCTCTGCCTCTGCCTCTGCCTCTGCCTCTGCCTCTGCCTCTGCCTCTGCCTCTGCCTCTGCCTCTGCTTCTGCTTTTAGGGAGAATATTCTGAAGACAGCTAAAGCTCTGGTGGAGGACACTAAGAACCTTGTTTCAGGTGCAGCATCAAGTCAAGAGAAGCTGGCCCAGGCCGCTCAGTCTTCAGCCAAGACCATCACACAACTTACAGATGTGGTGAAATTGGGAGCAGCCAGCATAGGCCCAGATGACCCAGAAACACAGGTGAGAGACATTGGGAAAGTGTTGAGAAGCCCAACACAGGAATTTATCAGGCAGCCAGTCGTAAGTTATTTTCCTGGAATGTTCATGTGTTATTATCATTCATCTCCTCGTAGGTGGTGTTGATCAACGCAGTGAAGGATGTTGCTAAAGCTTTAGCTGAGCTCATTAGTGCCACCAAGTGTGCAGCAGGAAAATCTGCCGATGACCCCTCCATGTACCAGCTCAAGAGTGCAGCCAAGGTAGGACTGTGAAAAACACTCAGGTCTCGTTTCTGCATAACAGAAATATTATTCTCCCTTTTGCAAATTTTCCTTCATACCTCAAGAGCACAGAACTTGGTTAGAAACAGTCCAGCTAGACAATTATCAATTTGTTTCTGAAACCGTAATCTCCCAGTTGTCCCTCAGAAATCTGGCCGCAGGGGTGGAAATGTCTCCTAACTCAGATATCAGTAGAAGTGTTCTGGTGAGAAACTCATTTTAGTGTGTGCCTTTTAATCAGATTAATTATGAATGAGAAAATTAATCTGTGTTCTACTATACTTCCCATTGCACACTTAGTCCAACTACTGTGCCATAAAATGAACTACATGCTCTATTAATGGCATAGTTCTGCATGAGTTTGGGGTCAATAATTTTTAGAATTCAAAGAGATGATGGTTTAATCAATTTAACCTTTTGATTATTTAATTAGAGTAAAGCAAGTGTATACAATTTTAGGGTATAAATAGCTATTTTTGTCTTTTTAATTAAAAAGATGGGAGCAATAGTGCATTTTGACATCAGATGTTTTTCTGTAAAAATGCAATTAATGTTCACAAATAATGTGGTGTTCTTGAATCTAAAATGTTAGTGAATTTTGTGTGTGTGTGTGTTTCTGTGTTTCTGTGTTCAGGTTATGGTAACTAATGTAACATCCTTACTGAAAACGGTGAAGGCAGTGGAGGATGAGGCTTCAAGAGGAACCAGAGCTCTGGAATCCACCATCGAGTGCATTAAACAGGAACTCACAGTAAGACCGCAAACACAGAAAGCATGGCGCTCTAATTTACTTATTTATGTAAATTTTTTTCTTTCCTTTTATTTTTTCCAGCCTATAAATCAGGTCACGTTTTTATTTATATACCACTTTTTAGCAATGTATTGCTTTTAAAACAAGCAGCTTTATAGTATTAAACTTGAAAAAACAGTCAGTATTGCTTTCGATTAGAATTACGACAATTTCTACTATAAAGTAGCTAACTGTCAGAGTCAATAAAGAATGGATCCAAAAGCAGAGGTTGACAGGATAACAACAGTCTTTAATGAGAATATAAACAAGGCAGTCTGTCGTTAAGGCACACAGAACTGGTAAAACAAACTGAGAAGGCAGCTGAGATGATCCTGTCTCGAAGAGGAGAGAGATCGGGACACCAGTAGAGGTGGAGGCAGTTCTTGAGAATAAATCACAGTCAGGAACAGAGGACCGCGAAGGTACTCTTGCAGCAAATGCAGAACTCAGACTAAACTTAGGCGCAAGCAGGGGCGTAGCCGTCTTTTCATAAGTGAGGGGGACAGAAATGTCAGGTATAATACCTGTTTTTTCTGACCTCTGTCTAATTGACAGATTTAATTGATCTATTGCTTTTAATTCAGTAAGATATCAAATACACTGCTGAACAATAACCACTAATATGTATAATATTTTCCCCTATATTTTATGCCAATTTTATGATTGGTTTATGCACTACAAACACTTGTGCATTAAAGGTTAGTTCACCCAAAAATGAAAATTCTGTCATTAATTACTCACCCTCATGTCGTTCGACACCAGTAAGACTTCTGCTCACCAAGGCTGCATTTATTTAATTAAAAAATGCAGTAAAAAAATAATACAGTGAAATATTATGCCAATTTAAAGCAGCTGTTATCTGTGTGAATATATAAATGTGATCAAAGCTGAATTTTCAGCATCATTACTCCAGTCTTCAGTGTCACATGATCCTTCAGAAATCATTCTAATATGCTGATTTGCTGCTCAAGAAACATTTATGATTATTATCAGTGATGAAAACAGTTGCTTACTTAATTCACTGCTGAAAACACTGCTGCTTAATTTTTGTGGAAATCATGATAGTATTCAAACTTTTGTGGTAAGATTAAAAAAGAGAGAAATTCATACTTTTATTAATTAAACATGCATTAAATTGATCACAAGTGATATTTATAATATAAATAAAGATTTATATTTAATAAGTGCTTTATTTAATGCAAATAAATGCAGTTAATTTAACTTTCTATTCATCAAAGAATCCTGAAAAATAAAATGCATCATGGTTTCCACAACATTTTTAAGCAGCACAACTGTTTTCAACATTTATAATAATCATAAATGTTTCTTGAGCAGCAAATCCTCATATTATAATGATTTCTGAAGGATCATATGACACAGAAGACTGGTGTAATGATGCTGAAAAATCAGCTTTGATCACAGGAAAAAATTACACGTTTACTAGCTCAGTTACATAGTAAACAGCTGTTTTATATAATAAATGCAGCCTTGGTGAGCAGAAGATACTAAACATTAAAAAGGATGTCAGTTAGCACTGCATTATTCATATACTTTATTGTCAATAAATACCTTGAGATGGCTTGAAAAACACACACATATAATGTCGAAATCGTGTGTTTGTCGTCGCGTTTCATCAGTCATAATTCTCTTTATTTAGCTGCTGGTTCAGCGCTTAATGCCTTTGGAACGTGATTACTTCTGAGAATCCGTTTTGGACTTTCTGTGAGAGGGCGCCCTCCGGCTTCGAGTATGATTTAGAGAGTTGCACGAGAGTGTTAGCACTCCATGGTGTTCAGAGCGCCTTGTTTTTGGATACGAATAAAATGACAGGTCATGTAGATTTATTCACATTGGCTTCTACGTAATCAAACTTGCCCGTGTTACAGACGTAGGCCAGTAAGAGCGGTACGACTAGACGCCGGTTCGAATCCCCCACGGAGCGGGTCGACTTGGACCGGTGAGACTCGGTAAAGTGCGGGGGATGAATTTACGTTTTATTAAAGGTGCGGGGGACACGTCCCCCCCGTCCCCCGCGTAATCTACGCCCATGGGCGCAAGGCTGTATCAGACAAACAAGACCAGGTGAGCACTTCCAAAGCAAATCAGACATGAAGAAAGCAGCAGTCGTAACGCATGACATGAAACAATGATCCAACAAGAGGAAGTAAGAACAAACACTAGATAAAGGGTAAGCACTCAAACAAAAGTGGGAACAGGTGTCATCGCAAGGCAGCGAGGTGCTGATTGCGATGACTAACAGGTGCAGGTAGACAGAGAGAAGATGAGCCTAACGTGTGTGTGTGTGTGTGAGTGAGAGTGTGAAACAATCAGGAAGGAGAGTGAGTGAAGAAAAGGATAGTGAGAAGCAAAGAGAAATAACCTGACACATGACACTAACTCTCCAGTTTGTTTTTTCACTTGTGTCTGACCCAGGGGCATAGCCAGCATTTGGCAGACGCTTTTATCCAAAGCGACTTACAGTGCCAATTATTGTTAAAAAAAAGTGCCTTATTACAGGGACAATCCCCCTGAAGCAACATGGAGTAAAGTGCCTTGCTCAAGGACACACTGGTGGTGACCGCTGGGATTGAACCAGCAACCTTCTGCGTCTCAGTTCCATGGTTTAACCCACTGGACCACCAACTCGCAGTTCGTGAAGTGTGTTTGCCTTTTCACTTAGCCTGTAATTTGCAGTTGTGTGATAGATAAACACCAGCGATGCAAAATTATATTTAAAGGACTTTTAAAAACTTGCATTGATGCGGGAGAGAACCACAAGTAATGGAAAGAAATAATTTTCAATTCCAAGTGCAGGTTCATTCTGTAAAACCGGGAACACACCGTAAGGAACTGTCAGTAGTGATAGTGTAGGGGTAAGGGGTCAGTAGTGATAGATGTGTGGCATTAAGATTTGACCTGAGGTTCGAATGAAGAAAATATTCAAAAAGTGGAAATAATGTCTAACGTGTGTTGTAACCGCTGCTCATGTTTTGTATGTGGACAGGTTGTAGCTACAGTTTTGGGTTATGTTGACAGTGACACTTACTGGGCACGTTCGTGACTGAGACGTGGTAGTTTTACAAGGGGTGTTCTTCTATTTATTTTTTCAAAAGGATCAAATAAAATAAGAAATTGAAATGACCTGAATATTCCATTCGTTATTTTACCTGAAAGCATAGGCGTAATTTGTGCATGGGACATGCATGCCCCCGCCACCGCACAATCTCCATACCCCCCACCCCCGCGTGAAAGTGCCCGCTCACTTTAACCCAGGCCCGACCAAAAATAAAATTCTGCCTACGCTACTGTTCTGACCTCGAGGGACTGAACAGAAGAAATGAACCAGAGAAAATGTTCAAATGAAAGAAGGCGGAGTCTCATAGCAAACACCTACTTATCACCACAGACCAATGGTGTTTATCAATCGGAGTGAACTTATCTGGAAAAGTTTGCTTTTTTTGAACTCCAAACTAACTTTTTGTTTTGGTTTTGTTCGAAATTACGTCACACCAGTTTGTTCTATCAAGTATAAGTATATCAAGGCCTTTAACGTTAACCATCCTTTTCTTTCATTTGACCTATTTTTTTATTTGTTTAGAGCTAATTACAAATCTTACACAAACAAGCATGGATACAAAGCTAAATGTGAAACATCCCACTTGACAATTGTCATTTGTACTCAGATGTTCCAGTCTAAAGAAGCCCCTGAGAAGTCAACCACTCCAGAAGAGTTCATTCGCATGACGAAGGGCATCACCACTGCAACTGCCAAAGCTGTTGCAGCAGGAAATTCTGCCAGACAGGAAGATGTCATCTCCACGGCGAACCTCAGCCGCAAAGTCATAGCCGATATGCTGACCACATGCAAGGTGTGTTTTTTTTTTTTTTTGCATATTTCATTTATGCTTTATTATCTTTGGTTTTGGTGTACGTAATGGACTCAATATTTTCCACCTCAGCAAGCGGCATATCATGAGGAAGTGAGTGAGGACGTCAGGAGCAGAGCTCTGTTATACGGCACTGAATGTACCAATGGATATATAGAGCTCCTAGAACATGTCCTACAGGTACAAACACTCACACGTTCACACACAAAATGCATCTGCACAGTGCTTTGCTGCTTCAGGATTTTAAAAGCCCCTATTATGCTATTTTAAAGGTTCCTAAATTTGTTTGGCTTCCAAGGTCAAAAAACAAAAAACTATATACATTGCAAAATCAATGTACAGTGCCTTGCGAAAGTATTTATAGTAAGAAAGTATTATATTTTATTAATTATATTATTTTGCAAAGCATAATAGGGGCAGTTTAACCATAACTGTTTATGCGCATATATTTGTTTCAGGTCTTACAAAAGCCAACAGGTGACCAGAAACAGAAGTTGGCGATGTTCTCTAAGAAGGTTGCTGCAGCTGTTACTGAACTGATTCAAACAGCAGAGGCCATGAAAGGTAACCTCACTCACAGACACACACATTCATAAAGACACATACACACTCATTAATTGTAATCTGTGGATTTATTATGCTGAGTAAAGTTTCCTGTCTTTCCTGTCTCGCTCAAGATGAGGGTAAGTACCATAAAATGCCAGTACAGATGTTAATCCATCTTTTCAAACTCCATTTAGAACACATTTGTGTCTTGTTCATTTGTTTTGATTCATTTCATTTGTGTGCAGCACTGTGGCAAAATGAATTACTCTCTGGAATTTTTTTTTTTTAAAGACAGCATCCATTGCACATGCAACTGACACGCGTTCAGTTATTGCAGCATGCCGCCTGTGTGTTGAATATAGGCCTGCCAAACAGTTGTGATCAGTGTGTGTGTTGTGTGTTTAGGCACTGAGTGGGTCGACCCCGAGGATCCTACTGTGATCGCTGAAACTGAGTTATTGGGAGCTGCTGCCTCAATTGAAGCAGCCGCCAAGAAACTTGAGCAGCTCAAACCAAGAGCAAAACCAAGGGTAATGCACATGCTTAATGCACTGTTTAAAGACTCACCAAGGCTGCATTTATGATTTCTGGAATGATTTCTGAAGGATCATGTGACACTGAAGCCTGGTGTAATGGCTGCTGAAAATCACCTTGCCATCACAGGAATAAAATAAAATAGAAGAATATATTAAAATAGAAAACGGCTAATTTAAATTGTAGTAATATTTCACTGTTACTTTTTATTTTATTTTTGTTTTTCTTACCATTTTTATTGTATTTTTGATCAAATAAATGCAGCCCTGGTGAACATAAGATATTCTTAATCGAAATCTTTATTATTCCAATCTTTTAACTTGTGGTATATTCATGCAATATATATTAATGTATAATATAAAATTGTATAATAAATATGAAACATTTATATGTTTGCGTTTGTAGTGTACTGGAATTCCAAATGCCACAAGTTCCTTGTGTGTCTGTGGTGCACACTTGCCCAGTAAAAACTTGGGACACATTTCATCAAGAAAAAGGTTACTTTACTACAATATCCACCCATCCATCTTCTTACGCTTTATCCGGGGCCGGGTCGCGGGGGCAGCAGTCTAAGCAGAGATGCCCAGACTTCCCTCTCCCCAGACACTTCCTCTAGCTCTTCCGGGGGGACACCGAGGCGTTCCCAGGCCAGCCGGGAGACATAGTCCCTCCAGCGTGTCCTTGGTCTTCCACGTGGCCTTCTCCCGGTTGGACATGCCCGAAACACCTTCCCGGGAAGGCGTTCAGGAGGCATCCGGAACAGATGCCCGAGCCACCTCAGCTGTCCCCTCTCGATGTGGAGGAGCAGCGGCTCTACTCCGAGTTCCTCCCGAGTGACTGAGCTTCTCACCCTATCTCTAAGGGAGCGCCCAGCCACCCTGCGGAGAAAGCTCATTTCGGCCGCCTGTATCCGGGATCTTTCGGTCATGACCCAAAGCTCATGACCATAGTTGAGAGTAGGAACGTAGATCTACCGGTAAATTGAGAGCTTTGCCTTATGGCTTAGCTCTTTCTTCACCACGACAGACCGGTACATCGACCGCATTACTGCAGAAGCTGCACCGATCCGTCTGTCAATCTCCCGTTCCATCCTCCCCTCACTCGTGAACAAGACCTCTAGATACTTGAACTCCTCCACTTGAGGCAGGAACTCTCCACCAACCTGAAGTGGGCAAGCCACCCTTTTCCGACTGAGGACCATGGCCTCGGATTTGGAGGTGCTGATCCCCATCCCAGCCGCTTCACACTCGGCTGCAAACCGTCCCAGTGCATGCTGAAGGTCCTGGTTAGAAGGGGCCAACACGACAACGTCAAACGCAAAGAGCAGAGACGGAACCGTGTGGTCCCCAAACCTGACACCCTCCGGCCCTTGGCTGCGCCTAGAAATTCTGTCCATAAAAATTATGAACAGAACCGGCGACAAAGGGCAGCCCTGCCGGAGTCCAACATGCACCGGGAACAAGTCTGACTTACTGCCGGCAATATGGACCAAACTCCTGCTTCGGTCATACAGGGACCGGACAGCCCTCAGCAAAGGACCCCAGACCCCATATTCCCCAAGCACCCTCCATAGGACGCCGCGAGGGACACAGTCGAATGCCTTCTCCAAATCCACAAAACAAATGTGGACTGGTTGGGCAAACTCCAATGAACCCTCCAGCACCCCGTAGAGGGTGTAGAGCTGGTCCAGTGTTCCACGACCGGGACGAAAACCACACTATTCCTCCTGAATCCGAGGTTCCACTATCGGCCGAATTCTCCTCTCCAGTACCCTGGCATAGACTTTCCTGGGGAGGCTGAGAAGTGTGATTCCCCCTATAGTTGGAACACACCCTCCGGTCCCCCTTCTTAAAAAGAGGGACCACCACCCCGGTCTGCCATCCCAGAGGCACTGTTCCCGACCGCCACGCGATGCTGCAGAGGCGTGTCAGCCAAGACAGCCCCACAACATCCAGAGACTTGAGGTACTCGGGGCGGACCTCATCCACCCCCGGTGCCTTGCCACCGAGGAGTTTCTTGACTTCAGCTTGGGTGATGGACGAGTCCTCCTCTGAGCCCCCAGCCTCTGCTTCCTCAATGGAAGATGTGACGGCGGGATTGAGGAGATCCTCGAAGTATTCCTTCCACCGTCCGACAACATCCCCAGTTGAGGTCAACAGCCGCCCATCGCCACTGTAAACAGCGTTGGTAGCGGTTTGCCAGAATCTCTTCGAGGCCAGCCGATAGTCCTTTTCCATGGCCTCACCGAACTCCTCCCAGGCACGAGTTTTGGCCTCCACAACCACCCGGGCTGCAGTCCGTTTAGCCTGCCGGTACCTGTCAGCTTCCTCAGGAGTCCCACAAGCCAGCCAGGCCCGATAGGACTCCTTCTTCAGCTTGACGGCATCCCTTACTTCCGGTGTCCACCACCGGGTTTGGGGATTGCCGCCTCGACAGGCACCGGAGACCTTGCGTCCACAGCTCCGAGCGGCCGCTTTGACAATGGAGGTGGCGAACACGGTCCACTCGGACTGAATGAACCCTGAACATCCTAAACTCAAACCTTTTATAGAGTTAAAATTGACTACTGCTCATATAAATGAAGTTGTTACTGTTTTAACAGATGTGGTCTGTATGTTAATGAAGTTCAGACACCCCATTGTCTGAGATGGCTTTCAGTTTCCCACACATGTTCTCATTCTACAATTAATGACCATTTGCTTAGGATGTGATGCACAATAAAACTGATGACTTCGTTCTTCTCAATGATAATCAAGCCATTTTGGGGAATGAGCATGATCAACCACGTATTTTAAGTGGAATATGGGTTTAATTTCTTAGACTATAATTTCTTACAGGAGCTAATTCTTTATTAACTCTTAAAGGAACTACATTGCTAACCATTTTCTGTCCAGTAAACACCTTTTGTTATCATTATTGTTCCACCCACCAAATTAAATAACTGAACTGTTCATATTTTTTCTTTGCAGCAAGCTGATGAGAGTTTAAACTTTGAAGAGCAGATACTTGAGGCAGCCAAATCTATTGCTGCAGCCACCAGTGCCCTTGTAAAATCAGCTTCAGCAGCTCAGAGAGAACTCGTAGCCCAAGGCAAGGTAAGAAAACATAGCATGAACCAAAACAAGCTTGATTAGTCTATATATTGTTAGCATGAAACAGAAGTTGCGATAGTCTTTTCTTCCATATTGTGACGTTTATTCTACTTGAATAAGAAAAAAAAAGTGTTGCGCGTGGCTTGATTTTGTCCATCAGGAATTGATTGGATGGTTGGATAAATTATTTATAATAAGCACTGAAAAAAAAAGAAACTGTTTCTTGAATTTTTCATTGTCTCACAATAGTATAATTTATAGAATCACAATAGCCATCTATTTTCCTTTGTGAAGGTGGGAGCCATCCCTGCCAATGCTGTGGATGATGGACAGTGGTCCCAAGGGCTGATATCTGCTGTAAGTCCTTAAGGATTTAACAGTGACAATAAAATGTCATCATGTTGTATCCCTGTATGACTACTTTGTTTCCTCGCTGTTACAGGCACGCATGGTTGCCGCAGCCACCAGTAACCTCTGTGAGGCAGCGAACGCGTCAGTCCAAGGTCATGCCAGTGAAGAAAAGCTCATCTCTTCTGCCAAACAAGTGGCTGCTTCCACTGCACAGCTGTTGGTGGCGTGCAAGGTTAAAGCTGACCAGGATTCAGAGGCTATGAGGAGGCTACAGGTATATACGGTTACATAAAGAAAAAATATTAAATTAATTCTGATATTTAAATATTAACTCCACTGTAAATGTTCACATGTAAGCCTTACTGTAATATCTTCATTGTAGATGTATTTCATAGAAATATTTCTTGAACTTCTTGTGTGTTATCTGCAGGCTGCAGGCAATGCTGTGAAACGTGCCTCTGACAGTCTGGTTCGAGCTGCCCAGAAAGCTGCCTTCAACAAGGCTGATGATGACAATGTGGTGGTCAAGACCAGGTTTGTCGGAGGAATTGCTCAGGTAAGATTTACTGGCTGAATTATGGTTGATTTAAAAATAATTAATGTACTATTTTTATATTATTAACATATTTATGATTGTTGTTGTTGTTAATAATAAATGTTTATTTAAATGTTCATTTAAAATATTTTATGCATGTATGCATAGATATGTACACTCAAAATGCACATCACTTTTTAATCGTTGTTTATGATTAAAAGAAATCTAAATAAATGAATATTTATATAGAAAATGAAATGTATGTGTGTAAATGTACAATACACAATCACTGAATGTCTAAAATGCATCTTAACCAATTTTCTTTTCTTGATGCCCAATTTATTAATTTTTTTTAGTTAAATAAATAAAGTTATGTAAATGAATACAATCATGTAGACTACGAAATGTGTGTAAATGAGTAATGTAATAAAAATCCACAGAATAATTTTTTTGGCCATGTGTCTTGTGTTGTACAATCTGCTAGCTCGCTATAAATAATAATACTACTACTAATAATAATTGAATGTTATTGTTGTTAATATTTATTTATTTTATTATTATTATTTGCATTTTAAGATTATGCTTATGTATATTGCTTTATTCAGTTATTGTTTCAATTGTGTCGATTTCCTTTGTTTGTTTGGCCCAGATTATTGCTGCTCAGGAGGAGATGTTGAGGAAGGAGCGGGAGCTGGAAGAGGCCCGTAAGAAGCTGGCACAGATCAGACAACAGCAGTACAAGTTCCTGCCAAGTGAACTCAGAGAAGATGATGACTAAACGTATATGTTGGCTTCCTCGTGATCAAGTTGTCCACCATTTGATTTTTGTCTTTAGAATGCAGATGGATTAGTCCAGTCCATACTACACCTACTAAACTGATGAAGGATCGTTGAATTAGTTGACTGGATAGTGAATTTTTAAATATTTAAACTCTTGAAGAACTATTCAAACAACAACCATCTCGTCTCCTTTACCGTGAATGTGTTCAAGCCTCTACCACACAACCTCAAGAAGAAGCTTTGAATTTCTGGCATGATTCTGAATTTGTTAATGTGTGCATGAAGGTTTTCATGTGCGTGCCAAACAGCGGGATTACACTTGTGGGATTGAAGTGTTGAGGATGACAGATAGAGAATGAGATGGGCCCTCTGTTCGAGCTCAGTCATCAAAATAAAGCATTTTAGGGTTTCCAACAAGGTGCAGACTTTGATATTTACATGAAGTTTAAAGTCAAGCAGAAAGGAACCCTGATTGTTAGAGAACAGCCTTTTAAACTCCAGTTGAATGTTTAACATTTGTACATTTGTAATGGTGAGAATTTTTTTTTATGCTTCACTTTCATTGTTTTGAAGTTCACAAAGTATAACAAATAAAAGATATTGTAGATAGATAAAGATATCGAAGTATGTGTCAATGTGCAATGTAAAACAAAATAGAGTCTAAAATGCAGCTGCTCAAATTATTTTTTCTTGCTGACCATTTTTGAGAATGCAATGGCCGGATGTAGTGATTCATGGATTATAAACAGAGAATCTAAAGACCATATTAACCTCAAACGTACTGTGGAAATTCCACTTCTAACCCCTTAAAACCTTAAAGAAAATGACCGTATACCACAGCAGATTCTTTTTTTCTACATGAATGAACCCTAAATATTGAATGTATGTGTTAAAATGTAATAGAATTTCTCATATTTGTTGTCTGCAGGCATGAGGATGTATGTTTAAAAGGCTGATTGAATGTTGCATTTCACTTTATGTAGAGCCAGACATACTGTAACTTTTTAACATTTATACTCATTTTTAAGAGTGATTTTTCTTCTCATCCTGAAATGATTGGCCACTGCAGTATTTTATAGTGCTGTTTGTAGCTGCTTTGAGTGATTTGTCTTTTTCTTTTAACTCGTATTATCTAAATTTTCTAAATCATTTGATGCTGGTATGACTTTTTGATTTTTAGCCTTATCTTCTAGCATGTCACTTTTATGCTTGTATCTTGGTCATATGCAATCCTGGAAACCCTATTCGGTTCTCAGTGCTTCATTGCTTTGCTACGACAGCCCTCCTTTGTTTGGCTTTATGTACATTTAGTTTCAGTGCCTTAGTTTATCAGTCAAGTGAACGTATCAGTTCTCTGACTGTAGGAGACAAGATCAGGTGTTAATATTCTGGTTTGCATTCACCGTAGTGTGTCTGTCAAAGCTGAGTTGCTGCTAATCTGTAACTATATTTGTTCTCTATGATGCTCAGAGCTGGAAGAGTACGAGTTGGAGTTCCCCTTTAGCTATAGTTCTGTTTGGAAAGTTTCTGTCTCCATGTTGCTGTAAATGTATATGGCTTATATACAAATATGTGACTATGTTAAGACAGCACATGTTTGTCCTGCATTTCTTGTGCATGCTCCATGACTTCTAATGGCTGAGTTGCAGAATGATCAATGTTGCCATCTCATGCATTGTGATGACTATAGAAGTGTCTAAAATAATAAGAAAGTCCTGAATGTGACTTCACACTTTGAGAAAATTGGCTTGTTTATTTTGGGGTGTCTTTGAATAATTACTTGTAAGAGCATTGCAGTAAAAGCATAGACCTGAAGTTGTACATGTAAAGCATCTGTCTATAATGAAGAACATTTTAACTTAAAATAAAGGGTTTCAAAGTATATTTCTCTTCATATGATGTCCATCTTCATATGGAATGCTTTTCTATACCTTGCCTGAGAGTGAAACTACAGTATAAGTTGCTGGTTGTGCACTGAACAGTGTAAGAGAGTTAACTATCACAATTCTTATTTTAAAAGTTTTTTTTTTTTATGGTACATTGGAGAATAATTTATTAAAGTGGTATATTACAAAAACATTTGCATTGGCCTCAGCTGCCTGTCACTTCCCTTATCTAGTTCAATCACATTGAATGTGTACAATAATAATGCAATTGATAGCAGTAGTTATTATTACTAGTATTATTTTTTCATACTTTTTATTCAAAGTGTTAAAAAAACATCTTAACATACACTGTAAACCTGAATAGAACAGACAAAATTGAGGCAGTCAGTTACATCAAATTTAAGTTAAGAAATGTTATGAAGGTAAATTGATGCCTTAAAGAATCGCAAGCGCAGGGTAAGATTTGTGAAAGTGTAGCCTACATAAGATTGCAAGCGTAAATTAAATTTGCATGCGCAAGAGAAGTTTTGTAAAGGTGTAAATTGCCTTTCAGGTGTAAGAAAATATTTGCAGCATTTTACTGTTATTCGTAAGTGTAATTCATGTATTGTGAAACTGCAGCTTCATGTTAACGCAAAATAAATATGATCTGTATTCTTCTGACATTCATTTTTCCGTGCTAAGATTTTTGACGTGTTTCTTTCGCTAAGATACGGCCAAAATCATCATCAAAAGCATCGATTTGCGAGCGAAAACATCAGAGTCAGGAACTGCAAAACAGATTGACCGTGTAAAACCAACCTTTGTGTAAAATAAATAAACTGTTGCAAATGTCTAAATGACTTGTTGTGTACGTAGGGCAAAAGTTCCCGAAAGAAACTGATTTGTACAGTTCCGTCTTTCTTTTAGCTGCGCTTAAAGTTTTGGCACGATTCTCTCACTCGCTTGAGTTTAAGCGCGAGGAGGAAGGCGGGTCCACCTTCTTCTGTAGCCAATCAAATGAGCTGCTCGCTGACTCTCGATTTACCCTTATCTGATTGGTTCAATAAACACCCAGATGCCAGAACACATCTTTATCTTCATTTGGCTCAGCATTCTGAGCTAGTGTTAAGAAATAAATGTATTCAGTGCATCCTCATCATCATCATCATCATGCCATGATATTAGTTTGTTATCCTGATGCTGCTAAAAGTATAGAATCTGCACTACTGAATGCATAATTTCACCTGTTTACTGATCAGGGGCGTTTCCAGAATTATTATTTTTATTATTAGTAGTAGCCTAGTAGTAGTGTTAGAATTAAATTATTATTTTTCCTTTTAATATGGATTTTAAAGGCATCTCTAAATTTTGCACCATTTATCATCTGTAAAACAATCGTTTAACCTCTAGATGACTGTATATCCCTATAAACATAAACATGGCTGTGTATTCCCTGTTTGCTGGGTTAGTGTTCATTTGATCTCTATCTCTAGTATCAGTTTTGTATTAGCCTACAGTCAAATCTGGACACAGAGAAAGCATTTTGTTATTCATATTAGCTACATATAATAGCTTGATCAGTCACACTATAGTAATCAGAATCACCAGGACGATATTTCAAAATATATAAATGAGTGTTAAATACAATGAAATGTTGTCTGAAAAAGTCTTAATCAGAATGGTATTAAAGAATGGGTATTAAATGTTTTGATTGTAAAGTTTTACATCAGCTCAGTGGTGTAAGCAGATTATATAATATAGGCTATAACATTTCAATGCAATTCCAAACCAATCCAATAACGACACACCAGCTCAAAGTTCAGGATGAACACATACAGCTTATTAAGCAACTGTGCTTTATTTATTTATTTATTAACAGGTATGTGTGCATTAAAAGTACAGTTTCGGCAGCGAGAACGATTCTTACACTTTCACAAATCTTACCCTGCGCTTGCGATTCTTTAAGGCATCAATTTACCTTCATAAAATGTAAAGTTTAAGTGTCACAAATCACCTGATTACCACCTGAGGGAACTCCACCCCGGACTGTCACTCCATCACTAGGGATGGCTGACGCGAAACAGACGTTTCGGGTCTTTGCCGAGATCCCGAAGCGCAGATGTTTCGAAACACCCATGTCACGTGACTATGGCTAAACGAAGCTTCGAGGTGTTTCATCAGGTGGCGTCTGCCGAAACTGCGTTGATTAAAGGGGGCGGGAACAAACCACACAGTCGCACATCTGTGTAAACCTAATTCCTCACAGTTTAAAAGTGAAGTTAATCCAACTTCACCTCGTCGGTTTTTGTGAGAGGAGAGTGATTTTGTGATAGCAGTGAGATTTATAGTGCACTTTGGTTAGTTATATTTAGGCTAGATTTAAATTAGATATATTGACTGATAGGTATAGACAGTGACATATAGTTAGGATAGATATAGTGACACATTCATATAGGCTAAGTTAGATAGTGACAGATAGATAGCACAGCATAAGTTAGATATATAGAATTATATAGATAGATTCATAGGTGATTATATAGATAGATATATTAATAGAATAGATAAAAATGGGATCAGTGGTGTGGGAGCATTTCCATTTGGAAGCACCAAATAAAGTGAGATGTGTGAGATGTGTGTAGTGATAGGCAGTGAGATGTGTGTAGTGATAGGCAGCTTCATATATGCTGTCAGTTTATGCTTTGTAAATAATTGTTGTTTTAATTTTCATTCAGAGCCACAAATGTCAACATCAGGCCCATCATCATCATCATCATCAACAACAACACCAGCAGAAACCCAGGACAGTTTATGGGAACTGTTTGATAGTCGTATCCGTGAAACCCAGACGACACACAGTAGCCTACTACAGCTGAAGCAACCGTAGAAGTGAAGAAGTACCTGAAAGATTCGTTTTTGGCCAGAACGCATGATCCATTAATTTATTGGAAAGAGTTATTCTTATAGAAAGAGTTAACATATAGTTCTTTACAATGACAAGGCTACAGGTTACAAAACCAAGACCATGTAGTTGTCAGACAGATGTTAAAAACATTTTCTTTTTTACATGGATCATTGTCAAGGTATTTCAGAGCAACACATGCAAGTGACCACTAGATGGCGCCGTAGAGACGGGTGTCGGATTGATTCGAAGCTTCGAAACTATATGGCACATTTGCTTCAACTGCTTCATTGCTTCACGAAGCCTCTGTCTGCCCATCATCACTAAGTTACGACATTAAGTAATCAGAACTTGCAGATTTTTTTTATTTTGTACTCATACATTTGAATTGCTCTTAACCAGAGCCGGACAGTAACGGAGTACATTTACTTGAGTACAATACTTTAGTACAATTTTGAGGGATCAGTACTTTACTCGAGTATAATTTTTGGGGAGTGCTCATGACTTTACTCAAGTGCATTTGAGAGGCAAATATTGTACTCTTTACTCCGCTACATTTCTATCCATAACCGTAAGTACCCGTTACTTCTAAAAAATAAAAAGGAAAAAATAAAAATCTTCAATTTGTTGTTTCCCTCTCAAAAGTGATTGGATTGTGCTGTGCAGGCACCACTGATTGGGACAGCCTATCAGCAATCACCTTCAGCTTTCCGCCAAAGTCAACTCCATGGTCAGATTTAGATAAGAGACGATGCTCTTGAGTATGCGGTGTGTTTAACACAGTCAGGTTCAAATGTGGGTGCAAAAAATCCATTAAAACTCTAGCAGAGGTTTGTCAGAGCGTTGCCATTGTGCTATTGCCTTGTGGGCAAGTGAGAAATGTTAAATAAAACAACATGATAAAAAGATGAAAATTTCTTGATTTTGAAGGTATTAACATTTTTCATAACTCCATGTAGGACGTTTCTGTACATAAATGTCAGCACTGTGGCAGTAGTAATGCAATATTTAGAAATTGTACTCTTGATACTCAAGTACTTTTAAAAACAAGTACTTCAGTATTTTTTACTTTTTACTTGTACGTAAGTCAAATTTAGCAAGGGGTATCTGTACTTTTACTCAAGTCATGAAGCACGTGTACTTTGTCCTCCTCTGCTCTTAACTTGATAACTATCTAGCTAATTCATACATTTAAATTAAACTTGGATAGCTTTAGCTAATTCAATAAATGCTACCTTACTAATTCGTAAACACAATGCTTTAATGGCATTAGCATAGCATAGGACTTGCTGAATGAGTACAGCAATATAGAACTTTTCCTGGTTTCACAGACTGGTCTTAGACTAAGCCAGGATTAGGTCTTAGTTCAATTTGGGCGTTTAAGTATAAACATGCCTTTAAAAAAAAGCATTACTGGTGTGCATGTTGAGACAAAAAAATGCCACTGACATATTTTAAGATATGTCAGTGCAAGATTCTTTCAGTTAAGACTGCTCAAACATGCATTTTAGTCCTGCACTTGTCTGTGAAACCAGGGGTTAGCATAGGCTACTGTATATCTGTTCTCAAACTATGCTCGTGTTCCACTCGTCACCATGATGGTCATCAACTCTAAACTAACATGGCAAAACATTAAACGCTAATCTTAAACAAACAAAAAAAAAAAACATTATATAACACCTAATTTGAGCATTTTCTCTCCCTTTTGAGTATCATGGCAAAACATGCTGGGAAATGAAATCAAAACAATGAAACAATTCAGATGACTTAAAATGTGTCAGTTTTGTGAACTCAAAAGAAAAAGAAAGTTCTAAATACTCATAAAAGTCAATTTTATTTAACTAATTTTTGAATTTGAGTTGGCTCTACTCAAACCAATTAATAATTTTGAGCGTTAGGGTTTACTGTGTGTAAATAGACTATGTAGGGAAACACTGAAAATTTGTAGTAAAATTATACAAAAGTAATATCAAATATTTGGCAGCTGAGAGACAGTGTGTTAGACAAGTTCATCACAAACGGGTCAATTACAAATTTAGTATTGGTGTGTGACAATTCTTCCTTTGAGAAAAGGAGAAATATTTTGCTAGCTCACATAAACAGCTTGATTTTGGATTAATATTCTCGTCTGTAAATATAAGCACTCTCAATTTAGAAAGTTATAAATCTCTTGCAAGATGCCTAATAGAAGCAAGTTTACCTTTTATGTACCTTCTCCTCATATAGTAATGCTTGGTGAGATTTATATATATACATTTAAAAAAGTATACTTACTTTGCATCTCAGTGACTTGTTAAATCAACTGACACAAACATTGTCTCGTTCTTTTAAAGCACGTGCTCTGTGTCCTGTTTCTACCGGTTTTACTGTTATTCTGAGATATTCTTTATGATTGTGAACTGAGATAGTGTAACCTGGTCCTATCAACAACTCTGTATGGCTGTACTGCACTACGTTCAGGCTGGCTGCCCCTTTAAGTCATTGGTCTTTGGCATGGGGTAGGGCTGAGGTGGTATGTCTTAGTCAGCATGAGGGTATGGGGCTATATTGGGTGGGATCACATACTCAAGAGAGGTGCTAATTATAGTCCCTTGAGGGGAGATGATCATAGCAGATATGCATGTTTAAAGATTTACAGTTAGTACAATTAGAGTTTCAATTGGATTGACAATTAGAACTGTCAAATTTCCTCAAACTGTAAATGTTTTCAGGCAGATGTTTCAAGCATTACACAGTCTGTATGATTTTAGTGGGAGAGATGGTGAGAAGAGAACCCATTGTATAGTCAACATAATGCAGTTCATCGCTATTCAAAATAGCAATACTTAGTAAACAGAATATAACCATATCTAATTTTTGCAGCTGTCTGTAAATCAATTTTAGATTAGATTTTTAAAAATAAAGGTTTTTTTATTAGCATCAATGGGTCCATGGAACCTTTTCATTGCACAAAGTTTCTCTAAGGTTCTCTGGATTATTAAAATGTTCTTTACATTAAAAAATGGTTATTTTAAGAACTGTCTTCAGAATGGTACTTTAATGGCATTGCATGTGAAAACTCACTTTTGGAACATTTTAAGAGTCTGTATTACTGTATTACTGCAAATTACATCATTCAAATGATACAAAATAGTATCAAAGTTAGCAGCATCCAGAAAATCTTGAAGTTGAATCAAAGGCATTTAACAGGTTGGAGTGCCAGGTGTAAATGTGCCGTTGAAAGGTTTTCTCCATGAGGAAGCTTTGCACGTCTGCTTGAATGTCTCTGGCTATCACTTGTTAGTCTGATTTTTATGGAAGACTAAAAATGGTGAGAAAAATAATGAAACTATAATTGATTATTATCTATTTCAAGGTGTTACACAATATATATTAATTCATACAGAAACAATTCTAAGTGTATGTTTTCCCATCAGCATATCTGCACAAAAAGCAGACAACTTGGGCAAATAAAGTGTCAGTTTTACATATTTCATGCGTACTTAATTAATAACAGCACTAAACATGCACATAAAAGCAGTTCCATACAAATTAAGCAGGCACATGTAGTTCATTAGTATTGTTCAGTACATTTGTAATTGGCGGCTACACAATGATATAAACACTGTTGTGTGACCTATGATTAAGATTAGTTGTGCATGTTGCAAAGCTTGTCTTACAAAAGCTAAGAAGAGACTGTGGCAGGTGCTTCCTTCAGGATGGGGGGGAGGGTAAAAATAACCTCCTGGAAAAAGTTCATGGAGTGGGAATGTGAGAGTGAGAAATTAGCCTAATGTTAAGTGCAAACACCACAGCTTTGTAGAAACACAATTATGATCTTCTTAGATTAGAACTATTATGAATGTAAAAACTGTAGAACAAATATAATGCAGCCCATTTTCTCTCATAACGTGCAAGTGTAAGATATTTGGACCCAAGTAACCTCAGTCCTAAGTGACAATTTATTAAATGATGTAGCAAAGTCCAAATAGACGCGTTACTTGGGGCTTGTATCTTCGCGGCATGGCCGACAGCTGTAGCTTAGCCACACGACACGTCGTTGTGATTCCAAGAGATTTGGGGGGTTTTACCGCGACCGATTAAAGTCAGCACGGTGCTTGGCAATGAATGCGAGCGTGCTGAGAGATTGCTGTTCAACAGCCATCGTATCTAAAGCTCTTCAGATTATGAACAATGCCTGAGGGAGTCGTTGACATGCCTCGGTGTTACGAGACTGACCCAGAGATAGTAGCCTAACGCCTTTCCTTAAGATAATTAGCCTACTTTCATGAGCCCCTCGTGTGCTGTATAAAATCAATCGATTTCTATCTATACAGGCTTCTACTTTTCTTTGTAGAGTTTATGAGGGGAAATAATACATTTTATATTTTGGGGTTCGCATATTCAGCGTTTAGCATGAATTGGACAGCGGGTAAATTGCTTTCCGGACACTTTTGCTACTCTTCCCTCATTTTCACTTCAGGTTCAGGGTGTTAGAAATAGGAACACGGCCCCCTTGTAAGACGTCTTGGCCCTCAGATCCCATATATAGGCATTTCAACGGTCAAATGTCTGAGGGCAGCGAATCGCCGTCCAGATCCTTAAAAAAAGACGCGAGGCAGGAGGAACCGCTAAGGGGCCTTCCCAAAAAAGTATTGGGTGTCTTGCGGAACTTCTCAGGCTCCTGTGAAGGCACATATTTGACAGGCTACAGCGAGACGAGTTCGCACTCCAGCTCAGCGTTCGGTTCAGCACAGACGCTCTTCGCCTCTCTCAGTCCAGTGCTTGGTGCGACCACCCATACACTAACACAGCCATGGATGCCATTAAGAAGAAGATGCAGATGCTCAAGCTCGACAAGGAGAATGCCTTGGACAGAGCAGAGCAGGCTGAGGCCGATAAGAAGGGAGCAGAGGACAGAAGCAAACAGGTTGGACATGGGCATCTGGGTGTCTCGTTTACACCTTTATAGATCAGACATTATGAAGTCTGCTTTTTATTTTCACTACTAGCATCAATACGCTTTTCTATATCTATTCTATTTTATTTATATTTCTCATTCTATTTTAAACAACTTCATCTTCAACTTTTCACAATAAATGTGTATCACTAATACTGTAGACCATCTTTTTTTTTATTATTATAGGCCTGCATGATTAATTGATGTATGGCAGTTGTTCTTGTGCCTCTCCATGTCTATTGACACATGTGCTCTTCGTGCAGCTTGACGATGACCTGCTCGCCCTGCAAAAGAAGCTGAAGGGAACTGAGGATGAGTTGGACAAATACTCCGAGGCTCTTAAGGATGCCCAGGAGAAACTGGAGTTGGCCGAGAAGAAAGCTGCCGATGTAAGCATGGGCACTTGGGTGTCCCGTCTGATCACGCGCAACCTGTGCCCAGCCCTGCTAGACAGTCTTGAACTTAGGCCTATAGCCTAAACGTGATTTCATATTTACCATCACGTACTTTGGCGATGTTTTACCGACTAAACTTTATCGGAAACTACAAAATAGTTATATTTTAAATGACACAAGGCCACTCTTAAGAGTAGTTGCACCACCTGGTAAACGAAGCCACGGATGGGAATACAGTCTGTCATATGTACAGGTGCAGGAGCGTGTATGCAAACGGCGGGTTAAATTTAGAAGTGCGCTTTATAAGGCAAGCGTCTGTCTGGGGGGTTCATCTTGCCCACCTACAAGCGTCTTAATAGAGTCCGTGTAGAATTTCACCGCACTCTCGCTGGATAGCCTATTGCCCTGCTTAAGACCAGCAGCGATCACCCATCTGGCTATGATACACGATACAAATAATTATATAATAAAAGTTATATTTGTTAATAGTTCTATGACTGAAAATGAATAGCAACCCATTATTCTTTATACAATATACAACACAATACAATATAGCCTAATATTAATATGTACATTTTGATTTGAAAAAATATAGGCATAGACTTCACGTGATTAGCCTTCACATTATTCTTTATACAATATAAAACCCAATATAGGCTAATATTAATATGCACATTTCGGTTTGAATAACTATAGGCATAGACTATATGTATGCAGCCTTCACGCGCTATCAACACGCGTTCGAGCTGCTGTTGCTATAGTTATCACTTCAAACAAAAGCAATTTATGTTTGAGAGGAGCATCTATTTAGCTCACACTAACTAAATGCAATTTTTGTAAAGTTTCAAAACGCTGTAACTTTATACCCTTGCCTTGTTGGACCCCCTCTTTGTTTGTAGTTCCTGGAGAAGAGGCTTCGGGATGTCATTAGAAAAGAAGCCCAGAATAGGCTAACCTAGTTTCATCCATGATGATATCATAGATATGAATCATAGATATTTAGGCCTGTGTATTTATCACATCATAGGGAACGGCAACGGCCACCGGAAGTAAACTGTTAATTGCAGTAGCCAAAGAACGCAAACATTACGGCAACAATAAATAATAAAATAAACATATTATTATTTTGTGAAGCGACCTTGGGTTCTTGAAAGGCGCTATAAAAAATAAACATATTATTGCGGACGGCGTAATGGATCATTTAATCATTTAACAAAATACAAAAATATATATAATTTAAAAAAGCAAGAGAAGTGTCGTATATTAAATAATATACAGATACAATTAAATTGCCACATAAACATAAAATATAACAGTTACTTACCTAATCTGTGACGTATTAACAACTACGGCAAATCAGCCTTTTCTCCCGTAGAGACAACTGGACGTAGAACGCCACTGGCAGTTAAAATCGCGCATGCGCAATAGAACGTCAGAACCCTACTATGAGAAATTGTGCTCCACCTGTATTGCAGAAAGACACCACAAGATGGCGCTGTGCGCTCACATAATCGCGCACAGTTAAATGAGCGCAAAATATTTAGAGACTACATTGTAAACATAACAGACGGAGAGATCAACGCATTTTAAATACGTTTAACAATTTGCAGTTTTGCCAATACAATTCATTACATTGAATTTTGATTTGATTTTTTTTAATAGTGTCCCATATATATGGCAGCATTAATTTTTCTCATAATACACGAAATTAAATGGCATTTCTCATGTCATTTATAAACAGATATTGTGACCGAAGCGGTCGTTTAAAATATGACAATTCAGCGCAGATGGATTGACTTCCGGTGTTTGGTAAAGCGTTACCAGTCTCTGGCTGGGAATCAGGGAGAACGGCTTCGCCGGAGCGCGTGCAGTTATTCCCCCGTGATAACCATTCAAACAACCCGTATGATCCGTGATGGCTGGTACGGCGTATCTTGAGGCTGTGAAAAAGAAAATCAGATCACTGCAAGAACAAGCAGACGATGCTGAAAGCAGTATCCTCAGACTACAGGAGGGGCTCGAGTCCGAGCGCACGGCCAGGCGATCTGTGAGTTTACGATAAGCGTTTAAACGCATTAGCAGGCCAACTGTAGCGCGCTCTCGCGTCACATCAAGAGGCGGGATATGTCATGGAAATGATTTTTAAACCACGCGTTCAGTGTTTTCGTCGTTAGAAAGTTCGCGATAATTGACTGTCAACTGGCGCTTAAAAGAGGGGAGGGCGGTGATGATTTTTGACAGCTCCCATCCTCCTGTCTTTCAGACAGTGCTAATGTTTACCAAAAATCCTAGACGATAACCTTTACATGTTGTGCGGTATTGGTCAACACATAACGGAAAACCTATATTAGTTTATTAGTTTGAGGAAAACGCGTTCTAGATTTCTAGATTCTGTGCAAATGTGCATTTCTGTGCTTTAGACCAGACTGCATTAGTGCGTCGTGAGCTCATTGCTAGATGTGTCTGTGCGCAGGCTGAGGGCGACGTCGCTTCCCTGAACAGACGTATCCAGCTGGTTGAGGAGGAGTTGGATCGCGCTCAGGAGCGTCTGGCCACTGCTCTGCAGAAGCTGGAGGAGGCTGAGAAGGCTGCTGATGAGAGTGAGAGGTGTGTATGGAAACTAATCTCACTAAGGCACAAAATAGTGGCCTGTGACTCTTAAAAGTATTGTCAATAAATGGCAAGTGAAATAACAGGAGGTCAAACCACCCCCCCCCCCCCTCCCCAAATATGTTCCCAACTTTATTATTTTATAGACATATACACACAATTTAAAACCATTATATGCAGTTTACTAGCAATACACATTAAACAAATATACAATTAAATCAGTTCAATTAGTTAAATATTAGTTTTTATTACAGTGATTTGAATGTCAATTCTGTAGATTTTGTCAAATTATGACAAAGTATAATTTTAATTTTTGGATATAAGGCCAAAACCTCTGACATAGGATAGACCAAAATCACTCTTAAAGGAGGATAGAGTTTTGATATTTCGAAACTAGCTACTTTTGATGCAGTGTTATACTCGCTAGTTATTAAATTGTCAAACATATGTAATAGGTCTCATGATTTTTAGGGAGCAATATTAACACCCACACTCTCTCTCTTTCAGAGGCATGAAGGTCATTGAGAACAGGGCCCTGAAGGATGAGGAGAAGATGGAGCTGCAAGAGATCCAGTTGAAGGAGGCCAAGCACATTGCTGAGGAGGCTGACCGCAAATATGAGGAGGTTGGTTTTCTCTCTTTTCTCTCTCGCTTATAATTTATTATAGATAAACAAAGTCCAATTATGAATAAATAATTTCCCAAAAATAATGTCTGCCACACGCTCACAACTTTTCTCTCTTGTGATGGTACACAGGTGGCCCGTAAGCTGGTGATTGTTGAGGCTGAGCTGGAGCGTACTGAGGAGCGTGCTGAGCTCAATGAGGGGTAAAAACAAGCAAATTGAATACTTAAAAAAAAAAAAAACATGCTTGCTTACCGTAACCCATAATATTTTCTGTCACTCCCTCCCACAGCAAATGCTCTGAGCTGGAGGAGGAGTTGAAAACTGTGACCAACACCATGAAGTCTCTGGAGGCCCAGGCTGAGAAGGTAAGCATGTAAATGTTTGTGTGTGTGTGTGTGTGTAGGTATTTATGTGTATGTATGAATGAACATCTGTGTATATTTGTTTTGTGTGTTGGTGTTTATAGACAGCCCTTTAATCCTCTCTCCTGTCTTTTCCATCTACAGTACTCCGCTAAGGAGGACAAATATGAGGAGGAGATCAAGGTCTTGACTGACAAGCTGAAGGAGGTGAGTTCACTCACTCACTCACTCACTCACTCACTCACTCACTCACTCACTCACTCACTCACTCACTCACTCACTCACTCACTCACTCACTCACTCACTCACTCACTCACTCACTCACTCACTCACTCACTCTATTGTATGTGTGTGTGTGTGTGTGAGCATTGATATAAGAGGGCCTGACATCTCCCTGTGTTCCAGGCTGAGACTCGTGCTGAGTTCGCTGAGAGATCAGTTGCCAAGCTTGAGAAGACCATTGATGATCTGGAGGGTATGTCAACTTGTACCTCACTGTTTTTCATGCTGCAATTAGACACGGGTTAAAACAAGCTATTTCGAATCAATGTAAGACTTACTTTTTCATTTTATAGAGAATAACAGGTTCAAGTCCCTTTTGCATTCATACACTTAAAAATAAAAGTTGTTTATTGGCATCTTTCACAAAGAACATTTAAAATCAATGGAACTTGCATAAAATACTCTTTATAGTGGAAAAAGGTTCTTAGATTATTAAAATGTTCTTCACGTGAAGAAGAAAACGTGGTTCTTTTAAGAACTCACCACTGGGGAACCCAAAATGGTTCTTCTATGGCATTGCTGGGAAAAACCCCTTTTAGAACCTTTATTTCTAAGAGTGTAAGTTCACATAGTGATTTAAAAGGGAAAAAATACATTAGCAGCAGTACTTATTGGCACTACTATCTTTGGGTATTTAAAATATAATATATTTCTCATTATTGAAGAAGGTCATTTCACTTCATTTCAGTTTAATTTATGTTTTTTTCTTAGCTTTTCTTTTTTCTGTCTCTCTATGGCCACTTGTCACTGTTCATTCCGCCTTTGCACTGCTTCCTCTCCCTTATTTTATTTGTTCTCCATTCTTTTCCATTCCTCCCCATTCAACACCCTCCGCCGTTCTGGCCTTTAATTGGCTACTTTAGATGAATTGTATGCTCAGAAACTCAAGTACAAAGCCATCAGCGAGGAGCTGGACCACGCTCTCAACGACATGACCTCCATGTAACTATCACCACCTGTTACTCGAGTGTGCGCGCATGCTTTTGGTTTATAGCATTTCCAGATGATCTGTCTGCTAATATAAAGTAATTTTCAGGTTTGCTGATAGATTTTAGACTGAATCCACTATAAATTTTAGAGCCTGCATCACATAAGTGTTTCTATTAATTTACTCAGTATAAAGTGATGTAGAAAAGTTCAGGTTACATACGAGCAAACACACACTGTATATCATTTGCAATACATGATGACTCTTTTTTCTATCTCTTGCATGCCCTTTGTTGTTCAATATCACTATCTATCATTTGTTCCAACTCTTTTTTTTTTCTTTTTTCCCCCTGCACAGTTAAATTTTTTACATCTCATCTCTGGCTCCGGGCACCATCTGAGCGGCATCTCCTTCATTCTCTTCCATGTTTCTCTCTTTTCCTCTGTTGCCGCTTACTCCATCACACTATTCTCAGTGGGGATGGAGCACTCAGCACTATAGTCCCATCACTTGTACAGAAATTTTTTGCTTTCTGTAAAATAAAACTTCCTCCCATCTCTGTAAGCTCCCCACTCCTTTCTCTCTTTAGTATGTCTTAACTCTTTTGATTTCATATGTCCTTAATTTATTGTCGAGAAGCTTGAATAAAATCCAAAAAAAGCTCCTTCTCATCACCTCATGTTGCTTCTCTCTTCGACAGCTTATATCTGTAATGATCATATTCATACAATCATGACTTTGCACCACAGGTTCTATTGCATTGTAAATACAGAATTGAAAGAAAGATTTCAGCATATTCTTTAATAAACCATTTTGGGTAAATGCTCTTGGAACTAACATCTCTCCTTTAATTTTCAATCTTCTCTTCTCTTCTCTTCTCTTCTCTTCTCTTCTCTTCTCTTCTCTTCTCTTCTCTTCTCTTCTCTTCTCTTCTCTTCTCTTCTCTTCTCTTCTCTTCTCTTCTCTTCTCTTCTCATCAGACCCCCTATATCAACAGCTCCAGAAAAACCGGGTCCTTTCACATGAGCTCAGTTTAGCACTTAATGAATTCTAACCTGACTATATAAGAAAAACACACACTAAATATTGCATTATGTCTATTGTTTGTGGTGTACACAGAGTAACCAGTAATCTGTGATGATAGATAATCCATAATTCGTTATTCTATTATTGTTGATACTGGAGATCTTGATCTTTTTATGTCAGGGCTAAAAAGATTTAAAATGGATACATCTTCCACAAAACCTAAAGCTTAAAAAATCATGGCAACCTGTTTCCATTAAATTATTCACAGACTTGACCTTTCAATGTATTTTATGTAGAGGGAAAAGTTTACATAGAAAGGTGTAAGTGCCTTCTGCATTATATAACTCACTTTGGATCATTACCAAAGGTGCGTTGTGTTGTAAGAGTAGATTGTTTATAGGCTACATATGTCAGAAGTACTTCTAAAATCAGAAAATATGACTAGAGCAAGCAATTAAATAAGACACTTAAAACTATCAATCCATGGTTATCACATGTACCATGCATAAATTCAATGCACAACCCTCAGGTACACAAATATAAATGCTTACATTTTTTTTAAAACTGTGAAAATGATCAATACCTGAATAAATAAAAATAATTGAATCTCAAAATGCCTAATGCCTTGTTTATTTATTGACCAAATATATAGGCTATATACAGTGCTGGGTAGATTACCTATACATTGTAGTCGGTTACTGATTCCAAAATACAGGACAAAAAAATGTAACATAACGTAATTCAGTACATTACACATTTAAAGATTACTTTTAGATTTTTTAACTTGTTTGTGATTTGAATAGGAAAATGATTTACCATATTGATATACAAATACAAAGAGAAATCAAATATATTCCAGTTGATTAAATATGCAATGTTGAGAAAATACTTCTGAAAAGTGGAATGAGAAAAAGTGCAGAAATTATTCTGTAAATGCAGTGATCAAATGCTGTGGGTCTCAGTTTTCAGTGATCGACTCATAGTCGTCAGTTCCACAAACATGAAATACCTTCTCAACGTATATCAGCAGTAGGCTTTTTTTAATAGTAGGAAAATTTAAAAGATAAAAAAGAAGTAGTAGGGAGATTTTGAATATTTTATTTCCATTGTGAGAACAGGTAATCAGTTCAAAAGTAACTTGCCTAATTACAAGTATTTTAAAATGTAATATAAGCACCAATGTATTATTCTATAATACATTTACATTTATGCATTTAGCAGATGCTTTTATCCAAAGCAACTTACAACTGAGGAGTACAGGAAGCGATCCATCATGAGGAGGCAGCAAAACACAGAAAGTGCCTGAAGTACTAAGTTTGGACATCGCACAGAGCATCACACTCTAGGGCAGGGAAGAAGTGGAGGAAAATGGAAGGAAAATAAGGAAAATATATATATATATTTTTTTTAAGATAAGGTTAAGTGCTTGCGGAAGAGGTGAGTTTTCAGCTGTCGTTTGAATGCTGTCAGTGATTCTGCAATTCGGATGGAGGTGGGAATATCGTTCCACCAGCAGGGAACGGTGAATGTGAATGTTCTGGAGAGGGATTTTCTGCCTCTCTGTGATGGTACCACAAGCCATTGCTCCTTAGCTGAGTGAAGGCTTCTGGTGGGGGTGTAGACTTGTAGGAGCGAGTCAAAGTATGCAGGAGCGGATCTGTAAGCGAGCGTAAGCGCCTTGAACTTGATGCGAGCAGCGAGTGGTAGCCAGTGCAGAGAGTTGAAGAGTGGTGTGACATGGGCCCTTTTGGGTTCGTTGAAGATAAGACGTGCTGCTGCATTCTGGATCATTTGGAGCGTTTTGATCGCACATGGTGGAAGTCCAGCCAGAAGCGCATTGCAGTAGTCAAGCCTAGAAATGACCAGGGCCTGGGCGAGAAGTTGTGTTGCATGCTCTGTTAGAAAATGTCTGATCTTCCTGATGTTGTGGAGCACAGACCTGCATGAGCAAGCTGTCTTTGAAATGTGGTCTTTGAAGGACAACTGGTCATCAAAGATTACGGCAAGGTTTCTGACCAACCCTGAAGGGGTTATCCGAGAAGAACCTAGCTGGATGGTGACGTCATGTATTGTGGGATTGACCGGGAAGACGAGCAGTTCAGTCTTTGCCAGGTTGAGCTGCAGGTGATGTTTTTTCATCCATGCCGAGATGTCCACCAGACAGCTGGAGATTCGTGCAGCTACTGTGGGGTCGTCTGGTTGGAATGAAAGGTGGAGCTGAGTGTCATCCGCATAGCAGTGGTATGAGAAGCCATGTGCCTGTATGATGGGTCCTTATGATGTAGTGTAAATGGAGAAGAGGAGAGGTCCAAGCACTGAACCCTGAGGAACCCCTGTGGTCAGCTGATGTGCTTTGGATACCTCTCCTCTCCAGGCAACCTTGAAAGACCGACCTGTGATGTAGGTATCCCAAAACACGATCACTCCTATTAGTTGACTTTATGGTAAAGGATGATTTACCAACAAATGTTTCAAACACATTGAATTTTACTACCAGCACTGGGCTGGCTATATAGGCCAGGGGTTTTCAAACTGGGGTCCTCCAAAAAGTCCCAAGGGGTCCCCAGAAAATTTCAGAGTATAAAAAGACAAAGTAAAAACGAATAAAGTCTACTGAACATTCTAACTTTAATTTCTAAATGTTTCTCTCCGTTCTTGCCGTATACATACTTTCCAGAATTGTATATGTTTGCTTTGTATCTTACTAGTGAGTTTTTCTCACTATAGTCCCCTTTATCTCGCTCACTGGACTTGTAAGGCAGTATTCTTAACGCAGTACATAAGCTGCTTACATACATTTATTGTGAAAGTTGCTTATACAAATATTATTTTTTAATTGAAAATGTATTCTTCTTCATGTTTATACATCCAACATTAAATATAGCCAATTTAAGTTTGTAAACAATGTTGTATTTACAATGTCACACTTACTATTTATCTAACAGTTTAAATGTTTTTTCATACATAAAAATATATAGATGGATGGATTTTAGGTAGGGTCCCTCATAAAAGGTGCATCATATTTGGGGGTCCTTGGAATCATAAAGTTTAGAGTATCACTGATGGTATACTCTAAAAATAATTGTATTTAAATAATAAAATAAAGGCTGAATTTACTACACTTGTATTGTAAACAGTTCATAAATATAAGCACAGTAAACATGTTCAGCTGTTTGAGGTCTGTACAGGCGTTCATTGTCAGACTTTTAAACAACTTCCGTTTCCGTTTCCGTGCTGTGGGGTCAAATGTGAAAACATAATCCGAAAATGGAAGGGGATGCAGTTCCTCCAAACATTTTGGGGGAAAGTAAAGCGGGATATGTCCTGAGTAATGTTGCCGAGGTCGTGGAGAGGATTTTGACATTTGTGCCGACTAAAAATCTCTTCCGGATAGCAAGGTAAAGATTCTATCTGAACTGTAGATGCTTTAGCCTGTTAGCTTTGAGCTAATTTATTAGAAGACCCCATTCAGCTCATCGCAGGTTATGCGGGAGTATATGAACTTTGTTTATAACTTAACAGGATATTTGTATACACGTTTACGTTGTTGAGCGGTTAGTTTGGTCCGATCTCACTGGTTCCAATGTTCCTTCTCAACTGAGATGAACTAGAATACATCAGTTGTTGATGGAAGATCCGCATTGTTTTTAAGTGTGATGTTGTATTAATAACGATATTCGTCTGGGTGTCAGTTGTCACTCATTATACTCAAAGGTTTAACCATTCCTTTCATATGATTGATTGATTTATTTGGATTTTCTCTTAACAGCTTTTTCAGCTGATCTGTTAAAAGTTTATCTTACATGGTTAAAATGCAAACACCCAGAGGTCCAGACTAAAAAAATGACATACAATGAAACACTTCAATAATATTTGTATTTGTGACATTTCAGAATCGCTCGGTACAGTTTGTTATAAAGCAGTACATTTCATTCATTGGGTAGATTCTTATTGTACCTTTTAACAACAGTCACTGTTGTTATGAAACTATCTTTCATAAACAGTAGACTACTATATAAACTAGACCATCTAGTACAGTTTCTTTTTTGCCTGTCTGATAAATATGAAATGTTGTGTTTATTATAAGACTCACTATCGATTATTTGGATGATTAATCAAGTAATCAGATATTTTTGGTATTAATAAAAATGGACCTAAATGAACAATTGATTTTCAAATATATAATTGGATCAATAAAGTATCAGAAGCAAGTAATCTTTCTTATGGGTTTTATTGAACAATACTGTTGAAAATAACCAATGTAATAGTATGTACGTGCATATATGCAATGTATTGATTTGTTAAAAACATTTATCTTTATTTCCACATGAACAACAAGTTGTAGACGGAAGTCTATCAGTTTGTATGTTAATATCATTGTTTCTTTTTTTTCTCCGTAGTGTGTGCAGACTATGGAGGAATTGTGCACGCAGAGTCCTGAGAACGAGGCAGAGATTTTCCTGGCTCTCCGCCTCTGGCTCATCCGTATACGAGGAGCATGTTTTGCTTAGAACTATGGCACAAGACTTGGAGGTCTGATGGTCTCTTTGACGCTCTAGAAATTACACTCACACTCTTTCCAGATTTGTTTAAATGTTTGTCTTTTGTCTGCCCCCCCTTGCAGAATATCTGTCTGCTGCCCCAGACAGCTCTCTTAATGGTAAATCATGAGAACTTCAGTGGGGCTGTTAGTCACAGACACAGGAAGGGTAAGTTGCTTTTTTATAAAGAACCCTGTCAGTCATGATGAGGAGACTCACCTGTTCTCTTTGATCCTCCCTTTGTAGCCAGGAGGTGTGAGGATGAAGTGGAGTCAGATCCTGCTGAGAAGCTGAGACGCTTACTACCTAGCAGTTGTGACGTAATAGGCATAGTCGCACCAGGAATTGTGGGTAAGGCTACTTTTTCCTCTTTCCCTGTGTTCTACCTTTGCTGTGTGTGATGGCAATGTCATTGGAACAGTGTAACTGTCATTTTTTTTATGCTGTGTACTATAGTGACCCCCAGTGGATCACTCAGCAACCCCCCACAGGAGTATGAGGAGGGTGAAGCTGGCTTCAGTCTGCTTTTCCCTGCCATGGACGGGGTCACCATCCGGCCTTTCCACTTCTGCAAAAAGACCCTCAGTGAAACGGCAATGGAGGAAGCAGGTGAAGTGTTTAGACTGTTGGGACAAGACCATAACATTTAGACAACAATAGTAAGAAAAGTATGGGGTCGTTAAGATTAAGAAATGTTTTTGAAAATCTCTTACGCTCACCAAGACTGCATTTACATGATGAAAAATACAGTAAAAAGTTATATTGTGAAATATTGCAATTTAACTTTTCTATTTTAACAATGTAATTTATCTCTGTGATGCTAAGGCTGAATTTTCTGCAGCTATTACTCCATTCTTTAGTGTCACATGATCCTTTAAAAACCGCTCATTTCTTATTATCAATGCTGAAAACAGTTGTAACCGTGATCAGCATTTATATGAAGGAGAATCTTTTGTAACAAGATGAACCTCTTTGTCACTTTTAATGCATCCTTGCTGAGTTAAAGTCTTAAAATGAATATAGAAATCGTAGTTTAAATAGCTATTGAATTAGTTAAATAAGTCATATCAAAATACTCTACTTTGATTTCAGGGTTGATTAATAACCCTGATCTAAAGGTGGTGCTGATGTTCGACTACGATACCTATAAATCTGGAGGTGGACGTTTTCTTAACAAACTTCTGGACCCTCTTTCCCAAAGTAACGTGCTTATTGTTGGAGGACAAGTTGAGGACGTCTTTTGCATTAACAGAACCTGGTAAGTAAAGAAAGTGCATGGTAAACTTGATTTCAGATTAGTCAAGTTAGTTCCTATTTTTCTTTCTCATGTTGTTATGGTCAAAATTCAAGACATTATACCTCTGTTCTCATCCCTATATTTTTGTCCCTCCCTCACCCCTTTGTGAACACGAGATCTACTCGGCATGTTTTCACAATGTGCCTTTCTAACATCATCTGCATCATGATAGTTTGTAATTTAACATTGTGTCACACACAGGAAGCTATTTTTCACATCTTTTTTCCTCACATTACCATATTGTCTCAGACATTAGAAATATAATCTTCATTATATACTACATACAATCTCTCTTTGCAGCTGTTCCCCACGCTCTTTCGGGGCAGTAGGACTGACCTTTAGCGGCTCCAAGATCCAGGGTGCCTCGGTTCTGGTGGACCAGGGCGTAAACAACCCAAAAGCAGCAGAAGCCACTATCCAGCGGCTGAAGGCTGCTAATATCCCAGAGAAAAACACCATGGGCTTCATGTTTGCTTGTGTGGGTCGTGGCCACAACAGCTACAATAACCAGCGTAACGTGGAGGCCGACGCCTTTCGGAAGATCTTCTCCAACATTCCACTCTTGGGATTCTTTGGAAACGGGGAGATCGGCTGCGACCGCATTGTCAAGGAGAACTACACACTGAGCGAGACAGATGCTGATGGACTACAACACTCTTTTACTACAGTCATGAGTCTGGTGCATTTTGGCTAACACAAACTCTTGCACCGTTAACTTGGTGTTTCAGGACAGACACCGGCTGCTTGTTTTAGATAACAGAGCAGGTCCGATGTTGATCAGGTTTAAATCTTTTAGGTTCTTTTCCTTGACTTCCTTTGACATTTAGTGTTTTTTTTTGTGACATCATATTTACAAGACTGACACGGAAGAGCCCCTTGCTGTGAGCAATATGTGGTTGCTGCAACTGTGTCATCAGATTTGGCATCAAAAAACAAATTGGGGAAGTGATAACATTGCAATTTTTAGAGCATGCTAATTTTGATGTCTGAAAACACTGAAGTGTCCTCTTACACCTTGGTTTGGTAAGGTCATTGCTTTCAGAACGGTTGTGAAGAACAATTATGATTTAGTTTGGTTGGCATGGTGCTAAACCTTGACTTCAGTTTTATATGTAACTGTAGAGCAGAGCAGAAATCTGTCAGCTGATCAGATTTCTTGTGGGCTGTACGGCTCACTCAGGCCTTATATACAAATAATTTGTAAACCTATTCAGGCACTGTTGAAAAAAGGAACAGCCAACTGTGATGGCATGGCTAATGATGCAGCAATTCATCAACCTTGGTACGGATTATATAAATTCCACTATCTTCACTTTAGATTTTGCGTGTAAATATGTTCAGACCGATTGCTAACCCACTGTTTGTATTTTAAGTTTCATCAGTTACATTGACTCTTCAAATTGTCACGTGGGATTCCATAACAAGTGCTGCGAAACTATAGGAAAAGTATTAACAATGGAAGATGGTACATAATTAGTTTCTGTGGCAGAGCGAGGAAAGCTTAACCTTATCAGTGCTTATCTATATACAGTAACAATAGACTTGCAAGCAGTTTGAAATGCCCAGATTAGAGTAATAAAGGACCGAAGTGGAAAAAGTGAAATTTCTTTGTAGTGTATTTGTGTATTTAGCTACTCTGCCTGTTCCAATCAAAATCCTGTAAAATTAAGCAGGGTAATCCTCAATTTCTGTTCATTAGCTAAGTTCAGTTTAAGCTAACAGTGTTGATCACATATATGTGAGATCTCACAGGGCTGTTTGCCTGTGGAGATCTATTTGTTGCAATATTTAGAAGGTTGATTCGAACATTGCTGTTGCCAAATCCACCACCCCACCCTTGCCTTTACTTTAAAGAAAATACGTTTTACTACTGTCATATATTTTGATGGCAGTGTTTTTTTTCTTCACTGTTCAAATATCATAAGTCTGCATTTAATTAATCTGACAGGTATATAATGTATATAATAAAATCAATGATGTCATCAGTCAATTAGTGTGGTGCACTCTATGGACCATTTTTAACATGGAACATTGTTTTTTTTTTTTTTTTTTGCATTTCCATTTATTTCAGCAGCAAAAAAATGCGCTTTTCTTGTGAGGAAAAAAATAGAGAGAAATTAATTAGAGCAGCCTGAAGAGAGAAATATGCCGATTTAGTCGCTCCCACTGCAGCTGTAGGCCTATCAGAAACAACAACAGCTCCAGTATTTTTACTTTTTGTATTTTAATGCCAGGATAATATAACTCGCAGTATATTTTTACAAATTGGCTTTATTTAAAAAAAAATCTAAATATAAAAAAATACTTTACTAGTCTGTGAAAATCTTTTTCCAGTAGGTGGCGCTCTCGTGCAACAGCACTTAAAACCGATCAGTAGCCGCTTTTCCACTGTCGGCTAAATGATTAGGTAATTCCAGTTAAAATAGATTTTTAAAATAAAACCTAAATACCAAAAACAGCTAATTTTTCAAAATACATCTAAAGACAAAATAAATCGACCATTTACTGTTAAATTAATTATGAAAGTGACATTGAACACAAACGCTTGAATGCTATAGTCACAATTTGTGGAGCTCCAGCCTTCTCTGTTCTGTGTGTGAAAGAGTAATACTGAGCATTAATATGGTCCATTCTACAGAATTGGTTCAAAGGCCTCTTGACAAGAAATGTATTTTTCCACAAATTTTATTCGTATGCAAATTATAGGCTATAATATCCAAGGTACACATTTCTAGTAGCCTAATTATGCAATTAATTCTCAAAATTGTATTTTCAGAAAATTTTGGAATATTTTTCCTCTCCCCAAATGTGTCACTACTGAAACACAAATAAATATTTTAATAAGAAGGCTTAGCTATTGACCTATTAAGATGTGGTTTGGGTAATTTCTGTTATACAGTGACTTTTCTGTCCCTATGATTTACTAATATATTTAACCAAATGAGTCACATATTTATAGACATTAAAAATACTATTTTGTATTTTACACACCTTTTTATTGATCTATGCATTACATTTTATCATGTCCTCAGTGCAAAGTAATCAACCTCCACAAGAACTATAAACCATGAAATTATAAAAATCTCAAAATATTTTTAGATTGTTGTAGAATAGGCTAAACTGCCTCTAATCATAAACATAAATCATGTTAAACTTTAGTTATTTTTTGTACAATTTTATTAATTAACCGTGTCCCTGAAGTCATCTTCCACTGTTAGGATGTATTTCTCGACTTCCAAAAAAGACAATTCCATTTAGACCATTTTCAGGAAACGACATCATTTATTTTTCCTGCTAGAATTCAACCATATAAAATTAAGTAAACTTCAACTCTCACTACTACCCTTTTTTTTTTTTTATGTTATGTTATCCTGCTTGTCCCACTCTTAAAGTTCCACCCTGTTAGGCTCTGTTATGAAGAATGTTTGTCCGGTCAAAAAATGACATAAATGTTATAAAAGTTCTGTTTATCTGTAGAAGGTTAGCTGGCTAAACGTTGATCAGTCCAAGAGCTATGGCTAACTTAAAATTTTCCACGCTGTTAGGTCTATAAACCTAACAAGGGTGGAAATTCTAATAGAATAAATTGTATTTAGTGTATATTGCAAATCCTATATACATATATGTGTGTGTGTGTGTGTGTATATATATATATATATATATATATTATAGGTGCAGTTCCACACATTACTGATGGCAAATCATGCAGGACAATGACGGAAAACTCATCCACTGTTATAGTGTTCCACCCTGTTAGACTTGGTTCCACCCTGTTAGGCGGGTCATTTTGAAATAATAATTTGACAGCAACGTTAAATGTTTTGCATACTTATGTCTTATTTTGAGAGGTGAGGAGCATTAACAGCATATACAGTATATGTTTTTGAACAAATTGTTTTATTATTTACCATCCTGTTGGCAAAAATGGGTACAAAAAGTACCTTTTCTTAATAATCAAGACATTCTATTCATCAATAACAGTTGTGTTATTGTTTCAAGAATAAAAAACAATACCATGATGGCATAAGGGACATATACTATCCAAGAAAAGCTCATTATTGTTTAACATTTACATTATTAACATTTTGTGATAACTATCTGTATGTCCCTAACAGGGTGGAACGCCTTCACTGCCAGTGTCTGAACAATGAATCTACCCATAATAATTTTTTTATTAAGTCCCTGAGCTTGACCAATGTGTATTCCTGATAGTTAAACGTGTCACTATTTTGGTAGAATGCTAAAAACATGAAAATCATGTACTTTTTTCCCCCAACATTTATGCAGCCAAAATGTTACCGCATACCAGGAATGACCCGTTTACATCTACCTTGTAAATATAGTATTTTTTGTTATATTATTAAAAAGTTTTCATAGGTAAACCAATAACAATTTTAACAATATTTCAAGTGTCATTTTGAATCCAATCTTTCTTTGTAAAAGTCAAAATTTATCATATTGATTTCAAAGTTAAGGATTCATTGGTTTGAATATTGAACTAAACACTTATAACATCTTAGTTCAATATACTTTAATTCAATATACTTTTTTTTTGGGTCTTGAGACTGCACATTTTCTGTAGTGACTAATGTTCTGGTAACGACCACATCACACAGAATTTTTACTCACATATGCTAAAACACTACTAAAATATAGCCCACTAAAATACTAATGATTAGCATATATATAGCTGTACTAAAATGTTATGTATTTCCACCAAATAAACAATTATGTGTTCCCTTTTGTCATTACCAAAACAATGATGAAGTTTCGGTTGTGACCATAGATACTTCTGAACCTAGCTCAAAGATGCTAATCAGCACATGGTTAGCTAGCACAGTTCTGAACAGTTGTACACACACAAAAACTAAATTGTATTGAATAGCTTCCAAAAAATAACAATGTCACAACTAAAACTTCACCACATATTTCGGTCTTGACAGTTTCAATAGTGGCAATTTTATATAGTACTAAAATGATTTTGAGCCTACTTTTGAGCTCAAAGGTGCTAATCAGCACATGGTTAGCTAGCAGTTTTGAACATTACACACATAAAAACTAAAATTAAATAAATTTTATGGAATAACACTTAAAAAAGTTTGCTTAATTGCAAAAAAAGCTTTTTGTTAGTGACGTTCCTTAAAGTTACACACCGGTTTTCAGACTTTTGAACCCATTTACCTCAAAATAATGGGACCTACACAGGGATATTTCTTGATCAAAAATGTAGGGGTGTAGTTAAAACCAGTCTCAACCAATGGACTAAACCATACACTGTTTGGGTAGTGACATGAAAATGCAGGACACATTTTTATTTTATTTTATTTTTTTACATAAAGTTTCATGATTTACAAAGAAAATAAAATACAAAAAATTATAAATATTTTTTTGAACTTCACTTAAAAAAAAAAAAAAAATCTAAAGGATATGATTAAAAACAACATTGGAAAAAATTGCAAAAATGATTTCAATATAGTTTACAGAAGCTAAAATTTAGGGGTTAGGGTTTGGGAGGCAGCCACCTCCCAGTTGAAAGTAACCAATAAATTATGATTTTATATATATTAAGCTTACAGATATTTTAAACATCATTGTGGGATTCAATAGATAATAGAAGGATCTTAGTTAACATCTAAGATTTGAATACTTAAATGCTTTTTAAATGTGTTTTTTGGTTGTGGGACAGCAGTTTTCTCTAATTCTGTAGAATTGCCCATATACGTCAATGCAGTGATCTTACCAACAGACAGGCCATGTTAATGGCAAGATGTTTACTGTTTCTGCGGTTAGGTAGCCTGGAGCAGGTCTCGGTCGAGGCAGTGGCCAGAAAGTGGATTGCCCCAGGACTAATGCAAACTGAAGCAATTTAGGGTTGCAGAACAAATCCCTCAGTTCCACACAAATTCCCATGGCTACATTGGCACAGCAGGTGAATGCCTCTTACAGGTAAAGAGTGGGTCATTTTAAAGTCCCTTCACCACAAAAAGAGTGAAAACATCTGTTTACCTCCTAACAATCTCTTTGGTCACATTCCATACACACTCCCACTCAAAAAGGTCCTTATGGAATTGTGGTAAATCTGACTTTCAGGAACAAACACAGCATTCTGGAAGAACATGGGTCCTCGATGCGCCTTAAAAGTGGATCTGTTGGGATGTAGGTGTTTTCAAACCTGTACATTGTCGCCTCAGGGCTCTTGGAGTAAAGGCATTCAGCCTCACTTTAAGACTATTTCCCTGTTGAGAGCAGACTCAGAAACGAGACAGACAGACCCGAGCTTTGGGACCGTTGTCATAAAGAGCAATGTTTTGTAGGTCGCACACGGGGGTGGGCCACTTTGCTCAGAGTTAGATATCCCAAGTGTGCGAAATTTAGTCAGGCATTTTAGAGAGGAAAAAAACGGGGGTAGAATGTCTTGAAAGCAGAGTATATAGACAAAATAATATACATAGACAATAGAATATGTATCTAATATCTGTAATTTCTTCATCTAACAAATGTTACAAAAATATGAAAAGAATCCCATTCAGAATGGACCTTAACATACGGTAAGTCTGATTTGTAGTGATGCGAGTAATGCGATGTAAAAAGTTGTTTTTATGATTAGAAGGTGTGTATTTATATTTGAAATGTCAAAATGCACATATTTACATATAAGTGTCAAACACATCTGCTCAATTAGTTCATCTGGATTAGTCATGCTAAATTTCCTCTACAGTATGTTTCTTATGCACTTCAATATCGTCAGTCACACACCAGCCAATGTTTATTGCATACAACATTAAAGAAACATGAAAGATGAAGCTAAATAATAATAACTTTACATACAATCACTGTAAAGATAAAACTAAGTGCCTTATATTAAGTAGATTCAACTTGGCTGCATAAGTCATTTCTACCTAAATTACATTAAACCGACTTAAACAATTTGTTCTTGTATAGGCTAACTTATTAAAGAAAAAGTTGAAAAATGCTTGACTTATTTTGAGGAGTTAATGTAAAAACATGTTGTCATGACATTGATCATATGATGTAATCATTTTTTAGTTAGTAATATTTCTAAATAAAACAGTAATGTTAATGAAATGTTTGTTCTAGTATCACATCCACCATGATCTGAAAAGGCTCAGCTCCATTATCATTCAAGGAGCTGTCACAACATGTTGAAACATTAAATGTATTAAAATATTTACAAATGGTTGTTAATTTAATGCAAGTCAGACGTACAACCACAAGCTAAATGCATGATGCTAATGTGACAAACTATTAATAATTGTGCAAAGAGCCAGAAAATGAAGATTGATACTATTTGTTCCCTTGCCAAGCCATAAAGTCAGTCATAAGTATGAATTATTATATTATCGGCATATCTACAAAATAATTTCAGTTAACTGTTAAATTACAGTATGACAGAATATGACTTCTGACCTGTAATGTTGCCAGAATCATAATCATGTTTGTTCGTTGGCCAGAGGAGAACTGGCACCACGACTGATATCGGTTTCTCCCAAGGTTTTTTATCTCCATTCTGTCACCTGATGGAGTTTTGGTTCCTTGCCACCATCGCCTCTGTCGCCTTTGGCTTGCTTAGTTGGAAACACTACACTAATTATTCAACTATATTACTGATCTGCCCGCATTGACACTATATGATGATTGAACTGAGCTGGATGACATCACTGTTTTCTCCAGAGCGGCTGTACAGCGGAATCAAATTCTGTTGCATTATTTTCCTGTTTACCACTGGCTGTGAAGCTGCTTTGAAACAATTGAAAAAAACGTTATATAAATAAAGGTGACGACTTGACTTGACAGAAAAACACAATTAAGATGCTTGTTATTTATAATTCTTATTCTTTTTTTAAATAATATAATTTTCATTGTATATTTGAATTTATAAATGATATTACTACATATTTATATACATTTTCAAATATGATTTAAATAATGTTAAATAATATATTTTTGGAAGATCCTCAAAAGCATTAAATAAATTATAAAGAATTGCAATGCCGGGTGGTCAGTCCTCTTGAATATCAAAAGTGTTTAAAGAGAGCCATCAGACCCACATGCATGAACACCTCACACCCTGAATTCACTACTCGAATGAATGCAATGCCTCAATAATTCAGCAGAGCTACATTACCATTGGGTGGAATAATGGACAGTTGAGAATTCACAGGGGAGACGATCTACATGTTTCGTCTGACTACCTCTGCTCTGTCTCTGGGTCATTCAAGTGTTTGTGGTTTCTGACCAAACTTTTCTTAGCTGGCCTCATGCTTCTGTAGTCAGCCCCACAAAGTGCAAAAACCACAGCAGTATTCAAACACGGCTTTAATAAAACCACATCATGTCATGACTTTTTGACAAAAGCTGAAGAGATGCTGTTGTCTGCAACTAAACCAACTGACCTTTGTTACAAATGCCTTTGCAGGAAACGTGTCGTACTCGGTAGGTGCGCTTTCATAAATCAGGGTTGATGGAGTGTTTAAGTGAAGAAAACGGGTCGTGAAACTACCTCTGAGATACTTTTGACACTGATGGAGGGAGACAGTAAATTGGGGTAACAATGAAAGGGTTGAGTGCAGATATATGTGAGTGTTCCTGCTCTGACCATTAGACACTGAACTCAATAATTCAGAACTTTCATAACCAGTACACTTGAACTGTGACTTTAGAGTAACATTGCATGACCACAATCAAAAATTGTGTCTATTAAATGTAAATTACTTTGCAAAGACACCGGGATGAAAAATAGAGGGATTAGGCTATCACTCATTTGGAATATAATTTCCTCAAGGAATAATACCACACCGTCACGGATGATCAGATTACACACAGAAAAATAAAAGTTTAAATGCATTCATGAATCACACATTGCAATGAAAGATTCATATTCAAAGTGATAAAAGTATTAAACAAAAGACTAACCCTACACTCTAAAAAAAAGGTTCTATATGGCACCAAAAATGGTTCTTGGCTCGTAATCATAGGGGAACCTTTTTAAGTGCTATATAGCAACAATTTTGGTACTTCAGTGGTTCTTCAGCAGTTCTTCAGAGGTTCTTCACCGGTTCTTTGACTAAGGTGCTATATAGCACCGCTACCATATACAGAACATGTTAAGATATGGTGCTATATAGCACCAAAAGTGGTTCCCCTATGATTACGACGAAGAACCATTTTTGGTGACATATACTGTAGAACCTTTTTTTTTTTTTTTTAGAGTGCAGTAGTATCGCTTTAGGCATTGAATTCATGATTTTGCTGAGAGAATTCTTTTGCCTATGAAAATCACTCTGGAGTTTTCAGATAATAAACAGAGATCATGAGCAGGTATACACCAATTCATATAAAGCCAATTGTGATCAAATCATTTGATGTGTGTTCCTGCTTTTCGTGTCTCTATGAAACGTTTTGTCTTTAAATCAATTTCAAAAGCTAAGATGTTTGCAGAGAACAAATAATAATGCTGACAAATAATGCTGCTGTAACATTTAGTCCTTTGTGGTCAATACATTTGCTGAATTCTCTATCCTACTGAGCATCTGGATTCATAGCAAAATCAATACACAAGTTACACAAACAAGAATATTGCTGTGTTGTAGAATTGAACGTATAGTCAAATGGCCACATCTAATCCCAAACCATCTTTCAAAGAGATATGAGCCAGGAGAAAAACACAAATAAATTATACATCATATTTTAAAAAGCTTCTCGGGTTTCTTTTTGAAAACATTCTTCTTAAGTGCATGGCACCCTAGTGAAGTGAAATCGCTCGGTAGAAGACATCTACTCCAGAGACTGTTACCATGGCTACTGAGGAGTTTTTACACTTCACATTTACATAAAAGTTTTACGCGGATGGAGCAGGATTTTATCCTCTACTTTCTGTAGAAGTGGGTCAGTCACAAAGAGCAAAACCGGGAGAGCTGGATTTAAGGAGAAGAAGGTCTGTAATTTTCACCATAGGTACACTTCAACTATGAGAGACAGAATGAGAAAAAAATCCAGAAAATCACATTGTCTGATTTTTAAAGAATTTATATGCAAAATAAGTATTTGGTCACCTACAAAAAAAAGCAAGATTTCTGGCTCTCACAGACCTGTGACTTCTTCTTTAAGAGGCTCCTCTGTCCTCCAGTCGTTACCTGTATTAATGGCACCTGTTTGAACTTGTTATCAGTATAAAAGACACCTGTCCACAACCTCAAACAGTCAGACTCCAAACTCCACTATGGCCAAGACCAAAGAGCTGTCAAAGGACACTAGAAACAAAATTGTAGACCTGCACCAGGCTGGGAAGACTGAATCTGGTAGGTAAGCAGCTTGGTGTGAAGAAATCAACTGTGGGAGCAATTATTAGAAAATGGAAGACATACAAGACACAGATAATTTCCCTCGATCTGGGGCTCCATGCAAGATCTCACCCCTTGGGGTCAAAATTATCACAAGAACGGTGAGCAAAAATCCCAGAACCACGCGGGGGGACCTAGTGAATGACCTGCAGAGAGCTGGGACCAAAGTAACAAAGGCCATCAGAAACACACTACGCCGCCAGGGACTCAAATCCTGCAGTGCCAGACGTGTCCCCCTGCTTAAGCCAGTACATGTCCTGAAGTTTGCTAGAGAGCATTTGGATGCAGAAGAGGATTGGGAGAATGTCATATGGTCAGATGAAACCAAAATATAACTTTTTGGTAAAAACTCAACTTGTCGTGTTTGGAGGAGAAAGAATGCTGAGTTGCATCCAAAGAACACCATACCTGCTGTGAAGCACGGGGGTGGAAACATCATGCTTTGGGGCTGTTTTTCTGCAAAGGGACCAGGACGACTGATCCGTGTAAAGGAAAGAATGAATGGGGCCATGTATCGTGAGATTTTGACTAAACTTCCTTCCATCAGCAAGGCCATTGAAGATGAAACGTGGCTGGGTCTTTCAGCATGACAATGACACCCAAACACACCGCCCGGGCAACGAAGGAGTGGCTTCGTAAGAAGCATTTCAAGGTCCTGGAGTGGCCTAGCCAGTCTCCAGATCTCAACCTCATAGAAAATCTTTGGAGGGAGTTGAAAATCTGTGTTGCCCAGCGACAGCCCCAAAACAGCACTGCTCTAGAGGAGATCTGCATGGAGGAATGGGCCAAACTACCAGCAACAGCGTGTAAAAACCTTGTGGAGACTTACAGAAACGTTTGACCTCTGTCATTGCCAACAAAGGGTATATAACAAAGTATTGAGATCAACTTTTGTTATTGACCAAATACTTATTTTCCACCATAATTTTCAAATAAATTCTTAAAAAATCAGACAATGTGATTTTCTGGATTTTTTTCCTGATTCTGTCTCTCATGTCTCATAGTTGAAGTGTACCTATGATGAAAATTACAGGCCTCTCTCATCTTTTTAAGTGGGAGAACACAATTGGTGGCTGACTAAATACTTTTTTGCCCCACTGTATATATTTCGGTCCGACATAGCTAGTGTTAGACTGCACGCTCGTCTTAACCCTCCTCCACCCCAGCACCACCTGTCTAGATCTTTGCAGCAGCACTTAATGCCACCTTGCTTTATGGAGCAAGTATTCGTACTTGCTTTGCAGCAGGAGCAGTTTTATTTTCAGTGTTTTCATGGTCTAGCAGAGCAAGGTTGTGTACTTGCCTGCAGCCACAGCAGCAGCATAGCAGATCTAGTCCGCCAAAACCAAGCCTACACATCTATCAACATTGCTCATTTAAAGTTAACTGGAAGTTGCAACTGATTTTTATTTCAGTGCTGTGACATATTTCCAAGTGAAACGGAATATTGAATAGAGGGCAGGGTTTCAGCGCTCCTCCTCTCCATCTCTCGCTCATAGTAGACTAACGGTTGGAGGGGAGTGGTTAAGGATATTCAAACCCAAGCTGTCAAACTGCCGTCAATGGAAAGGGAACGCCATTCCAGACCGGAAGTTACTTTTCAGAATTTTATAAAAGGTTACCACGGCAAACAATTTTTTTCTGTGTATTAACTTGCACGGATTAATTGTTCACCCTAAGACCTGTAATGTGTGCTAACAAAGTAAATAAGATCGAGATTTCATGAGGAATTTAATAAAATTGTGTTCAAACTATCCCGAGAATTGTCATGACTGAACTAACTGTTATTATATTATATTAAAATTACAAAATTGTAAAAATTGAAATTCTCAAAACTACCTGTTCAATCTTCTGTCACTTGTGCACATCAAAAAAGCAGTTTCTCATTTCTTAGAACAAGTTGCAAACGCTTTTGTTCATCCATGCAAATGATTATGTACAATTATCTGCTGTTTCCTACATTATCAATTGCTTATGTCATGTTGATCAAAATGTATTATAATGGGTCTCTGTTGAATAGTCTCACCCCCCACAACATTAGTTCATAGCATAAATCTTTACGTGCAAAATGGTTAAACAAGTTATCATAATATGTCAAGCATATTTCCATTTCCATTAGACGTTCACATTTCTACTTTTGTTTTTTTTCTTCTTTTTTTCTTCTTTGTGTGCTATGCAGTGCTGTCTTTTCCTTTCTGTATTGCAATGATATAGTCTGTCAACAAATTACAGAACAAACAGTAAAAGCGTAAATGTGAATTTTGTACAGTCTCTTGCAATCAAACTCCCACATACACTATAGGTGTAACCTACAATTTACAATAATTGTCATCAAAACTTTAGCCATAGTTTACATCAGATCATCTCTCCAGAGTACACTGTTATTGACAACATGACTGTCTTATCAGTACACAATGACACACCGACTTGTCATTCTGATGGCACTGACATGATTTACTTTTGAGAGATGAACTAAGGATTTTGAGCAAGAAACTGGTATTTGCAGGTATTCCATGATGTTTTGCTATTTGTACGAATTGTTTTGAGAAATGCACATACTGTTTTGCAAATGTCGAGGATGATTCGAAAAATGTACCAAAGCGACTGAGAAAAACTGTAATAATTGCATATATATATATATATATATATATATATATATATATATATATATATATATATATATATATATATAGATAGATAGATAGATAGATAGATAGATAGATAGATAGATAGATAGATAGATAGATAGATAGATAGATAGATAGATAGATAGATAGATGATAGATAGATAGATAGATAGATAGATAGATAGATAGATAGATAGATAGATAGATAGATAGATAGATAGATAGATAGATAGATAGATAGCCTTCAAACAAGATTATATATAAAACTATAAGACTTGCAATATGAAAAACCATAAAAAATAATTTTGTTTTTATAAATTAATGTATTTAGATTAATTCAACAATATTAAATAATATTTTTGACCTGAATAAAACCAGTTAATTTAGATCATTAGTTTAAAAATTAAACCTGTTGTTCCAGATAAATATTATTTTACGCAGCTAAATGTTATTCATTAAGGTATTCGTTGTAACAGGTTTTATCAGGTTTAACCATGTGAACTGCGTGACCACGCAACAAACCATCTGAAGGCAATACATACAAACTGGACACACTTTAAAAGAGTTGAACTTCACTGATCATGCAGCATGGATTCTTAGAGCTTTAACAAAACCAGCTCTAGATACTCTCCTCACCCGTACATAGGGCATGGGTGGGGGTAAAGGATCGGAGCCCAGCAGCACTTCCCTGTGCCCCTCCTGGGAGCCGCCCATCAGCTGCGCTCAGCTAAATGCACTCACATATGAATATTTCAGTGCCATTTAATGCTCCTGCTGCAGCCCCTGAGGAGCCCAGCATCAATTTGTGAACATGCCGTTAAAAGCCAGTACGTATAATCCAGAGTGAGAGCTGCTCTCCTCCCCACCAGGCCTTCAGTCCCCTGCTTCTAGTGAACAGCTTTGGCAACTTTCTCCTGCCAAACTCTGCTGACATCCCCCACCCCGGTTTAAAAATATATCTGAGTGAAGAGGTAGACAAATGGTCTTGTTTGCCCCCGGTTGGTCAGTTTTCCCAGAGCGCTTGTTGCTGTGCAGTCTGCTGGCAGCAGAGAGGGCAGTGATAGTCTGTTCATTTTCTGGCCACATGGTGCTTCTGTAACGCTCACATGGAGCAGAACAGCGAGGATAAAATAGCCGTCTGCCTGCCCACTAGTCCCGTGGGCACCTCAAGCAGAAATTGCATTGAGATATACACACACACACACCTCATTGTTCACTTGTCAGGTGTGAAAACATAAGCACTCTGCACCTCATTAAACAGCTGGAATCCTAATCAATCCTAATCTAACCGTGAGTAGAGAGCACAATGAAAATGATCATTGCTGGTATACTGCAACCTGAGGAGCAGAATATTTGCTTCAATTCACAATCAAACTAAAATGTCTCATTTGAAAAGTCAACACATACAATAATGGCAAAAGAAATGGCACAAAATGATTCAGACTATTTCATAATGGTGCCACTTTTCTGAAATGCATACATTTTTTTGCAATATGAAACATTAGTCAAACTTATCAGAAATTCTACAAATGTGCACAAACATTTGTTGTGGATTCCGCAGGAGCTCTGGTATACTGTACATACATAACCAGACATATACTGTAAGATAAACAATAAAAGATAAAATAAATACGTATTAAGAATAAAAACAATAAAAGTAATATACATCAAGATGGACGTCATGTTTTGTTTTCTTTGAATTTGTTTAAGAAATCTTTTTTCTTTTCTTTAAAAAAAAAAAACATTTTAGGACTCTCATCATCATCTGGACAAAACGAGACAATGGAGTATTTTTTGTATGTGTGCACATTTGTTTTTTGGTTTTCTTTTTATGCATTTAAAAAAAAAAAAAATCCACACAATGGCATTTACACGATAATTTACCTAATATATCTGTAACGGTTCAGTACATAAAATTGTAGGAGAAAGTAAAGCCATGGCCAAAAGATTTGGCAGTGACATAAATTTTGTTTCTCAACGTTGCTGCTTCAGTTTTTGTAGATTATTTTTTCATGTGTTTCTATGGTATACTGGAAAACAATAAGCATTTCATGACTTTTAAAGGCTTTTATTGGCAAAAACTTTCAATATTTGAAAAAAGTCTGTAAAATTTGGCCACAATTTACTGTATAAATATGAAGGAATTGTCTGTATTGTTTTTTAACAGGTGTTTTATTTGTATTTTGATTGACGCATTGTATTGTGTTGTGTTGTAGTGGGTTTATTAGTGTTTCGAAATTTCCGTAAAACTACTGGATAATGTCCTGGCAGAAAATTACCAGTACATTTTCCATTTTTAACAGTGTATGCAGAGTCAATATTTACAGTGTTGTTGACCCTTCTTCTTCATAATCTCTGCATTTCGCTCTGGCGTGCTGGATATCAGCTTCTGGGCCAAATCCTGACTGAAGGTGATCCATTCTTGTCGTATTAGTGCTCGGAGTTGATCACAATTTGTGGACCTCTGCTTGTCCACTCGCTTTTTTGAGGATTGAAGATCTGGGGAGTTGCCAGTGGCCATGGATCCAAACATTCAATGTAATAATCTCTGACCCACTTCATTATCACTCTTGCCTTGTGATGTGGTACGCCATTGTGCTGGAAAATGCACCGATCATCACCAAATTGATCCTGGATCTTTGGGAGAAGATGCTCTTGAGGGACGTTTTGATAGCATTTTTTATTCATGACAGTGTTTTTGGGCAGAATTGTGAGAGTCCACTCCCTTGGATGAAAAGCAACCCTATATACGGATAGTCTCAGGATGCTTCACTGTTGGCACGACACAGGACTAGTGTTAACCTTTTTTTCCCCTCTGAAACAGTCCAAAACAGTCAGAAGGGGCATTCTTCAGAGAGAATACCTTTGTGCCAGCCTTCTACTCTCAAATCCTTGTATTTCCTGCAGAATTTCAATCTGTCCTTGAAGTGTTTTTCTCGGGGAGAAGTGGCTTTATACCCTTCATGACACCAGGCCGTTGTACAAAAGTCCTGGCCTCGCCATACATGCAGGTGCACTCACTGCTGTCAGTATTGAGCAAGCTGTGCACTGGGGGTGACATGATTCTGTAGCGAATTCCTCAGGATGAGACAGTCCTGGCACTTGCTGGAAACTCTGGGTCGTCCTGAAGCCTTCTTTGCTGCATTTTAACCCCTCTCCGTTGAAGTTTTTGATGGTCCAATAAAAGGTTCTTTCAGGTGCAATATTCTTTGCATGTGAGGCCGTTTTGAGGCAAAGCGATGATGGCTGTACATCTTTCTTTGAAGGTAATCATTGCTAAAACAAGAACACAACGATTGGAAGCACTTCTTCCCTCCTAAGCAATCAATCTTCTCTTATAATCAAATCAGAATGATTACTGATTACTAATGCTAATACTTGTTCACACTTTCCCATGTGCTGATGACATGATTCATGAAATAATGTTAGCTTGCCAGAGCCAAAAAAACAGTTCATTGTCTTAATCTAGAAACAACTAAATCAATACCAAAACACTGAAGTAGCAAACTTTGCATAACACAAAATGTGCAACTGCCCATTATTTTGGACACAGCTGTATGTGGACAATTGAACAAAAACTATAAACCTGCATTAACTGGTCATAAAATTGTATTTGAATATCCATAAAAACATTTTTTGCAAACCTGAAAATCAACAGAGGTTGTTTGATGCAACAGGACAACCACTCAAAGCACAAGAGTATCAACAGTAGAAAGCTTAAGAGAGTTAAGTGGTGAAAAATTCCTATTGACAATTGTGCAGGTCTGAAGGGAACATTTGGTTAAATGTATAAGAGTTATATGGGTTCACATACTCTTCCCCACCCTGCACTGGGAATGTTCTACTTCATGTTTATACTATTGTGAGATGACATCAAATTTTATAACCACAAATGAAAGGTTTCACAAAATTATTCCTGCTACTGCATCTGAAAGGAATTTGGGAAATAACCCTTGGGAAATAAAGTAGTGAAATAAATTGGACAACTAATAAAGAATGAGGAGTGAATACATCGTTTTTCGTGGTGGTCCGCAGAGGAGCTGTTACCTTCATTAGAGTGACAGACATATTTGTTACAGCTCTTAATGAACGTGCAAGAGCTGTTCTGTGTTGGCAGGGGCAAAGATTCAAGCATTTGTAAAGTAAAAGGCCAGACTGACAGCAACACTGTTATGATAATGATGGCACTGCTTCCTCTACCAACAATGCAGAAATGCCCTAAGGCAGCAATCAAAAATTAATACTAATTATTATGTGAATGCTGTATTAAATCAGACAAATGTTGAATTATATATAAGCAACATGATTCTACTTTCAGAGGAGCATGCATGAGGGCCGACCTGTTTTTTTTTTTCCTTTTTTTTCACCAGTGTTATTCTGAGTCCATAAGCCATTTATATGAAAAACGTATCATCAAAGAGAAAAAAATAGGCAAAACTATGTACATTTAAAAAATAAAGACAAACGAACAAGAATGACCTTTAATAATAATCATTGCTTATGGTCGTGATTTATTTATTTCCGTTCGAAATTGTGTGCATTGAATTCTGGTTTTGGCACATGGAGCTGTTCTGGGGCTGGCTGGACACACAGCACTTTAAGTCTCATTTCTGATGAGAGCAGTAAATAATTTAGGGCTTAAAGCTGACATTAGCCACACTTAAACTCTGCTAATGCAGACCCCTGACAGCTGGCCTATCCCCATTGGATGGGGCCCTGGATCAAACGGTTCTGAACGAAATAATGGGCCATGGTAAAGCACAGAATCTGTCAATAGGCATGTTGTTTTTGATTTCTGCATGTTTGTTGGTTACGCTGCGGTATTACCATTACACAAGAATGCATTTAATGTTTACATGCATGTGCACATTAATAATTTAGTAGAAAAGTACAGGATATTACAATTAAAAACAGTGACCTTGTGGCAGCCTTACAGATATTATTTTATTTATTGCTCTATCATTCAGTAAAATATTTTTTCAAAAAAACATTCACATGTGAGAAAAGCATTTCAATTATAAGTATCGAATTATTCATTCTGAATGTTCCTTTTATCAGTGATACTCATACTCTATCCATGACATTTAGGACAATGCTTTGTCTGTTTGACCATGCACATCTCACTTGCTGTAGACCTAAGATTAACCTTAAAGGGCTTCACCCTTTAATGTAATTCACCCAAAAATGTAAATGTATGTCGCCATTTACTCACCCATATCGTTAGGCTATAACTTTATTTCTTCTGTGAGGATAGGCCTATTTTGACTTTTTACTTTAAGTAGGCCTAAGTGAAACACCATTAGGTTCTCATCAAGTAACTAAAAGGGACCAAACAACATTCTAACAAATAACAATTACAAGTGTAGCCTATCAATTGAAAATACCACATTCCTTAAATATGGCTCAACTTAATTTTAAAAAGCAGTCGCATTTATTTAGCTATTTAATTCACTTGACCTCTGTTGTAGGATAGTCTACTCTTAACATCGCTCACGTGGGCCTATTTAATGTGTATTTTGGAATATCATAATGCACGTATACGAATTATGAGCTAGCAAAAAAATTAAAAAATAAATATAATCTTTACCATGATGCAAATCAAATTTCCTTAGTATTTGAGATGGAAACGGCATAAACATTAACGGAATAAATTCCTAGGTGATAATCAAAACAGTCGTGTGACGTTGCCTCAAGTCATGTGACTGAATAGTTCGCTGAAAGAAGAAATATAGCCTAATTATAATAATATAAATATAATATAAAAATATTTCCTCATAAATTAAACATGGATGGAAACATTTCAGCTTGCAGGTGAAAAATTCAGAATGAGAAGTTAGAAACCTGATTTATTTAGACTACATTAATTAGCCTATTAATAGTAAACCTACCCTAATTAATTAAAACATAATTAATTTTCAATGAAAGCGCCCAATCCCTTAAAAATGCACGGATGGTTTTCATCAGGTTTTAGGCTAAGCAGAGATATGCTAGTTCAAATATATTAACATTTAAAACGTATTTCTAATTTTATGTATACGCTCATATGGGAATGTGCCATTAGTCCCATAGGCTAAATAGCCCAAAAATATTATGCACGAGATTCATCCATTCTATGAACCGAACGTCATTGTGACATGTCGTGTTCACATGCTCCTGCATGCAGTCTGAAAAATTAAAATAATAGGCATAGGTTTAGAATGACAGTCTGCATTTGCACTTAAAATTAACTCTTTCATGTAGGCTACTCTGCATTGACAGCTCTCGGGTGTGTAAACAAAGTATATGGGAGACCTATTTTGTGTTAATCTCTGTAACTGTTATTTTTTGCTTTGTATCCCATGCCTTGATTTCCCCATATTTAAGTTTATCTGCTTGCTAATGTAGAACCACAACCCCTAAAATTGTGAAGCCTACATTTTCAATTTATTGTGGCAATCATATTAACAATAATTAGCCAATAACAACCACTTCATTTTAAGAATTTAAACTCGAAATTGTTCAAATAGGCTATAGGAAACACCCGTTAAAAATGTTATAAACACAAATTTTGAAAACAATAAAATAACGGAGATCTCTCTCTCTCTCTCTCTCGGATTTGTTTTTTCGTATGTGGGGAAGAAAACTCTTATATCTGTGTTAATGTGCATGTTGGACATTTGTAACGAATAACAGATGGGCCTATTAAACGGAGGAATAAGATCTCTACTTGTGAAGAAGTAGCCTACTTACATCCATCCTGGAGAGTAAAGCCTCCTTTCTCTGAGAGATGCACAGACCTTCATTGGAGGAGAGTCTATTGTGCTATAGCTTCAGTTTTTTTTTTTTCGAGAAGTTTAATGAAATTGTTTTATTATGTCCCTTCTGTAACGCCCATGACACGGTTTTTCATGACACTGTTTTTTAATGTCAAAGACCTGGTCCTTTATTAAAAATAATCACAACATTTTCATGTAACAATAGGCTACTTTGTTTAGGCTATATTAGGATACCAATATGGCAACAACAATGCGTTGGCTACTTGCAAATAAATATGCTTGACATTTTGAAATCTCTTGATGGAATCACATATACTATACTGATAATGGTGCGTTTTTTGTTTTGTTTTTGTTTTTGAAATAAGGGATAGGGGTGTGAGAGAAGCACTGGTGACTGTAAGTAGCCTATACAGAAGTTTAGTTTTGAATTGGTAAAATAATTAGTTGATTTCTATTTTTAATGTAATAATAGTTTGAAAATGCATTTTGTTTAGGCCTAGGCTATATTTTTATTCCTTGATTGTTTTGAATAAAATGTTTTTTAACCTTTAAAAAAGTCTGTGTCTGTTAAAAATCCGAATAATCATGTGGTAAAGTCTAAAATGCATAAACTCTGCTTTGTCGTTTTTAGATTTTGGATTCACACGAATCCAAAGTATAGCCACCAATTCGGCAAAACGCAAAATAGTTACGAATGAGACCGTGTTCGATTTCGGGTTTGTGGTTAAACTTTTCAACCAGTAGATGTCACCCTGATAGTAGCCTAGCCTACTTCGACCTTAATGAGCAACTTGGCAAGATTAATCCCACATAGGAGCCTATAGTGTGAATCCAGGAACCCACAGCTCAAATCGCCTACCTTAAATCTTTTTTTTGTTTTGCATTTGTCCATACCTTCCTGCAACCAACCTCGCAGCATAGGCCACAGATTAAGATGTTTTCATATTGTTCTGAAACAACATGCACAGTTATCTGATCATGTCTAGGGAGTGAAATGAATCAATACTGGGTGCAGTGTGACTTGTTGCCCCCTAGTGACGCGTCTTAGTTCGGATTTACGCCTGACGTCACGTCTTGTGCATCAGACAGCTCTCTCTCTCAGCCCCTGTTCCTGTGTTTACACCCCTCTCCATCTCCTCACTCTGGACTTAAGTTGCGGGGCAGCCGGGAGCGGGCAGTACCTTTTCTATCTTCTCTATTTTCTCTCAAGCACTCTACTCTTGAAAGCAACCTGTATGGTGGATATAATATTCAGCTCTTCTTTTTTGAATGATATGGGGGATCATTCCAAAAGTAAGTAAATCTGTAAAACTTTATTTCTAAATGTGAGCTTTTACATTTGGTTAAATGTTGTTAGGCTACAGTTGAAAACTGATTACGACTGAAAGAATTTATTTCGTTGCTACTCATTCTGCAGCATCTGCCCTTCTTAAATAGCCGTCTTGATTTTGCATTAGCCAAATGTTAGTAGCTATTTACAAACTCGAAGATATGATTTTGATGTTTTTTGTAATGAGAAAACACTTGAAGCAGCCACTGACGCTCATGTACTATAACAGCTCAAAACAATGTTTTTCCCCATGTGCAGAGAAGTCCGGACTTGCGATGTGTGTAGGCTGCGGCAGTCAAATCCATGACCAGTACATCCTGCGGGTCTCCCCCGACCTGGAGTGGCACGCAGCCTGTTTGAAATGTGTGGAGTGCAACCAATACCTGGACGAGACATGCACTTGCTTCGTACGGGACGGGAAAACGTATTGCAAGAGAGATTATGTAAGGTAGGATTTTTTTGATTGGTTTGTTTCGGAAAAAAACAATTAATTATTTCACAAAGTTGCTAATCAGATGTGTTTTCATGAAATAGCCTACTCCTATTTCCAATGATCAAAACATTTGGCTGTAGACTGTTAAATTAAATTAAAGTGGATTAATGCTTGGACTGTAGTGGATTGATGTAATCTGTTTTTGTTTTTGCACATAATAATAATTTTTCTTTCCTACGTCACACAGATTGTTCGGTATAAAATGCGCAAAATGCACTTTGGGCTTTAGCAGCAGTGATTTGGTCATGAGAGCTCGGGACAATGTGTATCACATCGAATGTTTCCGCTGCTCGGTGTGTAGCCGGCAGCTTTTGCCCGGGGATGAGTTCTCTGTTCGGGACGAGGAACTGCTGTGTCGAGCAGATCATGGTTTGGCTCTGGAGCGCGGATCAGGCGGCAGCCCTCTTAGTCCGGGAAACATCCACAGCAGAGGATTACATATGGCAGGTCAGTATAGCACAATTACAATCAACTGGACACAATCATATAGAATTATAGGCTATTAATAACTTAATAACTTTAATTAATATTGCAATTAAAACGGTTAGAGTTTTTTTAAGGTCAGTTTTGCAACTGATGGCCCTCATCACCTAGCCAAAGGCTAAACTGTATAGTTATATTGGCTACTGTGGGAGGAATCGTGTAATGTTGTATCATAATAGCTAATTACAGGCTGATCCGCTTGATAACTTTATTCAACCACTGATAAGCCCGAGCGGCAGGGCCTTAAAGACCGAGCTGTACGAAACACTCAGGTGTTTAATGCATCTCTTTGCTAAATAAATAATATTTAATGCATTATATTATTGGTTAAATTAAACGTAAAATTGGTATTGAGTAGCATATCTTTCATAAAGCTAGAGCTATACCATTCAGTTGCAGATTTCTATCTATCTATCTATCTATCTATCTATCTATCTATCTATCTATCTATCTATCTATCTATCTATCTATCTATCTATCTATCTATCTATCTATCTATCTATCTATCTATCTATCTATCTATCTATCTATCTATCTATCTATCTATCTATCTATCTAGACCATTCTGCTGTTCTAGATAATAATTTAGAATAACCTGGAATAATTTAACCAGTTCCAATCTTTCCAGAACCACGGAAATAATTGTTTTGTTTAATAATATTCAAAAAGCAAATAGACTATAACACTATAAAATTGTCTTTTAACAGCATTATTCTTATTATTGACATGTATATTCACTATATACTAGACTGCTTTATGTAGCCTATACTTAAGCTATTCTTTTTATTTAACATTTAAAAAAATCGCTCGTTCTTTTTTTATTTAAACACTTTCTTCAGCTGACCCGGTGTCGGTCCGACAAACTCCTCATCGGAACCACGTGCACAAGCAATCGGAGAAGACCACTCGGGTGAGGACGGTGTTAAACGAAAAGCAGCTACACACTTTACGGACGTGCTACAACGCAAACCCGCGGCCAGATGCGCTCATGAAGGAGCAGCTGGTGGAGATGACAGGCCTGAGCCCGCGGGTCATTCGAGTTTGGTTCCAAAACAAGCGCTGCAAGGATAAGAAGAGATCTATACTCATGAAACAGTTACAACAGCAACATGGCGATAAGACGGTAAGGGCACATTTAATGTGAGAAATTTACCATGTGCGAAAAAAACATGATCCCTGACACTTGATATGATTTTAATTGGGCCCGTAATTCCACTGTAGTGTTGGCTGGAAGCAAATCACAGACTCCTCCTACTGTGTGTAGCTTAGTTTGGGGAATGTTTTAAACTCGAACTGTCCTACCTAATGCAATGCATGAATAGTTGTCTTTTATTCATCAAAAGGTTGGGGGGAAATATTTAAGTTTGTTTAATGATGCATTATCCTATCTCTCTTTAAAATTCCAATATGAAATGGCCTGTAGCTGTGTCCCTTCATCGCAGACTTTTTGGTTCAGAATCTGCAGGGTATGACGGGCACTGCGCTGGTTGCAGGCAGCCCAATAAGACACAACCCTTCAGTGCCAGGACACCCGGTGGAAGTGCAGAATTACCAACCACCCTGGAAAGCTCTCAGCGAATTTGCACTTCAGAGTGACTTAGATCAACCTGCCTTTCACCAGCTGGTGAGTTAATAAATACATTTTGCATTTGACGTTTTTCCTTTTTATGGTTTTCATAGGCTACTTTATACTGTATAAGGCACTATCAGACCGATATTTTACTATTATTATGTCTAGCTTTTTATTTATTTCGAGTTAACTTTGCCTCTCTCTTTCAGGTGTCTTTCTCGGAATCCGGTTCTTTAGGAAATTCATCGGGCAGCGACGTGACCTCTCTTTCTTCACAGTTACCGGACACACCAAACAGCATGGTACCGAGCCCGGTGGAGACGTGAGAGCGACTGCCCGGCTAATCTTGAGAACAGCTCATATCACGGACGCGGGAATTCCATTCCCATCACTGGACAGCCGCTATCAGACATATTGCAACAACCTGCACTAGGAACAGAGGAACCTTTTTCCGTCGTGGGCCTGGGAGTGAATTGATGGAAAGTGAAACTCTGCAAAGTAGACCTACACTAAAAGAAGGGACCATGTTCACTCGAAATGGATATTCGTTATGATGAGCGATTCGTTTTCTGTGGTTTTTGGACATTTTTTTTTGTGAAAAATATCTTTTCAAAGACTCAATTTCAGAAGTTGGGATTTTTTTTCGTTGTGAAATTTAATGCAGACCATTTGTGTCTTTGAACAAAATTAAGTTATTGTTATTTATTGTCACATGAATTCGCAAATAAAAAAATAAATCAGCACAGACAATTAATTTATTTATATTTGTAATTAAAATGCGTAGCACTCTAATAAAAATGTTTCATTTGTAGGCTAAAAATAAGAAAAACTATAGACTAGCTAATAATAATAATCATAATATTGTTATGCCATTATTTTATATTATAATTATTACTAAAACATCGATGGAGAAAACGCCGTTTATTAAAGTTTCCGTTACTTTTATAAAATGTAATTTGTTTTAGCAGAAACATATCCTACATGAAACGTTTCATAAAACTCATAGGCTATTTGTTCAAATCAACTCATTAAATAAAACAATTAATAGCCTACATGGCTAGCTATATGATAAATTAGCCTACATAAATAAGCTAATTTGCCGAATAGGAAGATAGCTACCAAACTTATAAAGGCCTAAATCTGAAAAATGATTGATGGCCATCTGGGTTATTGTTCAGTTTGATGTCTGTTGTTGTTTTTTTTCGTGGTCAGATCGCTTAAACGGTTATTCATATTTTTCTTTGGCAAATCCACGTGTCTAGACAAATAGTACAATAACAAATAATAGGCTACATTCACAGACGCGGAGCGTGAAATGCGCAAATTTACCAAAGCACTAAGAAAAGTTTGCACAGGAAATTTAACTAAATATTGCTTATTGTTATGCCACTTAAATGATTGTGTTGTTCTTTAACGACCCCTATTTTATTTTATACGCGAATTAACCTAAAAGTTGAACGCTGTTGGCTTAGGACACGGTGATTTTATTGATTCACTTATTGAGTGCTTAGAAACTAATTGTAAGTTTTGTGGCTGAAAATGTAAAGGTCAACAAGACTTTTTTCCTAAAAAATAATGGATCAGTGTTGTCACGCAAGCAATACAGCCTATCAAAACATGAGAAGACAGACTTGAACAGTTATTGATATAGCAGATTTGGGTTTGTTACTTAGTTCAAATCTTTCTTATTAAATGAAATGTTGCACATAATCTAAACGATGCAAAACAAAAATCTACTTGATAATATATAGTAATAATAATATAATAGCTAGGCTTCAGGTGCTATTGATGCAAATAGACAAATATGCACACAAAGCTCCATAGCACTTCTTCTGGTGAGCTAATCAATCAGCCAGAGACAGAAAGAAAGCAAGGCATTCAAAGATGAAGCTGTGTAAGATTTTAAGATAGTGATTCTCATCTATAAGGTTTTGTAACCCATTTGCAACTACATTTAGTGCTGACCAATTGTCAACGGATCATCCATGAGAAGTTTTAAATGGGGTCTAGGCGTCTAGCTGTGTTGCCAATTTCACAGATTCCATTTACCCACTGAAATAGTTTTCTGACATTTCTTTTAATAACTGTGTGTGTGTTCACATGGACCTTGCAGCAACATTTTAACCTATTTCTTGCAATAGAACTATAAATCAAGCAGCCCCACCCATCTGAAGACATACTAAAAATCATGAATTCCCATTAGAAGAATAAACACACACGGGGACACCGCTAGCAGGCCAATATGGATGGACACGCATACACACACATCCCATTAAAGGCATGGAGGGAGGTCAAAGCCACCCACTCTATACAATAACAGACTATAAAACAGAGTTCACTGTGGTTACAATATTCAAGCATACTCTGTCATTCAGTCTTGAAATACAAGCATCTGGCATTTGAGGGAAAGAGATGTCTACGAAGTGGCTCTGCAGAATAATATAATGCCTCTGCATAATCCAAGATACAGAAATAGCTACACAGTTTGGAAGCTTCCTTCATATGTGGGCCGGATCAGATCAGACAGTGGGATTTTGGTCACACACAGGTACGGGTGCAGAGCTCGGGCCAAATGAAAGAAGATGGTGGGGGTGAAGCGCTGTGACCATGGCACCATAAATAACTAGGATTTATTAGATCTTAAAAACACTTTTAACAATACCGACCCTAATGCATTCTATGTTTGATAATGCACTCAGGGCCTTAAGAGTGGGATAAACAGACCTATAACTCATGTTTTTTATCATTCCAGCATGAGGAGAACACAGAATGTGTTCTACAGCAGCGTTCAAAGGGTCAGCGCAATATTGCTTTCAAATTAATGGCTAACATTACAGCAAACAAACCATCCTCAAACTGGAGCCAGTCTCTTCATTTTTGCCAGCAATTGTTCAATATTTTATGTAAATATTTGTGCCAGATATTCATTTTGTTATATGATAGCACTGTGTGTGGAAATATGTACAAATGTTTTAAAATGTTGCTAAACAACAAAAACATCAAAATAACGGAACAGTTTACACCAATCTTTTATGACAACTTTCTAATGAAATTATACATCCAAAAACATTGAGTAACAGTAACTTAATAATTTGAGTAACCAAGTTTACAATAAAATTAAATTGTTCCAGTTAATTTCAACACGCTTTAGTGGTGGCCCACACTGTAAAAAAATAAACACAGAAAATGAACTGGTCATTTTCTGCCATTATCCAGTAATTTGACAGAAATTTCCTTAACCCTTAAAACACAAACTAATGCAATGTGTTATTCAAAATACAGGTATAACACCTGTAAAAAATAAACAATACAGAAAATTCCTTCATATTTATACAGTACATTATGCTTTTTTTACAGTGTAGAACCAATTAATCTTATAATTTCAGTTCAAATGAACAACTAGCATTAAACAAATGCCTAATGTAAATCATTTAACATGTATATTTAACCATGAGCAGAACTCTTCAGCATGCTAACCACAAAAACGTCTATAACATAAAACTCTTTAAAATGTCAAACAGGATGTCTATTTCCCTTTAATAGAACACATTAAATAAAATTTAATTTCAACAATTATTATCCTTATCCAGTACTAAACAAAGCATTCTGGGAACTTGAAATCCACAACCACTACAACTTATTACAATTAATGCAGAAATTTCATTTGAAATATTAAGTTGATGTATTTATCAACATTTCGTCAAAAGAACTCATCAAAATAATGTTTGCAACAATATATATTACTTGCAACCATGGATTTATTTAGGTTTTGGTAATAGGTCCCCTGAATTTCTTTTTAGAGTGATGTACAGCAGTGAAATCTGCATGCCAAAGATTTGAGCTGACATACAAAACCTAAACTTAAAAGGAAATGAAATATGTCATTTCAATTTGGATGAACAATATTCCTTTGAATAATCACTCCTTTAGAGGCACAGTTCATCAAACACAACAACAGTTTTTTAATGAACAGCAATATATTATTCTACAGCTGTCACTGGGTGTAGCCTGAGTGACTGAGCATTTCATGTGAGTGTAAAAAGAGCAGCCTATGTGGGTGAATCATCTTAATCTGATGATGTTCCTGGCTGCGTTTAATTCACACACACACACATATATATATATATATATATATACAGTATTGAGGGGGAATGAATCAAGGGTTATGTTCTGTGCCAAAGTGCTCTCAAAGGATAATATGAGGTGTAATAAATCATAAATACAGCATGAAAATCAGGAAATTAATGTCTTTTCAGAATATTAAAAACTAACATTGATGATGTACAAGCTAATGATTCTCCTCAGGGTATTTTGAGGACTTCATAATTATAGGGCTAGAATATGTACATCAAAGAGGATGTGGAACATAAAAGAAAACATTCTGAGGAACTGCTTGTCCTTACAATAAAAATCAGAGGTTTACCAACCCCCCCCCCCCCCCCCCCCCCCTGATTTTCTTTATTGAGATATCTTATTTTGTGTTCAACAAAATGAAACTGAGAGGGAGTTAATGTTTACAGATTTTTAGGATACAGGATGTTTCTTGCTACAGATGGGACATCATCATTGTCCGATGCATGGTCCTGACATTATACCACACACACACAGACACTGAATGAATGGGTTGTGTCAGAGGCTGGCCTTGGGGTCAGCGTTGCTTTCTTGTGCCAAAACTGTTTATGTTATCCTAGGGGAGAAGAAAGAGGCCGAACATGTTCCCTGCCAAACATTTATCCTGTCTCAAGCCTGCACCCAACACATACCAGGAGCCACCGACTGAAGCTGCCTTTAACATCAAACATCAGAGATGGGCACTCGTAAAATCCCCTGTGCTGAACTTCACCCAGGAAAAGAAAACAGAACACTAGCAGTGAGTCAATGCTCTGAAATGAAAATGGCACAATAAATAAGAGATTGTGCATCCTTGTTCAAGAATAAATTGTTAAACGCACACTCTCTTCTACAGTTGCTGACAGGTAAGCTTTCCATGTAGCTGACATGATGACAGGGTGTTTTAGATGCTCAGATTAATTTGGAAAGAATGTCTGAAGCATTTGAAAGCGAATGAATATAGTATTTTACTAATACAAATAATCTTTTCTTTATAATAATGCAAAATCATCTGAGTGATTTCAGTATTATGAATATGGAACAGCATACATTCCTCATTAGATTGTTCAGACCTGAGAGAGCTTGAACAGATTAATCTTGCTCAAGCTCTCTTAGTTTAATCACAATTGCTAACTGTCTTACAATGACAGCTGTCAGTGTGAAAACCTTGTCCCAAGATGTTTTTGCTTCATTTTGGACACAGGCGGACCACCTCTTATCGAGGAGCATTAAGTGGGACTTAAATATGCCATGGAGGGATATATAAAAGATTTTAAAATAAATATGGTGGGTAACAAGATTAATTTGAAGCGAAGGTTTACAGACCACAATGCAAGCGTGAGAATGTGTTTATATATTGACCTACACTGTACATGACGTAAGAACATTTAGCTATTTATGTTTGTACGTTAGCATGGACTCACTAACTTTAATTGTAATTTAATGAGAGTATGACAACGAGAAAATGAACGTTTTCATCTTTATTAGGATTGGGGTTGAATCTTTAGGGAACCAGATTACTGCGTCTGCCACACAGCTTAATCTAAAGCAGACATTTTGCTTTGTCTTGTTTGGGTTTAGGAAATGGAATAAAATAAATTCCATTGCCCATCCTCTCAGGATACCTGGAATCAGTGTTACAAGTACCCCAGGCACATCATTTTACCATTTTTGTAGCATAAACACCATCAAACCGATGAGAGCTTTGGATATTCCACTGTTTCTCTATGGCGCTGAAACCTAAAGATGTCCGAGTTCGGCAACTGATACTCAACTGCCATTGGCTCATCTGCATTCGAGGGGAGGGGCTTACCGATAGGTCAGTTCCCCCATTTAGTACTAATTATGCAAATCAGATGGAATGCACTAAATGTTTAAACTAGTGAGAAAAGACAGGAAAGAGCATGAATGCCATTAAACATCATGAGAAGACTAGGCTCTAGTAGAAACGGTCATTATCTTAATCTGGGCCTAAACCAGAGAGCCATGGAAGGTTTTTTAACAGACCGTCTCTTTGCTGCAGACTGTGGAAGTGTATTAGATAAGAGGCCGTCTTGTTCTCAGATGAAAGCTAAACTTGCTTCCCAGAGCACAGAAAATGAGCTCTAATAAACTCATTAAGTAATTAGTCTCCGTCATTAAAACCCTAAAACCGTCAATGTAGTTTGAGTCAGACACTCAGCATACATAAACACAGATGTGTTTATTCAGTGTTTAGAGGAGCCAGTCAAGATCATGGCCAATATGCATGGCTTTAATACAAGCCTTTGATTTCAGTTGAGCAAGCTTCCACCGCTAATACCCACTTCCTCTTCTAAATGCCATAGGTATGTGTTACCTAGCCGAGTGCAGTGCCCTGAGGAAAGGACCTAAGTGTTGATACTGTGAGCGAACGGGATGCTGGGAGAGGTTGCTGGTCACACTTCACGCTTTGCTGGACTCACTGAGACTGGTATTAGATAACGTGTCACTGCCAAGTACCTGTCGGTACCGCATGGCTAACGGAGGACAGAGTGCTCTTTATGTAAAGATTAAGACTTCGGCTATTGCCTCCTGAAAAAGAAACATAAAGATTTTACTTTTAGCAAGGACTACAGCTCAGTTTTAAATCAATGCTGTTTGCTTGAAATTTCTATTTATTAAAGTCTGACAAAAAAATGCATCACGGTTTCCACAAAAATAAGCAGCGGTTTTCAACATTGATAATAATTAGAAATGTTTCTTAAGCACCAAATCAGCATATAAGAATGATTTCTGAAGGATCATGTGACACTGAAGACTGACTGAGTAATGATGCTGAAAATTCAGCGTTGCTATCACAGGAATAAATTACAAAATATATTAATATAGAACACAGTTATTTTAAATTGCAATAATATTTCAAATAATCTTTTGATCAAATAAATGCAGTCTTAGACTTAAAATGCCCCATTATACTATTTTAAAGGTTCCTAATGTTATTTCGGAGGTCTCCTACAACAGTTTTACAGGCATCAAAGGTCAAAAAACACTTTAATTTTCTCATAATATACATTGCACATCACCACATAATTCAAGAATTCTCAAATGACTTCAGTGTCTCTAAACCCCTCCTTTCCGTGAGCCTACTCTGCTCTGATTGGCCAGATGAACCAGTCTGTTGTGAATGATGTCGGAAACGAAACGCCCAATACCAACTGAATTTTAGCTCCGGATGCTTCATAAATCCTCAGCGGTTGTAAAGATAGCAACAATGCCGTCAAATTTTACCATATCAATTTGAGCGTGAGTCCGATGGTGAAACTTTGGAAAAACTAGTTATTCAACCCAAACCTCCATCACAAAGGATGACTTGAGCAGGACGTTTCTCAGTGATACGCTACACAGTTTGATGTTCATGAGATGTTGCAACTGTAATTCCTCACCATCAGCATCAGCAACAAGTATATGTCCATCGACGACAAACCATTCATCGAAGTAGTTAGAACAACAGACAATCTGTATTAATGGACACAGTTTTAAGTAATAGTGGCCCACAGTTGATTAGCAGAAGTATTTCGGTAAGACAGTAATAACGTGAATTAGCTGTTTAGCCTAAGTGAAGTTCAAAACATAATTTCGGGAGGAGTGAACCCATGTAATCTTTCAATTAGCAACGTACACAAACGCAAATTCGGGAGGAGTGAACCCATCTAATCTTTCAATCAACTGCTAAGCATATAAGCAGCCTCCTACCTCCTTCAGGCATCAGTCGTTTGCATCCCTCCACCTCCCCAACTCCACCTACTTACATTCATGTTTACCTTTCTCTTCTTCCTAGCACTAGTAGTCCCGGGGGGGTAAATCTAAGCTTGAGTGGAAGCGGCTTCCTCGAGCCCCTCCACCGCGGACAGCAAGCCAAATACGCTAAAAACCTTATCAGCTAAAGAGTATATGGGTAAACGAACTCGTGAAACAATATAAAACACAAAACTATGTATTTTGAACACCGGAACAAAATATATACATCAATAATGAATCATACTTACAGGTTGTGATTTAGTACTGTCCCATATTTAATGGATAAGCATTTGTAAAGCCCATTTAGACCATACAGAGATTTGAGAAGCAAGCATCAAAAGTTTATGCTGCTGTTATACCGCAGTGGTAATTTTAACCACTGACTCTTCACATCCTAAATTTGTAACTGTATACTAAGAGAATTTGCTTTTGCAGCGCAGAAAACAGCGTCTTCTTGACATGTACATAACACAAACCAGCTACAGTGTTTGAGGGCGGGTCAATGAAGACCACAGACGGGCATTATGCAAATGTGTTACCGCGTCACGTATGCAGGTCACGGCCGTTTAGGCGGTTCACAGTCAATTCTTTATTTTGGGAGACAATAACTTTATTTATCATGGACTTTCGACTTTACAACTTTGCAGACCGTTTACATTCACACTCACAGACAGTTATATTACACACTGCATGAAAGGTAATATTCGAAAAAGCATAATAGGGGCACTTTAACATAAGACTTAACCTAACCCTAACCCTAACCCCAAACTTTTAGGAGACTTTTGCTACTTACATAAATGCACATTTTGCAATGCAAAAAATGCATGATATAAATGTTATCAGAAGGGAGAAATCATGTTGCTTAAGTGTTTCCTTTCACTATTGTCAGATAAACCAACCAAGCAACTAACAAATCAAGACGGTTCAAAAAGGTTTGAAAATAGATTCAGCCAATAAAAGAGTCAGCAACTAGTTCAGTTTACTTCTCCTTGATGGAGGACAGGCAGCCAGTGACATGCAGCTGGACTACATGACATCACCAATACAACACACAGCAGCTGTAGTCAATACACTCAGAAAGCACTCAGCACACTTGTGCAGTACATCACTAACTTGGAGGGAGGAAACAATTTACATAAAAGCATTATTTGAAGTGTTCACACACTTTTCATTACAAGAAGGCAACTTGTGTTCAATGAAACTTTCGAAACTCCTTCTGATCATTGTCACTCTATAAATGTACACTACATTTGAAAGTTTAGATTCTCAGGGCAAGAGGTGACCTCCAAAACCTTTACAGAGGAATCCATGGGAATTGTCGCCACAATAGAGGACTCGACATTTGATAGCTTCCTTTTCAGCATAAGCCAACTGCACAAGTGCATCATGGGAGCAACGGTTAATTTGTCTTTGAATGACAGGTCAAGAGAGCTTATTCTCTCTCCGCCCACGTCGTAACAAATCACGGCTAATTGGGTTATTAAAAGGTCTCAGGCTCTCCCAGAGTCCTACAACAACTGGATGGAAGTGCATCTACATCTCAGAACATTCATTCACTCCAACTGAACAAAAAAAAACAACAACCAAAAAACAAAGGGAATTAGACAGAATCTAAAAAAATAAAGAGAAAGAGAAAATATAAGATGCTAATCTTAAACTTCAAGCTAGTTCACATTAATGTGTTTTTTTGTTGTTAGTTTGTAGTTAACTGAACAGAAATTGCTTTGCATCCCTAAATAGTCCAATTTATATGGCCTTGGATCAGTCAAGCACATTGAGAGTTTCTAGTTACATGGTTGCCATTATTTTACTTTATAACCACGAGAGATTTTTTTCAGCATTAACAACAAAACTCCAGCTACGCTCTGGCACAAAACAGTCTGGCATTCCCCACAGGTCTGAGGGTACGGATTCTGACAACATGACTACAGTGTAGACAGCTCTGAGCGGCAGAATGGCAGTACAGCCTGATTATTGTAATGTGGCCAAACCCATCAAACCACAGCCTGTACCTCAACACTGTTTCTGACCTGACATGTCAGAGCTTTTGAGTAGCAATTTGGGAAAGTGACAGGCTTCTGCTTCTCTTATTACAGGTCAACTATGTGCAGTTGACTTGGCGCAGTTCCAAGACATGTGCGCTCGCGCACACACACACACACACACACACACACACACACACACACACACACACACACACACACACACACACACACACACACACACACACACACACACACACACACACACACACACACACACACACACACACACACACACACACACACACACACACACACACACACACACACACACACACATATATGCACAAAAACACACACACACTCACACGCTGTTGCATTCCTTCAGGCTTGCTGTCAGAGTTCACATCCGATAGTGTTAGGCTCACTCAAGCGAACTCTACCTTGGACTCTCTCCGCAGTGGGTGTAGTTCTGATGGCTGGCAGCCACTTAACAACGGCCATATTGTTCATCTTCCAGTAATTCTGCCTTATCTTGTAGTGGTGGGATTCAGTTTCACAGTGGCTTCTCACTGAGAGGCTGGGCCTGTGTGTGTGTGAAAGAGAGAGGCAGAGAGATGGAGACGAAGCCAGTGTACATATGTATGTGTTAACGGATGAGATTAATAAGTGTGAAAAGTGGAGTGCTGATCGGAAGCCATTCGCAAACAAGGTGCAACAGCAGCCAATGAGGAAATAAAGCCTCTTTATGTATGCACGCGTACAAGGAGGAAGCCAGCGTTACCTAATAAATACCAGCCATAGAAACAGAGACAACATAATAAAGAAACCATAATGAATGCAACTATGAATGCATTCAACTGAAAATGTTTAATATATGAAAAATATTTATACCATTTTCAGCAAACGTTACACACTTACTTTTTTTAATTTAAAACAATATAAGTTTAAATTTAATGACTTTAATGAAAATGTGATGTGGTGTAACCAGGTAAAAAGTAGTAACATATTTTACTAGCACCACCTTGGAAATTCACCCTATTTTCTAAATGCATTATAGATCTTATTGTGAATGATGGCGTATACTGGACTTTAGTCCACTTAAACCACCGCCCCTGCAAGCTCACTGTTACGGTTATGTTTACTTTCATCATCATGTCTTGTGAAGTATCAAAGTTTCATAATCATGCTCTGTCTTTGTTGCCTTCACGAGCTATCAGAAATGTCCTACTTCCCACTTGTGAAATTGTGATTACGAGCTTGTAGCATTCAAGTGCTTTGTTGCCAGAAAGAGCAGGAATAATGGAGGACACCAGGTTTATGCTTGTCTATTTATTGGCTTTTAAAGCCTAAATGAAATGTAGTGTCCCATTCATTGACAACCATATAAACATTGCCAGGTTGAAAGTCTCCTCGTTTCCTGATAGCAATCATTTATAAATATATATAGTCTGTGGAAGGCGTAGGACCATAAAATGTTTGTTCAGTCATTGCATTCAATCCGAATAAAATTATAGCATTTGTTCCCTATCAGTCAACGTGTGTTTGCATACCACTGCGCAGTCTGTTCACGCAGACATCATACGTCATCAGCGCTTTCATGTCCACTGTGCAGACAGAGCGAGAATGGCAGGCAAACAGTTGTTTACGTTCATTATTGTACTTCTGTTACTCACTGTAAAGCTTTCTCACCGGTGAATACACATATAATCCAATAATGTTGTCTCTGGTCATCTTGCTACTGGTCTCTGCGTATTCATTTGTTTTGGAGGAGGCGTGGCTTTGGACGGCGATTTGCAGTACCACTTGGAGGGTGGAATCCTATGCTTTCAATGCTAGCAGGCTAAAATGAGCATTTCCAAGATGACCTATTGTACCTTTAAAGTTTATGGCAACTTGGGAACTTGGGTATCAGAATTATCTCTGAGAGTCCCAGTGGTATACAACATGTCCAATTTTTAACTAGGAAACTCGTATTTATGATAATTCCGATAGCATGTGAAGGCAGCATTAGTTTTCCTTGTCATGGTTTTTCCTGTCACTTTTGTCTGAGTTCTAGTTGTAGTTTGCTAACATGGTTTCTGATTAGTTGCACACCTTTTCCCTGTCTCTTTGATTGCCATCTACTGTGTATTTAGGACCTAAGTTTCCTCAGTTCTGTGTTTGTCAATAAAAGTTATGGTAGATGTGCCTTGTGCAGTGTTCTCGCACTTTGTCATTCTGCGGCACGCATCTCTTTATATTGGATTTCACTACACGCATCTGTGACGCTCGAGTTCATCTGTCTCCATTTTCAAGTGCAATGCCCACATCTTATATTTCAATCTTGAACCAATGCATAGAACCAATTATGACTCAGATGTCATAACACGTAAGAAAATATGTGTTGCTACTTCTGTTTCATCGTGATTTTAAATAGGTAAAAAGGTTAATACAATATTTAATTAATTCATTAATATTAATAAATCTCATTACATTTTACAACCTCAACTCTATATCATAATTTCTACTTTGACACTATTTACTTTGTCCATTTTTCCAAAAATTGATTTTAAAACTGCTTCACAGAATTTTTCCGTCAGAAATGTCAACTGATTATGTGCCAAACTAATGAATATGATTTTCTTTTAACAAATTCCATGTAAAAAATACATTGTATAAATTTAATTGTACACTCACCTAAAGGATTATTAGGAACACCTGTTCAATTTCTCATTAAAGCAATTATCTAATCAACCAATCACATGGCAGTTCCTTCAATGCATTAGGGGTGTGGTCCTGGTCAAGACAATCTCCTGAACTCCAAACTGAATGTCAGAATGGGAAAGAAAGGTGATTTAAGCAATTTTGAGCGTGGCATGGTTGTTGGTGCCAGACGGGCCAGTCTGAGTATTTCACAATCTGCTCAGTTACTGGGATTTTTTTACGCACAACCATTTCTAGGGTTTACAAAGAATGGTGTGAAAAGGGAAAAACATCCAGTATGCGGCAGTCCTGTGGGCGAAAATGCCTTGTTGATGCTAGAGGTCAGAGGAGAATGGGCCGACTGATTCAAGCTGATAGAAGAGCAACTTTGACTGAAATAACCACTTGTTACAACCGAGGTATGCAGCAAAGCATTTGTGAACATTTGTGAACACGCACAACCTTGAGGCGGATGGGCTACAACAGCAGAAGATCCCACCGGGTACCACTCATCTCCACTACAAATAGGAAAAAGAGGCTACAATTTGCACGAGCTCACCAAAATTGGACAGTTGAAGACTGGAAAAATGTTGCCTGGTCTGATGAGTCTCGATTTCTGTTGAGACATTCAGATGGTAGAGTCAGAATTTGGCGTAAACAGAATGAGAACATGGATCCATCATGCCTTGTTACCACTGTGCAGGTTTGGTGGTGGTTGTGTAATGGTGTGGGGGATGTTTTCTTGGAACACTTTAGGCCCCTTAGTGCCAATTGGGCATTGTTTAAATGCCACAGCCTACCTGAGCATTGCTTCTGACCATGTCCATCCCTTTATGACCACCATGTACCCATCCTCTGATGGCTACTTCCAGCAGGATAATGCACCATGTCACAAAGCTTGAATAATTTCAAAGTGGTTTCTTGAAAATGACAATGAGTTCACTGTACTAAAATGGCCCCCACAGTCACCAGATCTCAACCCAATAGAGCATCTTTGGGATGTGGTGGAACGGGAGCTTCGTGCCCTGGATGTGCATCCCACAAATCTCCATCAACTGCAAGATGCTATCCTATCAATATGGGCCAACATTTCTAAAGAATGCTTTCAGCACCTTGTTGAATCAATGCCACGTAGAATTAAGGCAGTTCTGAAGGCGAAAGGGGGTCAAACACAGTATTAGTATGGTGTTCCTAATAATCCTTTAGGTGAGTGTATAAATGCCTAGTTCTGTCATGAAACTCTAGAAGGTGCAGGCTGATGGGTCCTTAACAAGCTGATGATAATTACTGTGTTAACTACTTGGCACAGCTGATTGGTCCATGTTGCATCTGCAGCCAATGAGCTTGCTGCTCAACATATATATGGCAGGTTACTGTCACAATCACCAGTGAGAGTGCCCCTGATTACCACTTGAGGGCACTCCACCCCAGACTGTCACTCCATCACAAACTCCATTACCCATAATCCTTTGCCCGGACTCATAATCACTCATTGTTTGCACCTGTCTCATCATTACCCCATTACCCCAGCCTATATAAACCATGTTCACTCTGTCATTCACTGCAAAGTCTTGTTTGTTGTATTACTGCATTTCTGAGCGTTTTCCCTGGTTTCATGTCTCATGTGGTTTTGGATTTCTTGCCTGTTCCGTGGATTACCTGTTTGCCTGTCTCTCCTGTCTTGTTTGCCTAATTGGACTGCCTGTTTTTTGACTATAAGTGTGGATTTCCCTTTAATAAAGCTGCGTTTGGATCCTAAACCTTCTGTCTCAGAGCAGTACGTTACAGATACCATTCTCTATAGCAGTTTGCAGCACGCTTTCAGAGTTTGTCTAAAACCCTCCACCTTCCCCAGCTCCACCTGTATAGATCTGCTATGAGATAATTGATATATGCTAATTGTGCAGCAGCAGCATGTCTTACACACGTGTTGTGTATGTATTGGCAGTAGCAAGTTACTGTACTTGCTCTGCAGCAATAATAATAATCAACAGCAGCAGCAATCTACAACAACAGAAATACTCAACAGCAGCAATTCAGCAGAAGCGTAGCAGATCTATTCGACCAAGACCAAATACATTAACATTGTCATATCCATTACCATGCTTAAAACCTTCCCAAGAGTTGTCATGATAGAAATCTAAATACACCTTTCCAGTGGTAGTCCAAAAGAGCTCTTAACATTTAGATTTCCCTCAAGATCCTTTTTAGTAAATCACTAGCTACAATATGTTGTTTTCAAATGAATCCTGTACCTTTTGTATATTTAGCCTGCATTTCTTTGTGATTTTGTGTAATTTTTGTATAATGTGCATTAAGAAGGCTCTCAGCATGAATGTCAGAGAGTATCTTTGCCTGTCCCTTCAGGAAGGTGTATTTGTGTTTGTTCAAAGTTTGTTGAGTAAACTCTCTGTTTCCTGTCTGCAGATCTTTCTTGCTCAGTGCTGCTTCCCGCTGGTGTGTACACATAAATACATGAGTATGCCGGGGGGGATGTGTGGAGTACAAATATTTCACACACTCACATACACATTCAGTTAGACAAAAATCTCTTTCTTCTAAAATGTGACAGAGCGTTTCTCAATGATTATGCATCTTAAATTAATCTGATCTCGAATAAGCTCAAAGAATACAATATTTGTGTGAGCATCGTTATGTGATGAGGAAAAAAGTGAGTCTGTATTCAAGTATGTATAACTGTCCAAGGTAGATATAGAATTTACTGGCACCAAACCTCAGTGTGTGTGTGTGTGTGTGTGTGTGTGTGGATAAGGGACTACCTGTAGACGGGGTGCCCCCCTCGACTGAAAGTTAAGCTGACCTGCATTGTTCTGGGAGGGAAGAACAGGAGTTCCAGTCAAAAGCAGCCAAGCGGAGAAGGGGATCACATTGCCCCAACAGAGAGAAGAGATTTACTCCTGGCATCTCTCTTTCACTCCATCACTGGCTTTCTCTGTCTCCCCATACCATCTCTTGTTCTACGATTTCTTCTTTTCCAAGTCTTTGCTAATCTCTATTTGCAGGGTTAAATGAAACCAAAAAAAAAAACATGAGCAACGTCATGCATTGATAATTCAAACTACAATCAATATTTCAGCAAATATGGATTAATGTGTATTTTAGAATTCATATTACACATCCGCAATACATCATTCATCATAAAAGATTAAACCATCATTACCAGGAAGTGTCAATTTTATTTTATTATCATTGAGATATTATTATAGTTTTTTTTTTGCATTGTGAATATTTTTTTATTTATTTTTTTAAATCAAACTTTATTGATTTTCTTGTGTCATTTTTATTCGTTGTTGTTTTAAAATCATTTTTATTTTGGTTTTATTTTTAGATGAGTCTAAGTAATAGAGTTAAACCAAATAAAAGTGAGAAATATTGCTTTGGCAACTAGCTTTTTAAATTATTTTTGTTTTGTTTTAACTGTTCCCTTATTAAGAGTGTCCAATAAGAAAGAAAGAAAGAAAGAAAGAAAGAAAGAAAGAAAGAAAGAAAGAAAGAAAGAAAGAAAGAAAGAAAGAAAGAAAGAAAGAAAGAAAGAAAGAAGCTTGTTGACAGGTAGCTTGATTGAGGTTCAACACACTCCGGTCATGGGCCAGTTAAACAAAATATTTCATGTGAGATCCCTGATGGTCCAACTGTGAAGCACAAAAGAAGCATGTAGCAGCACTGACATATGAGGAGATGAATGGTGGTGCCGAAATATTAGAAGCTATTGAGTCAATAGGGAGATGCTCATATCTCAAATATGCCTTTTGTTTGGTGAAGGACTCCCTGTCTGTGTGTCTGTCTGTGTGTGCATCTGCCAAGACGTCTTAGAGATGGAATATATTGTTTTAGTCTGAGACCACAGAGTCATAGCTGCATGAATGAGTTGTGATGGAGTGTGTGTGTGTGCTCCCATCTCTCCTTCTCTTACTGTAATTTGACACAACGTAGAAAAAAAAAGGCACAACATATTGCAGACAACTAATCAATAACATACCACAGTGTACTACAATAAAAATCAAATGACTTTTGGTTTATGTTAGTAAGAGAGCTAATTGTTACAATCAAGAGGCTGGTCGTGCGATTTCAGAATGTTGACCTGCTCCACGTTAAATAAAACAGCTCTTATTAGGCTACTGATATGTCTGGATCCTGCATAGGTTTAGAGAACATGATTTTTAACATATTTTCAAAAGCACTATTCATTTCTTTATGTATGAAATGTTTGATGAGGAAAAAATGACTGAGTGCACCTTTACGATGATTGGCTGTAAATATTTACTTTAATTTCTAAACTGAATTTTCTCCAGTCTGTTCTGGCAGCTTACCTTCTTGCAATGTTGATTCTGTGAAAGCAAATTCCTGTAACAAACACTTCAAAAACACTCTCTGAACTTGTGAAACAGTGCGTCCTCAGCCACTTGAGAGAATAAACAAAAGACTCACAGTGCCGCTGCCACCTAGTGGATTCCAGCTTTACGTCACTTTTTTGGCAAGAATCTCCCTGATGCCAGTTCCCAAACACATCCTATAACAGTAGTATAGTGACGTTACTCAACTAAAGACAGGATACTGTTACAAACGTGGGCAAGTTTTTAACTTGAAAGTGTGAGGGTGTCACCTCAAGTGGATAAACAGTAGTTTGGTTTTTATTTGTGAGGCAAAGTTTGTGCTGTGATAATCAATAGGCCTACACATTTCTCAATGAGGTGGGGCGTATTTTTATATTTAACCGGATCTGTAATGATAGCCTAATCTATACTGATCGACTAAGACTTTTTAAAAGAACATTTCCTAGCTTGAGAACTAAGAATTTTGCAAAATAATACATTTTCAAATAAATGCTGTTCTTCTGATTAATCAAAAAATCATTAAAAAAAGAAGAATTGTGTGGACTGCTGAATATTCTGCTTTTCCATAACAGGAATAAATAACATTTTTAAACATAATTAAATAGAAACCATTTATGCTTTTTTGAATATTAGGCTACCTTTCATACAGTAGCTGTCTGTGAATGTAAACGGTCTGCAATGTTGTAAAGTAGAAGGTGCACGATAAATATAGTTATTGTCTCCTAAAATAAAGAATCGACTGTGAACCGCCTAAACGAGTCATCAGTAATTCCAGTCTCACTGCTGTAACCTGCATAGTAACGCGGTAAAACATTAGCATAATGCCCGTCTGTGGTCTTCATTGGCTGCCCGTGAACAACTTTGACACACCCTCAAACACTGTAGCTGGTTCATGTTGTGTACATGTCAAGAAGAAGTTTTCTGCACTGCAAAAGCTAATTTTCTTTGTATACACTTACAAAATTAGGATGTGAAGAGTCGGTGGTTAAAATTACCACTGAAATATAACAGCAGCATAACCTTTTTTACACTTCTACAATCAATTCTTCGTGAGGTCTAAATGGGATTTACAAAACTCTTATCCATTAAAGGTGGGGTAAGCGATATTTGAAAAACGCTGTTTGAAAGTTGGTCGGACTGACTCAACAACAAACGTGTAGCCAATCAGCACTATGATGGTGGAGGAGAGAGAATGAGCAAGAGGGAGATTGAAGAAAGACTGTTGAGAGAGAGATGCCTGAGAGACATTACAAAAAGAGAAAAGTTCATAAGAATATCCCTGGAAAATGAAGGGTTATGATCAGGAAAGGGCTTTAGGACCAACATTAATATAATAAAAGCTTTCCAGTGCTTGAGAGAGCTAAGGGAAGTAACACTCCATACGTGAGTAACACTGGTTTTGAGTGTCATTGTTTGTCTGGAGCTCCTGTGCTGTTGGTAACAAACAACAAACTCTTGTTTGTATTTACTCTTGTGTACTGTATGTTCATTGTTTGCGCTTCCTTGTTGTTCGTTCATCATCACTTTATTTTTCGTGAAGCATTATTTTGTTTCACTTCTGTTACGATAAATAGACATCCACTCTTGCATTGCGTGTAACGGTGGTCAGCTAGTGAAAGTTGTTCAGGCTACTAGAGATTGTGGTGTTTACTGTTTAGCGTCCTTGTTAGTGCACCCACCTCACATGCCAGTGATCGGGGTTCGAGACCGACTCGGAGTAGCCAGTTAGGATTAGAGAGTGAGCTTTGTAGGCGGAGCAATGAAGAAAGAGGTGTGTTTGTTTGGGTTGAATTCAATATCAGCAACGATTTAGAAATATCGCCTACCCCACCTTTAAAGATGAGACAGTATACTTTATTTGGACCAACTTGCTCATCTGAATCACAACCTGTAAGCATGATTAATTATTTATGTATATTTTTTCTTCCGGTGTTCAAAATACATAGTTTTACAAACTTTAACGTTACATCATTCACCTTAGTGCTTGGCTAACGTGCATTACTGATATAGTTATTGATACACATGTGCACTTCAATAAATTAGAAATATACACTTCGGTTTGTTGATGGACATATACTTGTTGCTGATGCTGATGGTGAGGAATTACAGTTGCAACATCTCATGAACATCAAACTGTGTAGCGTATCAGTGACAAACATCCTGCTTAAGTGTGATGGAGGTTCGACTTGAATAACTAGTTCTTCCAATGTTTCATCATCAGACTCACGCTTGAATTGATATGGTAAAATCGATGCTATATACTCTACAATGGCTGAGCAGTGTTTCAGTGTTTCAGTGTAGCAGTGAAACAATGTGCAATGTATATTATGATAAAAAAAAACATGCTTTTACCTTTGATGCATGTAAACCGGTTGTAGGAGACCTCCAAAACAAAATTAGGAACCTTTAAAATACATAATAGGGGCACTTACTAAACTATATTATATTTTTCTGTATTATTTTACTGTATTTTTGATCAAATCATTGCAGCCTTGGTGAACATAAGAGATTTCTTTCAAAAACAGTAAACCAATCTTACTAAGCCCAAAGTTTTACAGTAGTGTATGTGTGTATGCATGCATGTGTCCTATATGATACTCTTCACCTTTGACCCTCTCCAACTGGTTGACAGCTTGCGGTGCCTCAATATCCCCCTTTTTTCTTCTCCTATTACATACATGTCCTTCTGCCAGGACTCTCTCCGATCCTTCCTCCTACTCCCCCATTTTATTTTATTCCCGTGCTCCTAAATCACTTTTGTTATCTTCACTCATTCTTACCCCTTATGCTCTGGCCTTTATCCCTTGTTCTCTTTCCTCCTCTTCTCATTTTCCAGTTTCTCTGATCTCATCATTACAAATCTATCAACACATTGTTGTCTCTCACTTATTCGGCGACTGATATCATGAATGCTGTCTATATGTGCTGCCTGGTGATCACTTCTGATCTGATCAGTAGGTAGTTTTTGCTCTTTTTACCTTTTATTACCGCACACTAACATGCTCCTTGTTGTCTGATAGTGAGACTCCAGCCTTCTCAGTGACTGCATTAGCCAGAGCCAGAGCAGTGATTTATCTGTGTGTCTGCCTGTGTGTGAGAAAGAAGGACAGAGAGAAAAGAGGAGATAGACGACTTGTCCTCCACCCTCAGTGTCAGAATAAGGGGGAGATAAGAGATAAGAGAGAAGAAAGGGTCAGGAGAGGTCAGGTGGGTTATAGGAAAGGTCAAGCTGTGTTGGTCTGTTTATTTTACCCTGTCTCTGATTTCCTGCCTGCTCAGGATTCAGCCCATTCACATCTGTCCTCTAAACAACCTGGAAACGGCCTTTGATGTACCTGCCAAAAACATCACAGGTTCATCACATAGACTGATCTATCTAAATTCAGCACAATGGAGATCACAATAACAGAGTTTAAATCACAACTCCTTTTCATTTACACAACACACATACTCGCTAGAACTTTAAACCTACACACCCATCCATCCATCCATTTTTTAATGGATGTGAAATAACTATTATAAAATATTATATAAAATAATAATTTAATGTGTTTGTCAGATGTTATGCCATTTATTAAGATTTGCTATTTGTTATTTATATCTATCTATCCGTCTGTCCATCCATCCATTAATGTTTTTCCATCCATTTTGTTTTATCACCACAGCATTTCAAGTGTCTGTCTGTCAATCTGTCCATCCATTCATCCATTAAGATCTTAAAAAAAAAAAAATTCAGTTTGGAGTTCAGGAGATTGTCTTGACCAGGACCACACCCCTAAATGCATTGAAGCAACTGCCATGTGATTGGTTGATTAGATAATTGCATTAATGAGAAATTTAACAGGTGTTCCTAATAATCCTTTAGGTGTGTGTGTATATATATATATATATATATATATATATATATATATATATATATATATATATATATATATATATATATATATATATATATATATCAATCACCGATGAGGCATAATATATATTGTGTTGGTCGCCCTTTTGCTGCCAAAACAGCCCTTACTAGTCAAGGCATGGACTCCACTAGACTCCTGAAGGTGTGCTGTGGTATCTGGAACCAAGATGTTAGCAGCAGATCCTTTAAGTCCTAAAAGTTGCGAGGTGGGGCCTCCATGGATCGACTTGTTTGTTCAGCACATCCCACAGATGTTCGATTGTATTGAGATCTGGGGATCATTTGGAGGCCAAGTCAACACCTCAAACTCATTGTTGTGCTCCTCAAACCATTCCTGAACCATTTTTGCTTTGTGGCAGGGCGCATTATCCTGCTGAAAGAGGCCACAGCCACCAGGGAATACTGTTTCCATGAAAGGGTGTACATGGTCTGCAACAATGTTTACGTAGGTGGTACGTGTCAAAATAACTTCCACATGGATGGCAGGACCCAAGTTTTCCCAGCAGAACATTGGCCAAAGCATCACACCACCAGCTTGCCTTCTTCCCATAGTGCATCCTGGTGCCATGTGTTTACCAGGTAAGCGACGCATACGCACCCGGCCATCCACATGATGTAAAAGAAAACGTAATTCATCAGATCAGGCCACCTTCTTCCATTACTCTGTGATCCAGTTCTGATGCTCACGTGCCCACTGGTACTTTTGGCAGTGACCAGGGGTCAGCATGGTCACCCTGAGTGGTCTGCGGCTATGCAGCCCCATACGCAACAAACTGTGATGCACTGTGTATTCTAACTCCTTTCTATCAGAACCAGCATTAACTTCTTGAGCAATCTGAGCTACAGTAGCTCGTCTGTTTGATTGGACCTAACAGGCCAGCCTTCACTCCCTACGTGCATCAATGAGCCTTTGCCACCCATGACCCTGTCGCCGGTTCACCACTGTTCCTTCCTTGGACAACTTTTGATAGACACTGACCACTGTAGACCGGGAACACCCCACAAGAGCTGCAGTTTTGGAGATACTCTGACCCAGTCATCTAGCCATCACAATTTGGCCCTTGTCAAACTTGTCAAATCCTTACGCTTGCCCATTTCTGCTTCTAACACATCAACTTTGAGGACAAAATGTTCACTTGCTGCCTAATATATCCCACCCACCACTAAAAGGTGCTGTGATGAAGAGATAATCAGTGTTATTCACTTCACCTGTCATAATGTTACGCCTGATCTGCGTATAAGATATTATTTAAAATATTTAAAGGAAATAAACTGTAACTGTTTGTGCTGCCTGTCAGATCCATCCATCCAATGTTAGATCCATCCATCCATCCATCCATTCATTTAGATACCAAAAGATACCAAAATATATCACAATTTTGTTTAATATTCTGTCTTAAATATTGTGGTTCATGAAGGAGGAGAGGAAGGACAAGCCAAAGAGAGTGAGACAGGAAGAGAATCGTTATAATCCAAACAGAGGCGCAGATCCAGAGAAATCAAACAAAAACATATACATCAGAAGAAACACGCCCTAATACTCCCAAACAGTTCAACCACACACACTCACACAGAGACAGAAATGCATATACACACAGCCGTGCTCACAGTGCCAAACAGCTGGGCTTCCTCTAGTCTCACTCACATATCAGCATTTCTCACACTGTCACAGTGATGTGGGAGCAGATAGCATGTGTGTGTGTGTGTGTGTGTGTGTGTGTGTGTGTGTGTGTGTGTGTGTGTGTGTGTGTGTGTGTGTGCACGTGTTGAGTGTTTATAGAGCTTTGGCGCCAACACGGTGAACTGCTGCCCACGTATAATAGGTTAGACCCTCTCAATCACCCAAGCTGACAACAGTGGGCTAAATTAGAATTATAACACTGCAAAACACTCTTTAAATCACACTTTTAGAAAACCCTTTCAGAGAGAAGAGGGAAAATATGTGCACTCAGTCCTGTGAGGAAACACACTACACTGTATTCATGGGTTTAGTGGTGTTAGTTAAATGTGCCCTTTAGAAGAGTGCTCATCTCTCTCTCTCTCTCTCTCTCTCTCTCTCTCTCTCTCTCTCTCTCTCTCTCTCTCTCTCTCTCTCTCTCTCTCTCTCTGTGTCAGTTCAGGTATGGAGCTGCTGACACTGATAAATAGCTCTCTGCTAACAGGAGGCAGACAGACGCCAGGCGACACCACTGACCTGAGATCAGTCATTCAGCATCCTAAACAGATGAACACAGCTGAACCTGCATCAATGAAACGTGACCTTACAGAAAGCGAGAGAGTTTAGAAAATTAACAACCTAGTTTGTACAGGCATTTCATGTAGTAATTCTCATCTGTATGTGCTCTCCTTTCAGACACTAAGTACCTGGAAACCATCTGGGCAGGCCTGGGGTGAAAAGGGCTGATAGTCATAGAGATGATCCAATTTTTCCTTTCAAAGCATTGGCGATCTATAAAACTGGATTTCCTGCATTATGATAGAAAAAAATACTACGAAAATTAAATGTTAATATTATAGATTTAAATATTTAAGAATCAATGCTTCCATGATATAGTTCACTAACATCCCTCTTGTGTCATCATATGCTGGTTAAAGCCATCATTTTGATGGGATGCTGCTAACCAATTAGCAGAAAAGCTCTTGAAAGGTGTGTGATAGATGGATCGATTGCAAGCTTTCTGCTTCAATCACACAGAGTGGCTATGAATCGTGTGATTTTGTGCATTCACACACACACACACACACACACACACACACACACACACACACACACACACACACACACACACACACACACACACACACACACACACACACACACACACACACACACACACACACACACACACACACACACACACACACACACACACACACACACACACACACACACACACACACACACACACACACACACACAGGGGTGTTTTTGTGAAATGTGGGGACATTCCATAGGCGTAATGGTTTTTATACACTCTAAAAAAAAAGGTTCTATATGGCACCAAAAATGGTTCTTGGCTCGTAATCATAGGGGAACCTTTTTTAGTGCTATATAGCACCAATTTTGGTGCTTTAGTGGTTCTTCAGCGGTTCTTCAGCGGGTAGCACCTTAGTCAAAGAACCGGTGAAGAACCTCTGAAGAACCGCTGAAGCACCAAAATTGGTGCTATATAGCACTAAAAAAGGTTCCCCTATGATTACGAGCCAAGAACCATTTTTGGTGCCATATAGAACCTTTTTTTTTTAGAGTGTAGCGTACAAACCGTATTTTCTATCCCCCTACACTGCCCCTGCCCCTAAACTTAACCCTCACAGGAGACTGTGCAGTTTACTTTCTGTGAAAAAAACCTAATTCTGTGTGATTTATAAGCATTTTGAAAAGTGAGGACATGGGGAACGTCCTCATATTTCACCCTATTTTTGTAATACCTATGTCATACCCATGTCATTATATACATTTTTGTCCTGATATTTCACAAAAACATGCCCACACACACACGCACGCACGCACGCACGCACACACGCACGCACGCACACACACACACACACACACACACACACACACACACACACACCAACAATGGCATTTAACATCAACTTTTCACTTGCATCCTGACAGTAATAGCACAATCCAATCCATCACACTTGAAGTTCAAATGGTCTTCTGCATTATCTAAAGAGATGATATAGACAACAAAAATGAACATTGTTATGGTAATATAATCTTGAATAGAAATCCTTTGATTCCTAAAGATAAAAACTCCAAATGCAGCCTGTGTTTTATTACGAATGCATTTTTACATGAGAAAAGGAAGTAGGCATTAAAGGGTTAGTTCACCCAAAATTGAAAATAAAGTCAGTAATTACTCACCCTCATGTTGTTCCAACCATGTAAGACCTTCGTTCATCTTCGGAACATAATTTAGTATATTTTTGATGAAATCTGAGAGCTGTCTCACTCCTCCATAGGCTTTCAGAGGGAATGAAACTTGATGGCCCAGAATAGTAAGTAAAAACGTAATTTAAGGAGTCCAAATGACTACAGTGACTACTTTTTGAGCGGAAAAACAACATTTGAGCCTCTGACGCCACGACGCATGCGCGAAAACTGAGATTAGTAGTAGTAGAAGAAGAACGCCGTTTTCGCCCATGCGTCGTGGCGTCAGAGGCTCAAATTGAACAACAATAATAGTGGGATAAAGTCGTTATTTTTGTTGTTTTTCCGCTCAAAAAGTATTTTCGTCGCATGATAGACTTAATACAGAGCCACTGTAGTCATTTGGACTCCTTAAATGACGTTTTTACTTACTATTCTGGGCCATCAAGTTTCAACCCTCTGAAAGCCTATGGAGGAGTGAGACAGCTCTCAGATTTCATCAAAAATATACTAAATTATGTTCCGAAGATGAACGAAGGTCTTACATGGTTGGAACAACATGAGGGTGAGTAATTACTGACTTTATTTTCAATTTTGGGTGAACTAACCCTTTAACAAAGGAAGGGTTTTCCCATCTTAAAAGTAGACCGCCAATAGCATAAGATTATAGGCAGCTAAAAAAAAGTCTTTCATGAGTTGTTGAAAATCTATTGGAACATATGGGAAAAATTGATACTTGGGTATTTAAAAGCTCCTTTCCCTTGTACATGTAGCCTATTTAATTTTCTTATTGTTTGTATTCAATCCTATTTTGAAGATTCATTATGACCTGTAAAGATGAGACCACTCAAGCACATTGCTATTGCACTCCAGATTGGCTTTGTGTGCATGAGAGTGAGTTTAAGGGTTATGGTCATGAATTCAGGCCAGTGACTCCAGTGATCAGAGATATGTAGGGTGGGGGCAAGGCTTTTGAACTGACTCTTGACCCCACGGCCTCTTGGGTATTCCCTTTGTGTGTTCAGAGCTCAGCCATTTAACAAAAATGAACCTGCCCTAATGCTTCTGGTCCAACTTTCATTTATTTTAACACACACACACACACACACACACACACACACACACACACACACACACACACACACACACACACACACACACACACACACACACACACACACACACACACACATACACACACACACACACACACACACACACACACACGCACACGCACACGCACACACGCACACACGCACACGCAAATATTTGGCTTTATCTACGCACAATTTCCCACACTTACTGACACTTTCCTATCAACAACAAATGCTGTTTTTCTGACTTCACAACACCCTTCACTACTCTGATTCTGATCTTTATACTCTACTCACATGGCCAGACAGTCAGAATTGGTGACTAGATCTCAGACTAAACAAAAGGGTTGCATCCTCCACCACATCATCATATTCACCAACTACACCACAGGCAGAGGACACTGGGAAATCTTGTTTTGTAGGAGAGCAACATTAATAAGACTTTACTTGATTGGATCCAATTCAAAGTCTGAAGGTTCATGCCTCAACATCTGCAACAAGAACACTTCTTCAGTAACTGAAGGATCTGCTTCATCAGTTTACTTCTCAGAACCATGTGAATCATAGTATGTATTTTCAAAGCTACTTCCACCTCTGACAGAGAATGTTGCTCAACAAATGCTTCTGAGAGAAGGCATGGGAGTTTATTCACAAGAAACAGCATCATGCCTTTATTTATGGAAGGGAAGTGAATAGTGTTTATAGATATGAAACTCAGATTGTCTTGGTTGTATTACATTTGGAGAAGGAGTTCACAGAAGAGCAAAGACTCTTTTGTTTTCCTTTCACAACAATTTACCAGATTATTAATTCTGTTTGCCTTTTTTTGTTTCAACCAAATTAATAATTTGTTACAAATAAAGGATTGTTTTAAACATAACTTAAATCATATTACAAATACTGAAATATTGGTCTCTTATGCTCACCAAGGCTCCATGTATTTGACCAAAAATACAAACAGAAATATTATGAAATAATATTACAATTTAAAATAACTGGTTCTATTTTAATACATTTTCAAACGTATTATATTTCTGCGATGCAAAGCTGAATTTTCAGCATCATTACTCCAGTCTTCAGTGTCACATGATCCTTCAGAAATCATTCTAATATGCTGATTTACTGCTCAAGAAACATTTCTTATTATTATCAATGTTGAAAATGGTTTTGTTGATTTCCTTCTTCTACACCACTCAGGGACCGAATAACGACAATATTCTGTATTGATTTATTGTCAAAGGTATGTTCATTAAGTAGTTTCCACTTTGACCACAGCTGTTGTGATACCTAATAAGAATATTACCATAAACTACAACCATAAAACTGAGATAAAATCTTAGGGTCTTTAACTGAAAACAGATCTTCTAATAGATCCCTAATTTGGGAAAGTACAAACCAAAAGTGTGGCATGAGTCATAGTCGTTATTGCGATAGTCATATAAATTGCAAACATTAATAGAGCCTTTTCTCACCAGTCACCCTGTCAAGTATGCCTACGGTGCCAGACGGAGGTCAGACTTAGAGCCTGAATCACACTGACAGGAGTTCAGATATACAGAGACTTACTTGCATTCATAAACTGACTGTTGTTCATCAAACGCTACGTTTGTTATTGTTAAAGGAGGTGACTAGGAGCCAGCTGACCCCTGACTGCGTCATAACAACAGAGACAGACCACAAGCATGACATGACTCATAAAATGAAAGCATGTGAGTCTGAGGTCTGGACATCAGGATCTGCTATAGACTATAGGAGAAAAAAAATAATGCAAAATGTTATTATATATAGAAAAAGATCAATCATCAGAAAATTAAAATGACATCCATGATCAAAACTGAAAAACCTTTTTCAACTTATTTGAGTTTCAATTACTCAAATAATGTCATGCCATATAGTCATGTTAGATCCTGCCGACTATGTCAAAAATGTTAGATCGACAACAGATTCTTTAATAGAGATACCAGTCAGAACTGGTCAAAATAGTGTCAAAATAAGTGAAAATTAAGGAGTAGGATAATGGTTTTCAATTTAGCAGTTAGGATGTCAATATAAATAGATCTAATTAGATAAGATATGTTTGGGATCAGTAAGATTTCCAAATGTTTTTGAAAAATGTCAAGGCTACATTTAAATATATTAAGAACTAAATTATTGTGAAATATTATTTCAATTTACAATAATATTTTTTATATATATAAATAATAGTTTTAATATATTTTTCTATGGCAAAGATGAATATTCAGCAGCCATTACTCCAGTCTTCTGATATACTCCAGACTCTTCTGATATGCTAGTGATGAAAACAGGTTGATTTCTTTTGTACGTAAATGTCTTTATTGTCACTTTTGATCATTGATCATTTAATGCATCCTAGTGGAAAACATTTTTCATAAAAAAACTGACCCCTTACTAACACTTTTAGTAATTAGTGATATAATTATTCTTTTAGATAGTAACTAGTAGAAAAAAAATCCACTAGAACTAGTGACACGAGGCAGTGTGTGTAATTAAACAAATCTTTATCAGATTTGATAAGTCTTATTTTTTAAACCTCTACCTCCCTTTGCCATAAAATATTATCATGTGTCATTAAATATTGCCCAACAAATTAAAAACTGTTCTATATTTGTGTGGAGCTGCATATAAAAAAATCTTGAGTTGTTAAAAAGTACAAAATTAAATGGAGAGAGAAAGCGAATGGGATGCAGAGCAAAAGAGGAAAAAGGAGTAAGAGAACTGTCTCTCTGAGAGACGCCAGATTATCTGCTTCACTGCTTGAGTGAAACACATTAGCAAGTTGGATTATTCAGCTCAGTGCTTCAGAGAACAAGTGCTGAAATGAAAGCATGTGTGTGTTGTTGGTGTGCGGCGGTCCTGTCCTGTCTTTTCTGATATGTCTCTGAGTTTTAACCTCTTCATCGGCTATGTTTTAAAGATACCAGAGGCATCTTCAAAAAATTTGACACACTCCTTATTTTACATGCTCCTTATTTAACCCTCTGTATTTCACATCACATCACCAGGATCAGCTGGACTTGGAGACTGTTTGACTACAAACTAGGAGTGATTATCTCAGTGAGGAGTAAATGATGACAAGGTGGTTTTAGGAGGTGAAATCTGAATACCTGTGGCAGGGAGCGAGGGTGAGAGAGAGAGACTGTAGACCACAGGATGACATATCATTAAATGCCCCAGTCAACAGCATATTACCGCCTCTGAAGAATCATTGAGTCTGCCAGGGTTATGTGACCTGTCACACAGATTTACATCATGAATAGAAACATGTTACAAACCCTTACACAAAGAGAAGAGAGATGAGAAATAATAAAAGAGGAAACATTTGCACACTGAGTGGTTGATTTTCACATTGAAGTCACCATGAAGTCAAAATTGACTTGTTTTTTTTTTAATAGAATATTGCTGTATTTATAAATAATTTATCCATGCACATTATAATGATTTTTAATGAATGTGCCCTCATAAAATAACGTCTTAGGTTACGTATGTAACCATGGTTCCCTGAGAGGGAACGAGCCACTGCGTCAAAGCGCTGTGGGAACGCCTCTGCGTGATTGTGTCATGAAGCACTGGCGTGACGGGACGTCATAGGCGGGTGACATCATTGAGCATGAAACTATAAAGCATCCCTGAACCAAACAGTGTCCGCTTCTGAAAAAGTTGTACAAGTCGGTCACAGGCGTGCCGGGAGTATGGCAAAGCGACCTGAGACGTTCCCTTTCAAGGGAACTCGCGCTGCATCAAAGCGCTGTGGGAACTCAATACCCACGCCGCCATAACTCTCAAATGCCTGTATATGTGAAGTCATAACGCACATTAAACTACAAGCACCCGAGAACCTGGAGTAGCGGCCACGTCTAGCTTATAAAAACGTATAAAGGTATGCGGAGAGGACCACCCTGCCGCATCACACAACCCCTGAAGGGAGACTCCTGACAAAAGAGCCATGGAGGCAGCCATACTCCTAGTAGAGTGGGCTCGGAGCGGTGAAGGTTGGCCGGCCGACTCAAATGCGAGTGAAATAGCCTAGACTATCCACTTACTTAGCGTCTGCTTAGATGCGGGCTTCCCTTTACTCGGGGACCCAAAACAGAAAAAACAGCTGATCAGACTTGTGCCACAGGGCAGCTCTGTGGACGTAAGCATCTAGTGCCCTCACTGGGCAGAGCAGATTCAACTTCTCCTGGTCTGAATTCTGAAAGGGAGGCGGAGAGAAGGCCTGCAGCATTATAGGACCTGCCACATTCGTGGGAACTTTAGGGACATATCCTTCTTTTGGAAATAGAAACGCTTTCGCCATACCGGGCGCAAACTCAAGACAAGAGGGAGCAACAGATAATGCTTGCAAATCCCCTACTCTCTTTAGAGAAGAAATAGCCAAGAGAAACAGAGTTTTTAATGTGAGAAACTTCTCTGGCACCTCCTCAATAGGCTCAAAGGGGGCCAAAGCTAGGCCTTCTACCACCACGGCCAGATTCCATGTCGGCACCCTCGAGCGTGCCGCAGGCCTTAGCCTCAGAGTACCACGAAGGAAGCGGGTAACCCAGGGGTGTCTCCCCATCGATGCACCATCTAGATGAACGTGGTAGACAGATATTGCCACCATGTATACTTTTAAGGTGGAAGGGGATAACCCTGAAGAGAACTTTTCTTGCAGAAAATCTAGCACTAAATTGACTTGGTAGTTGACTGGATTCAAAGAATGGTTCGTACACCATGCGACAAAGACTCTCCATTTAAGGGCATAAAGCCTCCTCGTCGAAGGAGCTCTGGAATGCAATATGGTCTCTACCACCTCAGAAGAGAGACCCGAGTCTATGAGCTGGGCCCCCTCAGGGGCCAAGCCCACAGCTTCCATAACTCCGGGCGCGGGTGCAGGACTGACCCCGACGCCTGGGAGAGAAGGTCCCTCCTGATCGGAATCTCCCACGGGGGACCCTTGAGAAGAGACATAATGTCGGAGAGCCATACTCGGCCCGGCCAGAACGGGGCTACTAACAACAGACCGACCCTGTCCCGGCGTACTCTCTCCAGAACTCCTGGTAGCAATGCCAGAGGGGGAAAGGCGTACAGACGCAGCCTCGGCCACATCTGCACCATAACATCCAACCCTAGGGGGGCTGGATGCGTGAGGGAATAAAACAGTGGACAGTGCGTTGTCTCTTGAGACGCAAACAGATCAACCTGAGCTTGACCGAAGCAGCTCCACAGGAGCTCAACCACCTCAGGGTGGAGCCTCCATCCCCCCGGCACCACTCCCTGCCTCAACAGGGAGTCTGCCGTCTTGTTCAGATACCCCAGAATATATACTACTCAAACCGATAGTAATTTCCCCTGGGCCCAAACTAGAACTCGATTTATATAGGAGACCCCCGATGTATTGTCCGTGCGGAACAACACATGATGGCCCCTCAGGTCTGGGAGAAAGTGCCTGAGTGCCAGGAACACGGCCATCAGCTCCAGCTGGTTTATGTGCCAGGAAAGCTGATGGCCGCTCCACAGACCTTGAGCCGAGCGACCACTCATGATCGCCCCCCAGCCAGTGAGAGATGCATCCGTCGTTAGCATTAATCAATGACAAGGAGCTCCCAGCACCGGACCCTGGGACAAGAACCAAGGATCTTTCCACATAACTAAGGCACGTAGGCATCGCCGCGTGACCTTGATCATGTGAAACGGATTTCCCCTCGGGGAGAATCCCTTGGTCTTGAGCCACCACTGTAAGGGTCTCATGTACAGCAGGCCAAAAGATATCATGTTGGACGCTGCTGCCATCAAACCCAGCAGTCTCTGGAACTGCTTTACAGTGAGTGACTGGCCTAGCCTTATCCTGCTCATGGCGTCTAGGATTGATTTCACCCTGGCGGGCGCCAGGCGCAACCTCATGGTGCTTGTGTCCCAAACTACGCCCAGAAAAGTGTTACTCTGTTGTGGAGCTAGCACGCTTTTCTTTACATTTAATCTCAGCCCCAACACCTTCATATGGGCGAGGACACCATCTCGATGCTGAATCGCCAGATGTTCCGATTGTGCTAGAATCAGCCAGTCGTCTATGTGGTTCAGCACGCGGATGCCCTGGAGTCTCAAAGGAGCCAGAGCTGCATCCACTCACTTTGTGAAGGTGCGGGGTGATAACGCTAGGCTGAATATAAGAACCTGATATTGGTAAGCTTCGCCCCCGAAAGCAAACCTGAGGAACTTCCTGTGTTGAAGAAGGATGGAGACATGAAAATATGTATCTTTTAGGTCTATTGTGACACACCAGTCCTCGGACCTGATCTGACACACAATCTGTTTCAGAGTAAGCATTTTGAACTTTTGACTGCCCGATTTAGCTGACGCAGATCTAGAATAGGACGCAGCCCTCTATCCTTCTTTGGAACAATAAAGTACCAGCTGTAAAACCCTGACTCTCTGCTGTGGGGAGGAACCCGTTCTATAGCCTCTTTTCGCAGTAGCATCTGTACTTCTTGCTCCATTACCAGAGCCTGCTCGGAGTTTACCACCGTGGATACTGCCCCGTTGAACTTGGGCGAGTGTACCCTTTTTCTATTGTCTGCAGGACCCAATCGGAGATATTTGGCAGAAGTTTCCACGCTGACAGAAAATCTACTAAGGGAACCAGCCTCTTGAGGCTGGCCTCTGGTGTTTGTTGCGTGGGCAGCCCGGTGTCCTGAAATGGCGCCCGGCAGGAAGTAACCGAACTGACCCACTTAGGACCCTCCTCGGAGCAGAGGTGCAGACGTGGAGATTTTTGCTTGCTGAGGACTGCTGCGCCCTGAAGCACCAGAGGTGGCAGGGTTGGCAGAACGGCCCCCTGATGGCACTGAGAGGAGACGGGTGCCTCGACACACCGCTTTCCCTCAGAGGGGACTGCCATCAGAAACCAACCTTTGGTGTCAGGACTTCTTCGCCGAAGCCTTCCTAGAGATAATCACAGTCCTCAGATCTGACTTCGAAGACTTCGGCTGAGAGCGCTGTCCCGGCCCCCAGTCTCTCTGTGGGGGAGCACGGGTAGCAACACTCTCCTTCTGTTGCGCTCTGTGCGAGGAGGACACACTCGGCTGGGGCTGTTCCCACCCAGCAGCCCCAGAGACATGAGACTTTCTAGGGAGAAATTTCTGAAATGCAGCTGCCTGTTTTTTGGCTTCTTGAAACCTCTCGACGACCGTATTCACGGAGTCGCCAAAGAGGCCAGCAGGGGAGATAGGAGCATCTAACAAAAACGTCTTATTTCTGTCCTTAATGTCAGATAAGTTGAGCCATAGACGCCTCTCCTTGGTCACCAGGGCTGCCATAGAACGGCAGATGGATTTGGTCATCTCCTTGGTGGCCCGAAGAGACAAGTCAGCAGCTCTCCTAATCTCCGCTATCGTTTCTCTCCCTACTTCTTCACATTCATCATCAATGTCTTTCAGCAGGTCGGCTTGATAAGCTTGTAACACCGCCATAGTGTGTAAACATGTGGCTGCCTGACCTGCTGCCGAGTATGCCTTACCCACTAAAGCCGATGTTGTTCTGACCGGCTTAGTGGGCAGCTGCGGGGCTTTTAGCGACGATGCAGACTCAGGGGAGAGATAGCTCGCAAGCATCTCTTCCACCTGAGGCATCGCCGCATAACCATGCTGCTTCAACCCCATGATGTTCGAATAAGCAGTTGTTATAGGGTTGAATGGTCTAAATGATGCCGGCTTAATCCACGACCTCGACACCTCGGTGTGGAGGTTGGGAAAAAACGGCAAGCCCCGCTTTGGAGGTTGAGATCTGGATGGCAGGAAGCGTTCATCTAATTTACTTGACTGACAGGCTTCTTCTCGGCTGGCCAATCTATCTGTAATCTGGCAACAGCACGAGTTACAACCTCCAAAGCTCCTCTTGAGCATGTGAATGAGGTGGCGAAGCCTCATCTAAATAATCCAGGCTCACAACATCCAGTTCCTCAGAACTGGAATGCTGCTGCATCTGCACTTCAGCGCGAAGAAACCGCAGAGCGTGCTTCTAACTCACAAATTGAAGCGTCAGATCTAACGGGTAAAGGCAGAGATAGAGAATCACCCATCCCTAACCCCGCCGTTAGATCTATCTGCGAACCCCAGGACGTAAGCCTTCGCTGTGCCTCGACAGCAGCGGGACCTGCACCCTGGGGAACGCGAGCCGAAGCGCCCTCCTCAAAGAGTGCTCGGCTGGACCGGAGAATTTTCAGGGGTGCTTTATAGTTTCCTGGTCAATGATGTCACCCGCCTATGATGTCCCGTCACACCATTGGACTGATTTTACAAGTGCTTCATGACACAATCACGCAGAGGCGTTCCCGCAGCGCTTTGACGCAGAGCGAGTTCCCTTGAAAGGGAACCTCCCCTCCCTCTTGCAACGCCATCTCTTCTCCTCTTAAAGGTCCCGTGCATGGATTTTTAAAAATTATTTTATGTTTCCTGAGGTGTACTTATATTGTTAGTATGTTTTTTACATTAAAAAAATGTCATAATTTAGAAATAAAAAGCATTTTTTCTATACTGATATTAGCCCTCTGGCTTGAATGCTCTGTTTCAAGGGGCGTGTCTGATGTGAGACATCTGTGAAACCGCCCACTGTTGTGATTGGCTGACATCATTGCATTTGAAATGAGTATTAGATTATGTGGTGGAGGGGTGTGGATTAGCGAGGCACCGTCTGACTCTGCAAGCACTGCCAGTCCAGAGAGAGACGGACTGGGCACTCGTGGACCAGAGAGACGGAGAGCTGGAGAAAGATAGCTGAGAAAGTTTTATTGTACCGAGTTGTTGAGAGCGCTGTGAGCGCGAGTTTAGTTTGTTTGTATCTGAGAGTTCTGAATAAACACGAGTCCCAGTCACGCCGACCCTGTCTTCTTCCTCCTTATTCTACAAACTTTGTAACATGTGAAACCCCTCTCGAATACTTTTACTACATTTTTTTACCATCACAGCCGTCGAGATGAACGAATCGTCAAAGTGTTGACTATAGCATTATTTTTAGATCTTTCCCCAATGAAAGGCTGCAGTGATGAGCATTGAGTACACAGGCAGTTTGTTGAACGAATGCAGTGATCTCGTCATTGCAATACATTTTCTCTCACAAAATGCTTTCACCAACTAACAGCAAACATGACATTGACATGAATGCAGTAAGAGCTTGTTTTGCAGCATAACAGCGTCATTCCTTATAACGGCAGTTTGGACAAGTGTGCAGATACCCTCGCGACATGTGATTGACAGATCCGAACAATATAAAGAGAGTGTCATGTGTCAGGTTCTTTCTCTTTGCTTCTCACTATCCTTTTCTTCACTCACTCTCCTTCCTGATTGTTTCAGACACACACACACACACACACACACACACACACACACACACACACACACACACACACACACACACACACACACACACACACACACACACACACTTTCTCACTCGCTCGTCTTCTCTCTGTCTACTTGCACCTGTTAGTCATCGCAATCAGCGCCTCGCTGCCTTGCGATGACACCTGTTCCCACTTTTGTTTGAGTGCTTACCATTTATCTAGTGTTTGTTCTTACTGCCTCTTGTTGGATCATTGTTTCATGTCATGTGTTACGACTGTTGCTTTCTTCATGTCTGATTTGCTTTGGACGTGCTCACCTGGTCTTGTTTGTCTGATACAGCCTTGCGCCTAAGTTTAGTCTGAGTTCTGCATTTGCTGCAAGAGTACCTTCGCGGTCCTCTGTTCCTGACTGTGATTTATTCTCAAGAACTGCCTCCACCTCTACTGGTGTCCCGATCTCTCTCCTCTTCGAGACAGGATCATCTCAGCTGCCTTCTCAGTTTGTTTTACCAGTTCTGTGTGCCTTAACAACAGACTGCCTTGTTTATATTCTCATTAAAGACTGTTGTTATCCTGTCAACCTCTGCTTTTGGATCCATTCTTTATTGACTCTGACAGAGAGTGTTCTTTGATCGCTAATCTAGCGTCTAATCAAAATTGAAATAACAGATTTGTTTGGTAGGGTATACAGGGCTAAAGGCTCCACGGGGTAAAAGGCTCTTTTGATTTTATTTTCCTCTAAACCACTAGATGGCACAAACTTGCCTCAGCACTTTCCAAAACATAGCCTACGCTTTTCAAGATGCACGTAGAAATTTGTCTGATCTTTGATTCATTCGCGGGCAGCATCACAAAGTTGATTCTGGCTAATTTGATCTAATATTTGATGTTATTAAACATGCTGTAGATTAAAGTATCAAATAAAACGGAAGAATATTTAAAAGTATGAAATTTGTGGTAAAAGGCGTCGCTGCTGTTGGGGCTAAAGGCACAATATTTAACATGATGATAAACAGTTACCTGACTTTTCCATTTGTTGACATGACATGGTTAGATTCAGATGGTAGCCTAAATATCATATACTAAGTTGGGTGTCCACCTTAGAGATAATCACCATATTTATAATGAAACCATATTTAAAAAATATGATATTAATCATATCATATAATAAAATATAATTTATTGTTACTACTGTAAATCTATATAAAATGATTATGGATCCCTCAATGCTTTCAGAATCTTTACTTTGTAAAATTAGTTTGTTTCTATATTTTTAAATATATTTCTATATTATTCTCTTAAGCTCTGGGACCATTTTTGGGATTTCCGACTGGATTTGGCCTACCCAAATTGAAAAGCTTCCCATACACACATACAGTGGTCTAGGTTAAAAATTGCAAACTGCAGTTTGGGCTGTTTCCATTAAATTCCAGAAAATAGTGGAAAAACAGTTTTGTCTGTGTCGTGTTGTATGCAAGATTTATTCAAATTGATCTGAAGGGAGGACCCCCCTCCCCTTACCCTGCTACACCCCTACACCCTCCAATATACAGTGGTATAAATGAAATATCCCAGTGTCATTAAATTAATTTAATATGCTGGAAACAGCCCAAACTGTCTAGAGCTAGAGCTCACAGCGCCTGAATTACTGAATGGGGGGGGGGGGGGGGGGGGGGGTGGGGTTATTACAGCTCAGACAGCTATACTTACATGTTTATCAATTTTAGCAGTGTTTTATGTAACTTCAAAGGGTTTCCTATAAAATTACACCAACATTTTGTACAGGGTCCGAGAAGTTTAAGTGGTTATCATATTTTATTGAACACAAATTTATTATTTTATTTATCAAACAAGTATTAACTTTACAAACATTATTTTAGTTAAAGTATTTGTATCAATACTGAGTGCCTTTTGCCCCATGCTGGTGAGCCTTTTACTCCGTAACATTTTTACGATTTTTAAACAAAATAAACCATAAATGTTCAGTACAAACACACACATATATATTCTGCAATCATGGAGTAATGAAAAGGACTTTTTTTTTAAAGATGTGCCTTTAGGCCCCTTTGTACCCTGTAATGTCTCAAATCAGCCCATAAATCCATTTCTATATCTTCCATGGTTTCCAATAAATGATACAATGAAAATGAACTTTGCAATGATTGTAAGGCTGAAACATATAATGATATGAATGGTGGGAAAGGACCAGTGAGCTCACATACGCAGCACCCCCAGTGGAGTCATTGATCCAGAGAGCCTTACATCACATGATGGGAAACTCGATCCAGAGAGGAACACTGGACTTGACAACAGCCTGCTCTTCTAAATGAACACAGATAAGATTTGCTCATCTGAGAGACAGAGACACACACATCCACATATTCATGACATGATATACAGGGATATATGCACAAATGTGAATGATAAAGAGCAACCACCATTTTTAAAAAGGTAGGCCTCATTTATGGAATAAATATATCAAATGTGCAGTAGAGTTTTTTGCTTACAATCAATTAAAAAGAGACTAAGATAAGCAGATGTAAACGTGAGCATGCACAGACAAATACACACACTTGTTGAGAGGTGAGGCAATCTTATGCCTTCTAAACAGAACAATCAATGATCACACAGCCCTCAGGATATTACCCAAACTGATCCATCTATCATCAACTGAATTATTCATACATGACCGACAGCGAGTGTGTGTATTTGTGTGAGAGAGTGTATCCTTAATAGGGCAGTTTGGGCAGATTTGCAGTTTATTCCATTTGTTTATCTTTAGCACAAGCGTCCAACCAACTGACTATTATACCACTGCAAAAAGAAAAAAACAGTAATAATGATTCTGAAAGTGAGCCTTCTAAATAAAACACACACTAACCACACATATACAGTAAACACAAATCAAAACAGTTCACACAGATCCCAGCTGGCAATCGTGGTACAATCGAGTACAAGGACAATCCTGATCAATATCTATACTTCCTGAGGGATCGGTTTTCATAAGGATATCAATATAGAACATGATTTTCAGCACTAAGACTATGTGTTTATACAATTAAACACGTTCTTCAAAAAGCCACACACCACTTTGACTTTAAAATAATAATACAAATGTTGTTTATTCATCATAATAATCCTGCCTAAAAATAAGTTGAAATATTTTATATATAAAATATTTACAGTGGAGTCCAAATTTCTAGGACCACAGCTGAAAATGTTTCTATTTTGCAGTTTTGAGAATCTTTAGTAAAATTACAAAAGAATCTTTAATAATTTTTTTACTTATCATATTATTTCTTTATTTTATATACCTGTTTATTTTCAGATTTATTTTGAATTTGAATCCAAGATTTTCAATCTGGTCTCAGACTTTTGGACCCCACTCATATATATCTAATAATACATAAAACATACAGAGGCAATATTACATAAAGCCTACATTTTATCTAAAATTACATGAAAATGTTTTATAATTGATAAATCATATGTTGGAAGAGAACATAATTAAAGTGTTCTTGGGAGCTCAAGTGTGCAGACTTTCTTTTTTTATTTATTTATAATTGATAAATAAAATTATACTTTACTTCAAATGAAATGCCAATGTACTTTTCATTTTTTCAAATAAATTGTCTTAAAACAATGCTGAGCTCTCAGTTCTCAGACACACACACACGCATGTTGGGTTTTCATGTTTTATGGGGACTTTCCATAGGTGTAATGGTTTTTATACTGTATAAACTGTATTTTCTATCCCCCTACACTGCCCCTAAACCTACCCATCATAGGAGACATTCAAAATTTTTACATTTTCCAAAAAAACATCAATTAGTCTGATTTATAAGATGTTGTCCTCATGGGGACCAAAAAGTGTCCCCACAAGGACAAGGATTTCGGATATTGCCATCTTTGCCAGGCCACACACACACACACACACACACACACACACACACACACACACACACACACACACACACACACACACACACACACACACACATATATTACTGACAGTCCGGAACAAACTCATCAGTCTCATTCACACATTGAGAGCTATTCTGGTCGACTTCCTGGTGTGACTGAGGCATAAGATATCTCAAGCCCCTTGTCTGCAGGAGGGCACAAGCACACTGGCAGCAAAGGTCAAAGCACACCGCTGCTTATCTCAATCACTTAGCGACACAAGTCAAGTCTTGTGAACATATCTCACCACATCCAGGGCTTATGTACCTGCATTAAGACAAAGTAGCATGAATATATGAATATGCATTGCCTGCAGTTCCCTTTCGTTCAGTCACTACGACGTACGTTAGTGACTAACGAATGGGGGTTTCGCCTAGAAGCCTATCATCTTCGAGCATATAGAAAACGCCCAATGGCGTGCCAATGCCATGGGGCATGCGGAATTTGCATACGTAACTCCGCCTCACCGTGTGAGTATATAAGGAAGTACGTGGCAATATCGCATTATGTTTCTGCTTTCGGAGCCAAGAGTACCTCTCTTCACTCCTACAGCCTTCTGAGATTCGTCAGCTTCTTCGAGACGAGCAGCTTTCCAGTCGGTGTTGGTGTTACGGCGCGTTCCAGTGATCACATACTTCCTGCCTGTTGATCTGCGCAGTGGTCCGTCTGACAGCTGGTGTGTGCTTCCCTGGGCACTTCGGCATCGGCTGCGAAGCTTCCTCTCATAAAAGAGCTTGCACGTGACGCGACCTTTTCAGGATGTCTCGTCCGTGCACTTCTGGGTGCGGTGCATTTCTTCCGTCTTCCGATGGGCACGAGCGCTGTGTGACGTGTTTGGGCTTTCAGCACGCTCAGGCAGCGCTTGTGGATGACTCATGTTCTCACTGCGGGAACATGGTCTACTCGGTGTTACGATCGAGACTCAGTGAGCTTCGTGCTGATGCCGGAGCGAGAGTCCCCTCTGCCACACCCCAATCTGCGGTCTCCAAGCGAGGCTGCGCTTTGGCTGGTGGCCAGGGTGATCTGAGGGTGATGGTGTGGAATGATGCGCCGACGCTCATGCCTCGGCCCACACCCCCCTCTCAAGCACCTGACCCGCTCCGTGTTCAGGCGTCTACATCGGGGCCGGCTCATGCTGTCCCGACTGTGGTGTTTGGCGCGGCGGAGGACGAGGAAATGTCCATCGCCGCATCACAAGGTGGGCTGGAGTCATCCGAGGATGAAGATTCGGCTGTGCTGCCGCCTTCGGGCGTCCCAGCATTGTCCGAGTCTGACCCAGAATTGACAGCCATGCTATCTCGGGCCGCCGCTGCGCTTGGGTTGGAGTGGAACCCTCCGCCCCGACCTGAGCGTTTGCGGTTGGATGATTGGTTTTTGGTCTCCAATTCCTTTCTTCCCCAAGGTACATGAAGAGGTCGCGTGGTCCTGGAAGAACCTGTTGTCTTCCCGTGACCGTTTGGCGAACTCTTCCGCCTTCTCCACCCTCGATGGGGTTGTGGCTAAAGGGTACACTGGGGTCCCCCCGGTCGAGTGCTCTGTTGCGATGCAACTGTGTCCGCAGAGTGCCTCGTCCTGGCACGGCGATCCTAAGCACCCCTCCAAAGCCTGTAGGTTTTCATCATCCCTGGTTGCGAAGACCTATAGAGCTGCGGGGCAGGCCGCAGCTTCACTGCATGCCATGGCAACTCTTCAGGCCTACCAGGCCAAGTTGCTGTGCGACATGCACGAGGGAGGAGCTGACCCAGGACTCAGCAATGAGTTGCGTGCCGCCACCGACCTCGCTCTCCGGGCGACAAAGGTGACCGCACGCTCCCTGGGTCAGGTGATGTCCACTAACGTGGTCCAGGAGCGACACTTATGGCTCACCCTGGCCGATATGCGGGACGCCGAGCGAACACGTTTCCTCAACGCCCCCATATCCCAGGGTGGGCTATTCGGCGGGACGGTCGAGGATTCGCCCAACAGTTCTCGGCCGCTCAGAAGCAGACTGAGGCAATTAAACATATTCTTCCCCGGCGGTCCGCTGCTGCCTCCACCCTCCTTCGCGATCGACCTGATCGACCTGAAGGACGCCTACTTTCATGTCTCCATCCTTCCTCGACACAGACCGTTCCTACGGTTTGCTTTCGAGGGGCGGGCATATCAGTACGCGGTCCTCCCATTCGGGCTATCTCTGTCCCCTTGCCCCCTTACGAAGATTGCCGAGGCAGCCCTTGCGGCCCTTCGGCAGCATGGGGTCCGCATCCTGAATTACCTCGACGACTGGCTCATACTGGGCCACTCTCGGGAGCAGGTTTGCGGACACAGAGATCGGGTGCTCCATCACCTAGCCCGTCTGGGCCTTCGGGTCAACTGGGAGAAGAGCAAACTCTTCCCAGTGCAGAGGATCTCTTTTCTCGGTATGGACATTGACTCGGTCGCCATGTGCGCGCAGCTTTCGAGCGAGCGCGCGCAGTCTCTGCTGACTTGCCTCCGTCAAATTGAGAGCAAGAGTGCGGTTCCACTGAAACTATTTCAGAGGCTCCTGGGGCATATGACATCTGGAGCCGCGGTGACGCCGCTCGGATTGCTACATATGAGACCGCTTCAGCACTGGCTTCGCGATCGAGTCCCGAGGTGGGCAGGAGGGACAGGCTTGATCGGACCCTTCTCCAGCAGGGTGGCAATCTCCGCACGCATGACGGGGGCGTTGGCCCCGATCTCGGTATAGCGGACTCCCCTGAAACGGGGAGGAGCCTGCGCGAACTGAATCGCATAGCCGAGCCTGATGGTCCGCGCGACCCAGCGGGACAGCCCCGGAAGCTGAAGCCAGGCTTCCAGAGACTGACAACTTTTCTCACTAAAACTATGTGCTAGCTATATCTAGTACTGTAATGACCCTAATAAACCCCAAACACATTATTTACATATAAAACTGTGGCAAGTATAGGCGGGGCCAAGAGCAGTGAGTGAGATCCGTGGTGCACGTGTTAATGAGCATCACCTCTGCATTAAACCAGTCTCGAGTCCCACAGAGGGGCTCTGGATGGATAAAAGGAGGAGTGACGACAGTGGAAGAAGAGATAGGACCAGGCCTGGAATTTATGCTGTTGTTTTGTTTTAGTTTATGCGCCAGTCATCCATGAGGGCTAGCTACAGCTTTACTTTCCATTTGTTTATTTTGTGTGATTTATGTTGAATGTTTACTGGTTCCTGCCTCCTTCTTCCCCTTTCTTGCTACAAATGCATTATTAAAGCATTAAAGGTATTAAAAGTAATGCAGGTACTTATCATATTTCACTAATTAGGCCTCAAAGCAATAGTTCACCCAAAAATGAAAATTCCGCTATGATAAACCCATATGACTTTTGCATGACTTGAAAGAAGAGATTCTGAAGAAGGTTTCAACCCGTTTTATCCATTTAATGAAACTCAGTGGGGTCCTTTCATTATATGGATAAAAACCACTGGGATATTTTTCGAAATATCTTCTTTTGTGCTTCACAAAAGTAAGAAAGTCATTCATGTTTATAACAACATGAAGGGGAATAAATGATGGAGAGACTATTCCTTTAAAACATATATTTTTGATGCCATGGTTTTCTAAAAAAATCTGTGACATTGTAATCTATGGCAATCTTTGACAGCAAACTATAACTATTATTCCCAAATTTGACAGAAGCATTTAAAATGATATTTAGGAGGGGACTCAATATGCTAAGCTAAATCTGTATCCACTGAATCACCTGTTCAACTAAGACTGCTACTATGTGTGTGTTATAGCCCCTCGCAAACTCTCACTGAGGTGGTCTCTATAGCTTGTGTAATATGATCCTTTCAACAGAAAATGCACAGGATGAGAGGGGGAGAGAGAGGCTGGACAAAAGCTTCTAACAGCAGTGCTGTCCAGTAGGTAAAAGTGGAGTTATCCCGAATGGCTGTGTTCGATTGGTGTGTAATGCATTCTGGGGGCTGGTGGTGGGAGCAGGACGGATGGCGCCACGCTGCTGCCCCACTGATACACTACACCAGCAAACACAGCCCAAGGGAAGCAAGCGCGTCAATACACACACACACACACACACACACACACACACACACACACACACACACACACACACACACACACACACACACACACACACACACACACACACACACACACACACACACACACACACACACACACACACACACACACACACACATAGAGCACCTGCAGGCCAGCTGGAAACCAAAAAGCATTTGAGAAGGTGTTGATGTTAATCATTGCCACAAAAAAGTGTATGATTGTGACAGCATAGGGAACAAGACGGCAGTGTGTTTGCTGCTATTTTTGTGTGTGCTAGTGTTTTTGGTAGAGGGTAACAGTCCATTCGTCTCAGGGCTGGCACCAAACCTGTATGTATTTGTGAACCCCTCCTACTCTGAAGGTCATCCCTGATGTCTTGGAACAGAGGAAAGCCAGATCGATTATGATAAAAATACACCTGCGAAGGACACAGACACACTCAGATATAGATACTACTATTTCATTGAAACACTTTATCATCTGTAAGGACACTACTATCTAGGAAGAAAGCCTCAAATAACATATTATGGAAATAATGGCTAGGTAGACATGGCAATGGTGAGGATAATGAGTTCCTATTTCTGGAGATTTTAATATCAAGCCCCTTAATATCAAGGAAGTGTACTCAATATGTCTTTACAATGACCAACACTGAATGTGAATTGAAAAATGTATTGCTACCCCTAGAAAGACAATTGTAACCTGTTACTAGTGCTCTGACTGAAATAGTTAAAATATATTTTAATATTAACATTTTATAACATTTGTGTATTTTTATAATCAATTATTTATACATTTCTGATATCAAGTAATTTTTGTAGTGTGCAAAAAGACATCTTAGTATGTAAAATCAGTTATAACAGTTATAATATTTTATATTTTAATATGTATTGTGCATCTTTTGCTCTGTAAAAAGTCTGTAATCACTTTTGTCACTTATGACAAGTAACCTAAAAATTCACTTCATGTAAACTAGCGGATTTATGCAAATGAAATGTACATTCTATAATAAATATGAATGAATTAACCTGACTTTATTAGGTTACACCAACATAATGTTAATAAGGGTAAAAATAGGGCAACAAATGCACATTTTCAGAGAGACGGGACATTCAACACACACACACACACACACACACACACACACACACACACACACACACACACACACACACACACACACACACACACACACACACACACACACACACACACACACACACACACACACACACACACACACACACACACACACACACACACACACACACACACACACACACACACACACACACACACTACGTCAGTCTGTCTGCAGCCTGACCACAATCCTCCTGCCTGCTGTGGTGACCGCAAGCAGTCAACAATGCCACAATCAGCATCATACTGCATAACAGAACAATCAATACACGCACACACACAAACCACCACCACACTGTTCATCACATCAATCGATAATTATGTACACCACCACATAGCTCAACAGCAGTTATGCATACTTCTTAAACGTCTATAAATACGTAAATACAGAACTATATAAATATTCACAAGTGCATTCTGCCTGTACACACAATCTCTTCCACACACAAGGACAAACAGAAAGGATATTGCCAAGCGCATGCCAATATCAAGCTACCAATGAGCTGGCTGACAGCCTTAAACATGAATTAGAAAAATGGTAATAACGATATTTAACTATGCTCTTTGAAAATGCTCTTTTTGGTGTAACCTAACGAAGTAAGGTTGTTATATTAAATCTTAGACTTAAATGTTTCCAAATAAAGCAAATTCTTTGGGTTAACAAACAACATTTTTTTGACTAGGCCTATGTGGTAGGCCTACTAATGATAACTGAGAAATGTCAAACTGGTTGCATTGACTGTGTAGTTAAATAATGTGTGATAAGTTCTCTTTCCTTTTACAAAAAAATACCCTCCCTCCCCCATTCCTAAATCTAAAATTGTCCAGCTGGTTTAACTCATTATAAGTGCTGCAGAGAATACAACTACAAATCTGTCAGCCAGTGAACAGGTTGCATATTACAGTTTTTTTATTTTATTAACATTTTTTTTTACAATCGCTGGGACACATTTCTCAGTGGGTCACTTTTTCAAAACTCTTCACACTGCAGACAATGTCAACAGCAGTCTATGTGGACGAAACTGTGACGAAACTGTGGATAATTTTGCTTTAGCACCACTTCTTTCAAATTACATAAATAATTTTTTCCCTTAGACACAACCACCACCAAAAATCTGTGTAGCTACAGGCAATCCGTACATTTACATACTCAAAACGGTAAAATCCTTTTGGCCCTCTAGCATGCATTTTGCTGAAGAACAGTGTTTTGATTGTGCTTCTACTCTGCATGATTGTGCGGATGAATATGGTTATCCTACTGCTCATAAAACCTTCACTGCTAGGCTTGAGATATAACCAGCTTAGATGGAAATGATCTCAAGCTGACTACACTCTAAAAAAAAGGTTCTATATGGCACCAAAAATGGTTCTTCGTCGTAATCATAGAGGAACCACTTTTGGTGCTATATAGCACCATATCTTAACATGTTCTGTATATGGTAGCGGTGCTATATAGCACCTTAGTTAGCGGTGCTATATAGCACCTTAGTCAAAGAACCGGTGAAGAACCGCTGAAGAACCACTGAAGCACCAAAATTGGTGCTATATAGCACTAAAAAAGGTTCCCCTATGATTACGAGCCAAGAACCATTTTTGGTGCCATATAGAACCTTTTTTGTTTTAGAGTGTAGCTGAAGACGTCGCTGTAGCTGTATCCATGATTAATAGAAGGTAGCTTACTTACTTGGCAATAATTACCAGCACTACAACAAGCATAATGAAATGACCCTTCACAAAAGATAATGCTTCACTATGAACTCTGTTAGAGAGCTTTGTATGGCAGTTTATAAAATACCTTTTCTTTTGAGGAATTAAACAGGTACCCGGAGGTTGGAGATACACTGACTGTTATGGCGGGCGTGCGGATGTGTCTGGAGTGGTTGAATGTGACATCAACATATACATAACTATGGCCGCTTTTCTCTGTTGTATATCTGATGGAACCATGTGAGGTCGAGGCAGATTCAGCCTCCTGGCCCCTCTGAGAAACTTGACGACCAAGTCGTTTTTCCTAACAGATTTGCCAGCTATATGAACGTGGTTCACTGCAATAGCTGCCACATATACTTTAAGCGTGGATGGGGTGCGAGGCAGATTAAGCCTCCTGGCCCCTCTGAGAAACTTGACGACCAAGTCGTTTTTCCTAACAGATTTGCCAGCTATATGAACGTGGTTCACTGCAATAGCTGCCACATATACTTTAAGCGTGGATGGGGTGCGTCTGCTGCGTCCAGCAGCTCCTGAAGAAATTAGAGTATTGATGTGATCTCGCAAGAGGGTCTATATCCCGGACTTAACACCAGTCTGAAAAAATTGAAAATTTTGGGGCATATAGGTGCCTTGTAGAAGGTGCCTATTGTCTATGTGTTTATGGCATTCCAGGAAATACGTGAAGGCTCCCGTCAAGAGGCCACAGATGGAGGCTCCAGAACTCGGGTTGGGGATGCCAAACTGTCCCTCCCGCTTGGGAAAGGAGGTCCCTCATGTTTAGCGAATGAGATCTGAGACCCCTCTTGGTAATTTATATAGGCTACCACTGTCATGCTGTCCAATCAGACTAGGGCATGGTGCCCCTGAGTTCTGACTGGAACTCCTTGAAGGCCAGAAGTACTGGCATTATTTCCAGGCAATAGATGTGATAGTGCGTCATTGGTTCCATCCAGGAGCCAAAGGCTAGCCTGTCGTCGCATAAGCCATCTTGGAGGCGTCCATCATGGCAACTTTCCTTCTAGATACTGAGCCCAGTTCTACCCCCAACCTATACAGATTGGGCGATTTCAGGGGACCAGAGTTTTGGTATAACCATGGGTCACTCTGAGAATGAGGCGGCCCTCACGCCATGCTCGAGGTATTCAACCAGTGTTGTAGTGGCCGCATATGTGGCAGATCCAAGGGAACTACTGAGGTGGCTGCTGCCATGTGGCTGAGAAGCTTTGTTTGATTAATTCCAAAACCCAATTTCACACACTGGGCTGGCTTTGGGTGGCGAGGGGTTGAAAAGTCACAGAAAGCTCGCTGCACTGTGCTTGCGATGGGATAATGAGGAATGCTCTTTTTGTGAGGGTGTTTTTTATTTTTTATTTGATTCACTATAACAGCAGAAGGGAGTCTGGGCGCACATAACACTGGTGGGGCAGACTGTGTATTGACAGGGCGTTGGGCGGTGGACACATGGTCGCTTTGAGGGGGGTACGGCCTCGGAGGTACTTCACCTCCTCCTTTTTGTGCCCAAAACATTAGGGCTGCTGCTCAAGGTCCAGCACTACCTTAGGCCGGGTTCCCTGGCGTCTGGTAAATGGGCAGTACTTAGAGGAGTGGAAGCGCTGCTTCACTTCGGTTTCCGCCTTTGGCTGGGGTTGAGCCGGTGGGGATCCAGCTCAAACCCAGTGCTGCTGAGTCGACGATGACTTCGGGCGACTAGAAGCAGCAGAAGAACTGGCCCTCTTAAGCTGGGCTCAGACTAGAAGAGTTTAAGGCCTATTTATGCCCGATTTTCCCATCCCGAGAATCTAAGAAAAAATCTTGTTCGAGGACCTTGATCGGCTCCGATGTTCGGCGCAGATTATCTGGTAATGTGAGGCGTTCACAGATCGAATCTTGCACCTCCCAATCTGCTCTCACACAAATCGGTAGCTGCTGCTGGCAGAGCCCCGGTTACAGGAACCATTCATCGAGGCTGCTGCAGGCAGGCTCTTCTGGCACTGACCACTGCGAGCCCAGCTCTTCTACGGCCTTTGTGAGCCACAGGGGAGAAGCGTTGAGTCAGCTACAGTTGCTGAAACACTGTTAAACTGCTACTTGAGGCTTGTTTTAACAGTGAGCAGAAATACTTCTATCTTCTACTTCTGAGTCAGCGAGGAGTTGATCTTCGCGCAGAAGGAGAAAAATTCTGATGAAAATGTAAAAAGTCGGCCCCGCCCATTTTGGCTCGCTTTACTTTGGCTCAGTTTGCTTTTCCACTGCAGTTTAGTACCACTTCAAAGTGGGTGGGATTATAGACTGATCATTATAGTTGCTCCGCCTCTACTGATGTGACATTTTTGCAAATGTGACAGAAACAAACACACAACACAGAAGCAATGGAGCATATTGATGGAATGATGCTCTTGATTATCAGTATGGCTCGCTTGGAACCTCAACCGAGGTGGTAGGCTACTTAGTGAGCCGTACCATGCAGTGGAAAAGCACCAAAAAGTTAGCCGTACCAAGCCGTACCATGCAGTGGAAAAGATACATGTCAGCTACTGGTGATATGAGTGAATGAAAAGGAACTGTAATGCATCTACCATAAACTGTTCCACACTCATACAAACCATTGAGTTCTAATGTTTTATACTGAGGTAATGATATTTTCTATCCCCTAAACCTGACAATCACATACAATTTTAGCATTTTTGACTTTTGTTTAATATATTATAATTGAGTATATTTCATAAGTTAATTGTTTATTATAAAATCTATAGAAGATTTGTTGATTTATTTACAGATTCACCCTCTAACTGATTAAACCTATAAGCGTTGATAACTTGCATTATCATCATCAACGCACGTGTTGTACGCGTGCGCACACAGGGCATGCTTTTAGGAACTCCCCTTTGCAAAGAGGCTGTTTAGATTTCCACACTGTATATTGATCCCAAAGTGTGATGCTTGCTCACCCATACACTTGATCGGTTTCTTATTGTTGAGCCAGTTCAAGTCTTATAAAACCGTCTGATCATAAACAGCGGAAATCTGAAGTAGCCTTACCCACACTCTTTCAGATTGGGAGGGTTATGTCAGCGATTGTCGTTGGTTATGGCGTGTGTCTTTGGTTATGTCTCCCTCTTTTGGCTGAAGTATCTTATGGCAATCATTACCCAGAAAAAGGAGTCAGGAATATGGAAGTAATAATGAAAAAGATAGGTTTTTGTTGGCATAGCTTATTATTAATTTGTTTACTGTTGTTTTACCAATTTAATCTGTTTGGATCTGTTCCTTGATAAAATATATATGAAAAATGTCTACATAAATCATTCAACAATGGTGCAGTGTTGAAATAAAATGGTAAACATCTACTGTTTTAACTAACTTTATTTTGTCAGTTCGTTTGAAGCTACTTGTTTAGCAAATTCCATCGACATCTCTGTAAATAGCGTGCTGAACCGTTTAAAACAGTGACATCAACATTATTCTTCCTCTTTCAAAGAGCACGAAGACGTCAAGAGATCAAAGTTGACAAGCTAAAAGCGCCACACAGTTTCTTCCTCATTTCAAACGTTTCATTTGACTGATGTCTCGTGTGTTTCTTCGACTTTTACAACACCTTTAATGTAATCTGTCTCAGCGTTTGTCGGTGTGTTAAGGAGACACTTTGAAGACTAACATTAAAGATGGCTTTACTGTTCTGCAATGCCTTTTGGGTAAGTTATTGTTTATAAGCCTCTCACACTGAAAAAAAAACAAAACAAAAAAAACACGATGTAGGCTACGGGAAATACAATTTCCTATATTTCTATTTTAAGAATCATGTTTTTGTGTGTGTGTGTGTGTGTGTTTACTTAATTGAACTAGGAAAACTCTAATAACACTTTGTTTAAAAGGGTGGATTTAATTTGAATAACGTCACGGTTTGAGAGCAGTTCACTTTAAATTTAAAACTACAATCTTCAAAGTCCTGTTCAAGGACATTTTCATATTGAATAATTTACTAGTTTTAGTTCCCCACTGAATAGTGTCATTAGTGCTTATAAAATATACATATCTGAATAACAACTATGGTATACCTTTTGTGGGTGTCTCATGTAGGCTAGCTATATCTTAATGTGTGTTCCATGATGACTGGTGTCTTTTCAGGGTACAGACTTTATGGACCAGTCAGGTTATGAGGCCATATTGCAGAGGTTACATGATGGCAGACACATGTGCAAAGATGTAGAAGACTTGTTGAAAATGAGGTATGGAAAAAGAGGTAATTATGTCTGTGTGTCTCTATGAGTTGGTGTGTGACTTCTGCTCTCCTTCACACAGAGCGCTAGCGGAGGAGAAGTATGGACGAGATCTGGTGGCGATTGCTCGGAAGGCAGAAGGTCAAACAGAGATTGGGTAAGTTGGTTTGTGAATATCATGCAAACATATTCAAATTAAATTACTCCGAATTCAAATGGCAAGTTGATTCAGTGAATGCAACTTCGGAATGACTTGTTAAACCATACAAAACTATTCCCATTAACTACCTTATATTCAAGTGGAACTTTCTAAACTATATATGTATTCATTGTATGTAAAACAAGTGTCCATGTACTCATTATGCATCTGTTTTTCATACTCAGGACATTAAAGGCATCATTTGACAAGTTAAAAGCAGGTATGTGAGGTGATGCAATCCCCTTTTGCCTCGCACCTAGAAAAATACTTGAATGCTAGAGTCCTCAACCTGAGTTGGATTGTTTTCTAGAGGTTGAGAAGACAGGAAACCTGCACATCCAACTATCTGAAAGGATAAAGGAGGAAGTTCAGAAAATAGAGCTGTTTCGAGAACACCAGAGGGAACAGAGAAAAAAGGTAGAAAATAAATCAAATGATCCAAAACCATATGGACACAGCCCAGCACTTTTTCATGGCTGTAGCTGTGGTTATTTATATGTTCTGAGTGCAAGAGGAAGAAAACTGACACTTTCCTTTTTTGGGCACATAAGCACTGTAAATGATCACTTAAATAAACTTAGACACCATTTGTTGTATTTTGTAAGGAGTGAACACCAATGAATGAATTAATAATGCAACTGATAGAAAATAGAAACTAATCTCTATTTTCTGTCCTAATAAGCTTGAAGAGATTATTGAAAAACTTCAGAAGCCTAAAATGGTGTTGCACAAGAAGACCATAGAGGTAAGTGTAGTAAATGAGATTAAAACAAGTATCTATAGGTTCTCTTGTTTCTCATTTTAGAAATGGCTTTCATTAGTTGTTCAAGGCATAAAATGACACATCATTCTCAGGGTCCACCCAAAATTTAGTATCAGCCAAAAGAGGAAGAGAGTTAGAAACTGAAAGAAGAAACAGAAACCCCTAGCCATGCAGACTGCATTGGCAGAATGTATTCGGACATGATTAGACAGCACACATAAGATAAATGCAGGGCTTGTGCATTGGATTAGGGTTTGAAGACTTAACTCAGACATTTATTTTGACCACCAAGAAATGTGTTTAGAGAGTGATAGGAAAGTGAAAGAGAATAGAAACAGACAACGACAGAGGAATTCAAGAAAATAAGAAAAGGTTAGTTGGTTGGTTTGTAGGTTAGGTATGCATGCTGTCTTTGGATATAATAAGACTTGAACTTCCTGTGCTGTTCAACCACAGAAACACCACAGATAGTGAGATACGTTTTAGACTCACTTACACAAAGAGCTCTATACCCACCCCCCTCCCCCATTCTCGTTTATCTTGCTCTTTTACTCACTTTATACCTATTCTCTTGTATTCTCTATTCTCTTCTCTTCTCATGTATGTGCAACAGTCAAAAAAGTTATATGAGCAGAGGTGTAAGGAGGCTGATGAAGCTGAGCAAGGAGTGGGGAAGAAGACAAATGTGACCACCTCCACCCACCGGCAATCAGAAAAGGTGTGAGGGCGTAAACAGAAAGAAAAAACAGTTAACGTATATTATAACTTTTTATACACTAATGTTTAATATTTTACAAACACTTCCTAAGAACTGATCATTTTAATTATGAGTTTTGGACAGTTGTGAAAAATAACCTATGGCAGGTTTGTGGTCACAGTAAGGCCAAAATGAGGATTAAAGCAGTTCAAAGCTGTTTCAGTCTGACTGGACATCATTCCACCTCAGTGTTGAAAGAAACTCTAATACCATCAGACAGTGCAACACTTTCATTTCTTTGTGTGAAAATGTTGCCATTTGTGTAGCAGTTATGTTACAGATACTGCTTATGTGTAAAATATATGTTACACTGCTGTTCAAGTAAGTCAGGTCCAAACACTGAATATAAAGCTATTTATCAATCTATGTTGTACTATTTTGTAGGTGATGAACAGGGCCCGGTTATGCAGGCAAGCAGCCAACTTGGCAGGTTCGTGCTAATGTCTATGTAATGTCTATGTACACTCACCTAAAGGATTATTAGGAACACCTGTTCAATTTCTCATTAATGCAATTATCTAATCAACCAATCACATGGCAGTTGCTTCAATGCATTTAGGGGTGTGGTTCTGGTCAAGACAATCTCCTGAACTCCAAACTGAATGTCAGAATGGGAAAGAAAGGTGATTTAAGTAATTTTGAGCGTGGCATGGTTTTTGGTGCCAGACGGGCCGGTCTGAGTATTTCACAATCTGCTCAGTTACTGGGATTTTCACGCACAACCATTTCTAGGGTTTACAAAGAATGGCGTGAAAAGGGAAAAACATCCAGTATGCGGCAGTCCTGTGGGCGAAAATGCCTTGTTGATGCTAGAGGTCAGAGGAGAATGGGCCGACTGATTCAAGCTGATAGAAGAGCAACTTTGACTGAAATAACCACTCGTTACAACCGAGGTATGCAGCAAAGCATTTGTGAAGCCACTACATGCACAACCTTGAGGCGGATGGGCTACAACAGCAGAAGACCCCACCGGGTACCACTCATCTCCACTACAAATAGGAAAAAGAGGTTACAATTTGCACGAGCTCACCAAAATTGGACAGTTGAAGACTGGAAAAATGTTGCCTGGTCTGATGAGTCTCGATTTCTGTTGAGACATTCAGATGGTAGAGTCAGAATTTGGCGTAAGCAGAATGAGAACATGGATCCATCATGCCTTGTTACCACTGTGCAGGCTGGTGGTGGTGGTGTAATGGTGTGGGGGATGTTTTTTTGGCACACTTTAGGCCCCTTCGTGCCCTGGATGTGCATCCCACAAATCTCCATCAACTGCAAGATGCTATCCTATCAATATGGGCCAACATTTCTAAAGAATGCTTTCAGCACCTTGTTGAATCAATGAGACGTAGAATTAAGGCAGTTCTGAAGGCGAAAGGGGGTCAAACACAGTATTAGTATGGTGTTCCTAATAATCCTTTAGGTGAGTGTATATTTGTTAATGAAAGCGTAAGTGTTGATAAAAGTATGTGATCCTTCAGAAATCATTCTAATAGGCTGATTTAGTGTGCAAGAAACATTTGTGCTGCTTAGTATTTTTTGTGGAAACCATGACACATTTTTCAGGATTCTTTCATGAATAGAAAGTATAAAACACAGGATTTATTAGAAATTGAAAAGACCCTCCCGGTTTCACAGACAAGGCTTAAGCCTAGTCCCTGACTAAAATGCATGTTTGAGCAGTTTTAACTGAAAGTCACTTGCACTGATATATCTTAAAATATATCAGTGCCATTGTTTTGTCTCAAGATGCACACCAGTAATGTGTTTTTCTAGGGTACATTTATAAAAGCTACTTAAATTTTCTAATTTAACTAAGGCATAATCCTGGCTTAATCTAAACCCTGTCTGTGAAACCAGGACTATAAATGTCTGTACTGTCACTTTTGATCAGTTTAATGCATCTATGCTATATAAAATGTTAATATCTTACGAAATAAAAATCTTACTGAGCCCAAACTTTTTAATGGTGGTGTAGATATGATATGTGCTTGAAATATATTTGGAAATGTCCAAGCTTTGTAAGTGAAGAAGTAGGCTATTTGCGATATGTTATTGATAATGGAAAGCTGACTCATTGTCTTTGCTGGTTTAGAAAAACAATACAGATGGAATGTTGATCAACTAGAGAAGACTTGCCAGGATTGGGAGAGCACATATAGGAGCGCATGTGAGGTAAAGAACAAGAACAAAAACGTGTATAAGCAGAAGCACTGTGTTAAGAAATAATCAAAGTAATTTGTTATTTCTTTAGGGTGATGACTAAATAAGATATAACACAGTCTCATAATCATGTGATGAGCAGTCATAGCACTTCTCTGTAGAAGACAGTACAAAGATTTAGATGAGTCAAGAAAATGTCATGCCAAAAATAGTTTTAAAAAAGGAAATTGGAAGTTACAGCCAACATTTTACAACAGGAACAATATTTTTTGCATTTATGTGTCACCTTGTAGGTGTTTCAGCAGCAGGAGTCTGAGCGCATTAATATCTTGCGCTGTGCGTTATGGGATCATTGCAATCTGCTTTCGATGCAGTGCGTCTGGGATGATGATGTAAATGTCCAACTTTGTCCATCTTTATAATTAAAAGCCTAGCTAAATGCTGTTTACATTTACAATTGTAACATCTCTTTTCTTTTGCAGTCCTATGAGGAAGTAAGGAATATTCTAGAGCAGTGCGACATCATCACTGACAACAACAGTTTCATTAAGATGAAAAAGACTGGCTGTCGCCCCCCAGGTAAATTCATCACATTCGAAAGAGTTGACATAGGATGATTTGCTGAATTGACAGTCACTCGTCCGTCTCTCTTCAGCTCCCATTGAGTTTCAGTGTTATTCTGTTGTGGACACTAATGGAGGAGTCAGGAGTGTTGAAACAAACAGGTGAATGTCTCAATAATTAAGGATGAATTAAGACATTTTTGTTCTTTGAAACTTGATTGTGAATCTCTTTCATATCTGAACTATCTACAGATTATCTGTCATGCTTCCAAGGACCTCTTTTAGTGGTCAGTATTGCGTCTCTAAAGTCTTAAACTTACAGCTTTTTAAAAATGCAAAGAACATTTAAACAAAAATAATACATTTACAATTTTTGTGAAGTCAAGTAGTTGAATGTGGAGCGATAGGAATTATCTGCACTGAGCATCGCTGTCCTTACATCACAGGGTGCCCTGAAGCTGGCAGTAATTCGGATGGAACATACACACCGGCTCAACAAAGGGGAGTCACTGAGGAAAAGTACCTGGTGTTATATGATTTTAAAGCTCAGGTAAATAAATACAGTATCAATTTATTTATTTATAGCTAGTTGTTATTCCAGAGCTGCAAACCTGTTCATGCATTTGTTGTTACTAGTAAAACTTGATGGACTCCAGGATTGTGCACCATCCAAAATTTAATTGAGAATGCTTTTTAAAGTTCCTGTTCAATTTCAGAATTTGAATTGAGGTAGCAAACAGGAACAAGAATTTATATTCGAATTTGATTCAGAGGAAGTAGAAATAAAATTAAGTGTAAGTCAAAGAAATTTTAAAACCCTGATAAGTTTAAAATGTTTTATAAACAAAGTTTATAGGCCTTACAGACTGATAGACAGTGTACTCCGTTCCCTTCCCTTTCTAGGAAGGTGATGAGCTGTCTGTCAGTAAAGGACAAGTTATCACAATAACTGAGCGAGGCGAGGATGGGTGGTGGAGAGCGTGGAGGGACGGAATATCTGGGCTGGTCCCTGGAACGTACTTGACCAAAATCTCACCGCACAGTACACGTCTTGCTGATGCTCATCCTGAATGTAATCCTATCAAATAAAATTTAGCAGTCACTACACAAAGTCTAACTAAGATTCTCTGCGAATTAGTTCAGCCTACAAATTGATCTAGAATGAATACATTAACGTGTACTAGCTAGCAGTATGAAAGATATTAGCTTTCTTTAGGGCATCTTTAGGATTTTTTTTTACAATCAAAAACATGTATATTCTGAATAACGGAAAAGTTATTCTGCAGTTGTTTGTATAATGATTCTATTCTAGATGAGGTTTAATCTAGTTTTTATGCTTTATAGTCAGAAGAAATTCTATAAAAAAATATTGCATTGTTTTAGAATTATGAATTCTAAAGTTGTATTATTTTTTAAATATACCTGTTCGATGTATACTGTAATATATGTGTACATTTTGTATTAATTTTGTAATGTTATTGCTTTAATTTATCATGGCCTTTTTGTCTGGTATACAGTATACTAATCCATTCAAAAATAAACATGTGCCCTGTTTTACATGCTTAAATGTAAAGACAAAATTATTTGCATTTGTCCACTCCAAAAAAAAAAAGGACACGCAAAACCCATATGCCTTAGCAAAGCATAAAAAACATTCAACTGAAGAAATACTTGTAATATAATCAGAAGTATTGTGAGATGAGATGTGCAAACATTGGTTTGAGCCTATTGGGTCACTACGACGTACGTTAGTGACTAACGAATGGGGGTTTCGCTTAGAAGCCTATCATCTTCGAGCACTTAGAAAACGCCCAATTGCGTGCCAATGCCATGGGCATGCGGAATTTGCATACGTAACTCCGCCTCACCGCGTGAGTATTAAAGGAAGTACGTGGCAATATTGCATTGTTTCTGCTTTCGGAGCCAAGAGTACCTACCTCTTTACTCCTCACAAGCCTTCTGAGACTCTGTCAGCTTCTTCGAGACGAGCAGCTTTCCAGTCGGTGTTGGTGTCACGGCGCGTTCCAGTGATCGCATACTTCCTGCCTGATGATCTGCGCGGTGGTCTGCTAGACGGCTGGTGTGTGTTTCCCTGGGCGCTTCGGCATCGACTGCGAGGTTTCCTCTCACAAAAAGAGCTTGCACGTGGCACGTCTTTTTCAAGACGGTTCGCCCGTGCACTTCCGGGTGCGATCGATCTCCGTTGCTGTCTATGGGCACATTCACTGCTCGACGTGTTTGGGCTTCAGCACGTTCGGGCAGTGATTGTGGATGTGTCATGTTCCCACTGCGGGAACGTGACCATCGCGATGTCGCGGTCGAGACTCAGTGATCTCCGCGAGGAGAGAGAGTCCCCTTTGCCACACCCCAATCTACCGTCTCTGAGAGAGGTGGTACTTTGGCTGGTGGCCAGGGTGACCTGAGGGCGGTGCTGTGGTATTAAGAACCCCGACGATACATTCCTCGGGCCACGCCCCCCTCTCGCACATCGCTTCCCGCGAGTGCTGGACTGAAACAGCGGCCCGTCACTGACACCTCATTCGTTTCGTTCACACTCCAGATAGCACTGAGATGTCGATCGCCGCATCCCAAGGTGGGCTAGAGTCCTTTGGGGATGACGATTAGGTTGTGCTCCGCCTTCGGGTGTGCCAGCGCTGCCTGATCCGACCTAGAGTTGACAGCCATGTTATCTCGGGCAGCCGCGAACCTCGCACTGGTGTGGAACTCCGCCCTGTCGCGAGTGCTCGTGGTTGCGCGATCGGTTTTTTGGGCCCCGCCCCCAATACAGCTGTTGGGCCCCGCCCCCAATGCCTTTCGCTCCCGAGGTGCATGAGGAGATCACGCGGTCCCGGAAGTCCCCGTGCTTCCCGCGACCGTTTGGTGGCCTCCTCCGCCTTCTCTGCCCTTGATGGGGCCGCGGCCTAGGGTTCACTGGGCCCCCCCCCCCACTGTTGAACACTCTGTTGCGCACTACGGTGTCCACAGAGGGCTTTGACGTGGCGTGGCTGTCCTAAGCACCCTCCCTAAGCCTGTGGGCTCGTCTACTTCGGTGGCGTGGTCCTGCAGAGCTACGGGGCAGGCCGCCGCCCCTTTGCACATGCACAAGGGTGGAGCTGACCCAGGGCTCTTCTATGAGCTGCGTGCCGCCACTGATCCCGCCCTCTGGGTGGTGAAGGTGGCCACACGCTCCCTCGGTCGGGCGATGTCCACAGCTGTGGTCCGGGAGAATTTCCTGGCCTTACCTGGTGATATGGGGGGGTTGAGTGAGCCCACCTCCTCAACTCGCCCATATCCCAGGCTGGCCTCTTCGGCGGCGCAGATGAGAACTGCGCCCAACGGTTCTCGGCCGCCCCAGAGCAGACTGAGGCTGTAACACGTACTGCCTAGCTGCTGCACCCAGCCGCCGGCTCAGTCGCCTCAGTCCGCTCGCCGCAGAGGGCGCCCTCCCTCCTCCCATCCGGCCCCAGCAGCAGCCTTCACCGGGCCGCGCCGTGGAGGTGGAGGTCGCCCAGTCCGCTCCCCAGCCTAGTTAAACGCCAGGCTGGAGGCGGACAACCCAGAGATGGATCCCAGGTCTTTCCACGGGATGGTAGCAGGGCCCCTTTTTTCCCCGGTGGAGGGCAGGGGGAAAATCCTTCTGCTGCTGGCCCCCGGGCTGGCGGCACTTGGAAAGAACTGGTGTCCCCATCTCTGAGGTCCCAGAGACCGGTGATGGCAGTGTGTGCCGCCCCCGGGCCGCGCCGCTCTCATCCCTCTCTGTCGCCAGCCTCCTCTCAGAGCAGACCCCAGTGGAACGTGCGTCCTTCCCTGGTATCCTCTGTCAGGACACAACCATTAACCGTGCCCCCACACCAGGACGCTACGCCTCCCATGTCCGGGCCGGTAACGCTGCCTCGCTGCCCCACTCTGGGTACGTCTGTGGTTCGAGCGACCCCGTTGGTCAGTTCCTGGAGCCTAGCTACAGCTTCAGGGGCTGTCCGCTGGGTCGCGAAGGCCATCAGGCTCGGCTACGCGATTCAGTTCGCGCAGGCTCCTCCCCTCTTCCGGGGAGTCCGTGCCGGCCAATCCTGGACCTGCCCATCCTGAACCGATCCCTTCACAGGCTTCCGTTCAGGATGTCGGTAGAGAACGCCTCCTCGGACGTGTTCGTCTGGTAGATTGGTTACAGCGATCGACCTGAAGGACGCTTACTTTCATGTCTCCTTCCTCGACGTGGACCGTTCCTACGGTTTGCTTTGAGGGGCGGACATTCAGTACGCAGTCCTCCCATTCGGGCAGCTCTGTCCCCTCGTGATTCTACGTAGTCTATCGAGGCAGCCCTTGCGCCACTCAGGCAGCACGGGGTTCGCATCCTGAACTACTTTGATGACTGGCTCATACTGGGTCACTCTCGTAAGCAGGTCTGCGGACACAGAGTCCAAGTGCTCCGGCACTTAGCCTGTCTGGGCCTTCGGGTTGACTGGGAGAAGAGCGACTCTGCCCCGTGCAGAGGATCTCTTTTCTCAGTGTGGTTTCCGACTCGGTCGCTAGGTGCATGAAGTTTTTTCAGAGGCTCCTGGGGCATATGGAATCTGCAGTCGCTTTAGCGCCGCTCGGATTGCTTCATATGGGACCGCTTCAGCTTTGGCTTCGCGATCGAGTCCCGAGATGGGCATAGCGGTCTGGCACGCTCCGGGTACAAGTGACTCGGGCCTGCCGACAGACTCTCACCCTGTGGTTGAACCTCAGTTTTCTACGGGCCGGTATGCCCTTAGAACGAGTTTCCAGGCATTTTGTTATGTCGACGGATGCCACGGGCTGGGGTGCCATGTGCAATGGACAAGCAGCCGCGGGCTCCTGGACAGGACCCCAGCGTCTCCTGCGTGTCAATTGCCTCGAGTTGCTGGCAGTACGGTTCACCCTGCACCGCTTCTGGGCGTTGCTGAAGGGTCAACATGTACTAGTCAGGACAGACAAAACGGCCGTTGTAGCGTACATCAACCACCAGGACGGTCTACGCTCCCGCCATATGTCTCAACTCGCCCGCCATCTCGTTCTATGGAGTCAGAAGCGCCTGAGGTCCCTTCGTGCTGTCCATATTCCGGGAGTCCTGAACCATGCAGCCGTCGGTTCAGCTGTTTGGGAACAGTTCGGGGATGCGCAGATAGATCTGTTTGCCTCCCACGACTCTTCCCACTGCAGCCTGTTCTATTCCCTGTCCGAGGGCACGCTCCTACGCAAATATGCGTTTTCCCCAGTGAGCCTACTCGCACAGCTTTTGTGCAGCTCAGGGAGGTCAAGGAGCAGGTCCTTCTGGTCGCCCCGTATTGGCATGGCCGGCCATGGTTCCCCGAACTCGTACTCCATGCGACAGCCCCTCCCTGGCCTATTCCTCTGAGACCTCCTTACTCAGAGACGGGGCACCCTTGGCACCCGCGTCCCGATCTGTGGAACCTCCACGTGTGGCTCCTGGTTGGGACGCGGCAGGTTTGAGTAGCCTACCACCTGCGGTGGTTGCTACCATCACTTCCGCTAGGGCAGAGTCCTCTCGGCATGCCTATGCGTTGAAGTGGAACCTCTTCGTCACCTGGTGCTCTTCTCGCCAAGAAGACCCCTGGAAATGCCCGATCGGGTCTGTGCTCTCGTTCCTCCAAGTAGGATTGGAGCAAAGGCTGTCTCCCTCCACCCTCAAAGTTTATGTGGCCGCAATATCTGCCCACCACGATCTCTTGGAGAACAAAAAGGTAAGTCAGCACGACCTGATCATCAGGTTCCTGAGGGGGGCGAGGAGACTGAATCCTCCTCGCTCTCCTCTCGTACCCTCTTGGGACCTCTCAGTAGTTTTAGATGCTCTGCAGAGGCCTCCCTTTGAGCCTTTGCAGTCAGTGGATCTTAAATATGTCAATGAAGACAGCGATCCTGACTGCATTGGCCTCCTTTAAGAGGGTCAGGGACCTGCAGGCATTTTCGGTTGACGAAGCATGCCTGGAATTCGGGCCGGCCTACTCTCACGTGATCCTGAGACCCCGGCCTGGATATGTGCCCAAGGTTCCCACCACTCCGTTCAGTGAGTCAGGTGGTGAACCTGCAAGCGCTGCCCATGGAGGGGGCAGACCCAGCCTTGGCATTACTCTGTCCAGTACGCGCTCTCCGCGCTTACGTAGACAGGACGCAATGTTTCAGGACCTTAGACCAGCTCTTTGTCTGTTATGGTGGAGAGCGGAAGGGAAGAGCTCTCTCAAAGCAAAGGCTGTCTCACCTTGGTATTCCTGTGATAAGTGGGAGTCCCTCATCCATACTAGTTTTACGACAGGGAACTCACACTTACGCAGGGCACTGGAAGACGGCTGAGTGGCGTGATTATATTTGGACCCCCATTCGTTAGTCACTAACGTACGTCGTAGTGACTGAACAAAAGGGAACGTCTCGGTTACGGATGTAACCCTCGTTCCCTGAGGAGGGAACGGAGACGTACGTCCCGTTGCCACTTCAGCTGTGCTACCTGGAACGCAGGAGTTCAGTCTTGGCTCCTCAGTAGGTAACATAATGCGATATTGCCACGTACTTCCTTTTATACTTACGCGGTGAGGTAGAGTTACGTATGCAAATTCCGCATGCCCATGGCATTGGCACGCCATTGGGCGTTTTCTAAGTGCTCGAAGATGATAGGCTTCTAAGCGAAACCCCCATTCGTTAGTCAATAACGTACGTTTCCGTTCCCTCCGCAGGGAACGAGGGTTACATCCGTAACCGAGACGTTACCCAACTGCTGGAGAAAAAAAATACAAAAGTAAAAAAAGTACAAATACAAAAGTTTAATATAAAAGTAGACCAAAACTACGTAAGACTAGACAAATGTGAGTTGGCAACCTCTAGTGGAGAAAGTCCCAAAATAGTTGGTACATATATAAATACTCATAAATGCAATAACTGCTCAAACCCACCATATCAACAAACAATGAAGCTTTCTTTCTTTCTTTGATGTGGTTTGGAGAATGTATTGACAGATTGATGTTAGAACTAAATTGTGTAAATATAAATTAAAACACCCCAACTTAATAATTTATTTAATTATGTATCTGTTTTTATTTGTGCAGGTTTGGTCCTTCATACTACTAAACATTTTACGCACGATGAAAAACTCAAAGACATGCAAACACGGATACAGTATATTTAACAGTAAAATGACTGACCTCATTAACACAAATGCTTAACCCCTCAATTTCTATACGTTCAAGCTGACATACATTTTGGATGTGGCAGTGTATGAATACCAGTCTTAATACAGAGTGCCTTAACACAAGACAATAACACAATAACACATTTACTTAGTCAAACTTTGCTTCAAATTACAGGGTATGCAAATCCTTTTTGTTTTATTGCAGATTTCCTTTCACTAACAATTGATTCTTTTTAAAAACACGTCATTATGCAGTGAATGTAATGGAATTATGATCCCTGCCTTTTGGTAGTAGTTTTTTTTTAGTTTCTGGTTGCCTAGATAGTCACCCAGACTTGTTTTCAGGAAATGCACAGCATCTTTTATCTTAGTTATGTTTGATACACTAAATGGACAAGTATTAGGGCACCTGACCATTACACCAACACCAACAGAATGACATAACATTCTAAATACATGGACATTAATATGGAGTTGGTCCCCTTTCTTTCCACAAGATTTTGTAGTGTTTCTGTGGGAATTTTTTCCGATTCATCCAGTAGAGCTTTTGTGAGGTCAGGCACTGTTGTTGGACGAGAAGGCCTGGTCTGCAATCTCCATAATGGTTCATCCCAAAGGTGTTTGTTGGGGTTGAGGTCAGGGCTCTGTGCGGGCCCTGACCTCACAGAGGTCTTACGTATTTATTTTTATTTGTTATATATTTATTTTTATTTGTGCAGGTTTGGTCCTTCATACTACTAGACATTTTACACACAATGAAAAACTTAAGAGTGCAAAGACATGCAAACACGGATACAGTATATTTAACAGTAAAATGACTGACCTCATTAACACAAATGCTTAACCCCTCAATTTCTATACATTCAAGCTGACATAAGTTTTGGATGTGGCAGTGTATGAATACTAGTCTTAATAATACTGGCGCCCAGGGGTGCTTTAACACAAGACAATAACACATTTACTTAGTCAAACGTTGAATCAAATTACAGGGTGTGCAAGTCCTTTTTGTTTTATTGCAAATTTCCTTTCACTAACTGTTGATTCTTTTTAAAAACGTCATTATGAAGTGAATGTAATGGAATTATGATCCCTGCTTTTTGGTAGTATTTTCTTTTGCGTGTTTCTGGTTGCCTAGATAGTTACCCAGACTTGTTTTCAGGAAATGCACAGTATATTTTTATCTTAGTTATGTTTGATACACTAAATGGACAAGTATTGGGGCACCTGACCATCACACAAACACCAACAGAATGACATAACATTATAAATACATGGACATTAAATATGGAGTTAGCCCCCTCTTTGCAGGTACAACAGCTCTTCTGGGAAGGCTTTCCGCAAGATTTTGTAGTGTTTCTGTGAGAATTTTTGCAGCTTCATCCCGTAGAGCATTTATGATGTCAGGCACTGTTGTTGGACGAGGAGGCCTGGTTCGCAATCTCCATAATGGATCATCCCAACGGTGTTTGTTGGGGTTGAGTTCAGGGCTCTGTGTAAATGTGCCTTCCCCAAACTGTTCCCACGAAGTTGGAAGCCTAGCATTGTCCAAAATGTCTTGGTATGCTGAAGCATCAAAGGGTTAGTTCACCCAAAAATGAAAATTCTGCCATTAATTACTCACCCTCATGTCATTCCAAACCCGTAAGACCTTCGTCAAAGGGTTATTAATATTAATGTCCATTTTATTGTGTGGTTAAAAAAAAGCGTTACTTTGCCAAAGCTTTGACCGAGCTCTTTGATCTAATGGTGTTGAGCGCTCCAAATGCAAACTTTACATGCAACATTCAGACCGTAATTGACAGTACTCTGATCCAATATAGGAATCGTCTGATTGACAGTCCTCTATCCCAATAGTGTTAGGAGAACCAGTGGGGGCGGCAATCATATTTCAGGGTGGCCGTGACCACAGACAGTAATAGAAATGAACACAGCGACCCCATAGACTTCACGGAGAAAAAATGAAGTCACGTAGAAGCACTCACTTCCTGATGGCTCAGACTGAGCTTGACGACGTAGATGTGACGTGAGCAACCTGTCCGACAGTGGCAAGTCTTCTAGTAGTTGTGCAAAGAGAAATCAGAATCACGTTGTTGAAATATTTTGCTCTCTATGGGCTTCTCCCCATGCCTCTCCCTTGACTTTATCGGACTTTATGCCTCCACGTCCCCCCGAATGCCTCATAGACAGTAAAAGATTGCCTGCAAACTTCTCCTCCTGTCTATACGGTAATTTCTCTACTATGCGCCGGTTGTCGCGTGGTTATGACGCAATCGTTAGCCTATTTTTACAAAAACGGCTTCTACGGGTCGATAGTGTAAGATACAAGGTGATGGAGCCTTTTATACACTGTCGTGTTTCTTAAGAAATAAACAATGGTCAAATTGAGTCTTTAAACACCTCAGATGTAAAGTTATTCGCTGTCAAAGTGACGGCAAAATGAATGGGAGTCAATGGGATGCTAACAGCAGGTGATTGCTTGGTTAGCAATGGCCGCCCCTATGGAAGTTACGCTTTCCGGGTGTAGGATTACCCCCTTGGCCGTGACACGCTTTACACACACCCCATTGGCGCCACTTGAGCTCTAGTTCGCCTATGCCTAAAAACGGCCCTGCTTGCAAGCAGCAGCTCAGCCATGAAAACCCATTCCATGAAGCTACTGCCACCACATTGTTTTTGTGCATGAATGCCAGTGGAAGTTTGGAACTTTTCAGCTATGAAATTAGCAGAGCGATGACGACTTTTAAGCACCCTGCGCCTCAGTACTCGGTAACCCTGCTCTGTGACTTTACGTGGTCTTCCACTTTGTGGCTGAGTTGCTGCTGTCCCTAAATGCTTCCACTTTTCAATAATACCGATTACAGTTAATTGACTTGTTGCAAAGGTAGCCCCATGCTTGAATTCACTGAGCGCTTCAGAACGACCCATTTTTTTCACTAATGTTTGTAATTGCAGACTGCATGGTGCTTGATTTTATACACCTGTGGCAATGGGTCTGATTGAAACAGCTGAATTAAATTAATAATAGCTGCGTGCCAATGTGTACAAGTTATTTCTTATTGTGCATTTTCTGCATTGAAACTAAGATTCAAAAGATGAGGTCAGGCATTTTCCATTTGTCCTTGTAGGCTACTTTTCCATGCGTTTTGCATAAGGTTTGTATTTTGGGTGTGTGTGGTTTTTAAAAAAATGTAGGCCTACTATAAAACAGTGCTTGCATTTGACTTGACTTCAGCTACCACCACTGTGTCCCTAAATAAGACATTTAAAGGGTAAGTTCACCCAAAAATGAAAATTCTGTCATTAATTACTCACCCTCATGTCGTTCCAAACCTGACCCGTAATACTTTCGTTCATCTTCGGAACACAAGATCTTGTTAATGAAATCTGAGAGTTTTCTGTCCCTCCATTGCTACACAACTACCATTTTCAAGCTCCAGAGAGGTAGTAAAGACATCATAGATCTCAGCTATCAGATTGAATAAAATCTTGAAAATGGATTGTTCAAAAGAAGAAAAAAAAAAGGATTCTGAAATCTAAAACTTTAAAACTGGTCAATAATATAACATTTGTATCATGTAATACCCTAGTGAAAAATAAATATACTAAAGTTTATTTGAAATACATTTATTTTATCCTAAATATACTACAAATACATGTATATTTGTGTACTATAAATACCCTGCAATTGTACTTTTAGTTTCCCTTTCAGTCGGTCACGTTTGACGTACGTCGGAACTGACCGACGAATTGGGATCTGATTTCAGAGATCAATCTACTTTGAGTGTTTTAAAACGAGCCAATGAAGATTGGCATGCGATTCACGCATTCCACGCACCGCCCCGCAGCGCGGGTATAAATAAGGAAGTGGAATGCATGATCATTGCTTTCTACTTCGGAGCCGAACAGTGAATGTTTCCTGTTTCCTACGAAGAGTGTTCGAGTCTCGTGAGAGGACTGCTTCTGCCAGTGCAGGCTTGACGGCGCGTCTCAGTGAGTGGCTGCTTCAACGGACATCAAAGTGTTGGTTCGCTGGGCGTTTCCGTTTTGAGTGCACACACAGGCTTGCACTATTGTACTGTGTGGTGCCGCGGTCATCTCCCTGAGTGCTTCAGCACATAAAAGAGCAGTTTCCTTTCTAAAAAGAGCAACACAGTTTGACCCTGCGTCTTTTTCAAGATGTCATTCAAACCGTGTGTTTCTGGATGCGGTTGTTTCCTGTCCTCATCTGATGACCACGATCTCTCTCATATTTAAACATGTGAGATTGCGCTCGTGGGTGATCCATGCTCTCTCAGGAGAGCATGGTCACGTCGACGCGTTGTTCGTCTCAAGCCTTTCTCGTAAGGGCTTGAGCGTTCAGCGCGCCGTGTGCCGTCGGGCGCCGGCTGACAGGGGGGGTTGCCACGGCAACCCAGCGCGTCACTCGGCGCTAGAGATGTGCGGTCGAGACTATGAAGCCTCAAACGGGGTTGAGTCCCTTTGCCTATTCCCCGATCTAGTTTCTTTTCTCGCAAAAGAGAAGCGCAATTTTGGCTAATAAGCCTTGGTGACCTGAGGATTACAGTGGACGTCTCCGTGGGCCCCCAATCCTCTATCGCATCACAAGCATGCTGAGACTGTGTTTGTGGGTGGTTCATGTTCTCTCATGAGGACATGACCACGTCGGTGCGGTGTTCGTCTTACCTTTTCATAGGGCTTGAGCATTCAGCGCACCGTGTGCCCTCGAGTTTGACGGCCACGTTCATTGTCTCACATGCCTGCTGGCAGCCTAAAGATGGGATTGCTGGTCCTTTTAAAACAAGGGGACCTAGGATTTCATTTGGGGCTCTGGCAGAGGACAGATGTCAATTGCTGCATCGGAGAGAGGGCTGTTATGCACTGGAAATGATGAGGCTGAGTTCCCACTATAATAGTGTGTGTGCTCTTGCTGAATCAGATTCAGAGTTGACAGCCATGCTTTCCCGGGTGGCTGAGGCGTAGTGCAACGCGTAAAATCGCCTTGCCTACCCCTGTGCCTTTTTTCCCGGATGGGCATTGGAAAAATTAGCAGTTGGAACTATTTGGTGTCAAAATATGGAACACCAAAAGGGCCAAAATCTGTATACATTTTTCCCTCTCTCACTACCCTCTGTCCTGCATGCACGAGGGTAGTCCCGACCCAGGGGTTATGCAGGAACTGCGTGCGGCGGTGGACCTCGCTCTCCGGGCGACGGAAGTCACCGCACGCTCCCTGGGTCAGGCGATGTCCACACTAGTGGTCCAGGAACCTGGGGCTAAACCTGGCAGATATGCGTGAGTCCGACTAAGTTCGGTTCCTCAACGCCCCTGTCTGTCAGGCTGGCCCCTTCGGCGACGCCGTCGAGAACTCTGCCCAGCAGTTCTCGATGGCCCAGAAGCAGACAGAGGCGGGTTAAAAAAACAAAAAACATCCTAATTCGAAAGGGCGCCTCTACCTGCTTATCGCCGAGGGCACCCCCCCTGCGTCCGCCTCCGCCCCTGCGAAATCCAGGCAGCGGGGTGCCGGACGTAAGGGAGGCGCCCAACCCGCTCAGGGCTTTGCTAGTCTACAAGCAAGCGTAAGGGCAAGCGGCCCTGAGACGGGCAGCCCAGGGAGAACAGGAGCTGCTCTGAGGGAATGGGTGTCCACACCCCTCCCCCACCCCCCTTGAGGAGGCCCGGGGGGCCCCGACTGGTGTCATACTCTGCCGCTGGCTCTCCGGAGTCCAGCGGTACCCACATTTCAGAGCAGTTTCCTCTCTCCCTGGGCCCCAAGAGGGCCAGGTTGGCAGTGTGCGATGCCTCCGGGCCTTCTCATTCCTTTCCTCCCCTCCCCCCGCCACGGGGCAGCAGTGTGGGCACCGCGAACGCCCCCGGGCCTTCTCACCCACACTCTGTCCCACCCTGGAATACTCAGACAACACTCCGGGCCGCCTCCTGGCCGTTGGTCCCGCCATTGGTCCCGCTTGTGCAGTCTCTGGGGGCTTGGCTACAGCTCCCCAGACCGTCTCGCTGGCTCATCCGTACCATCAGACTCGGCTACGCGATTCAGTTCGCTCACCGGCCTCCCAAGTACAAGGGCATCCTCTTCACCTACGTGCGAAGCAGCGATGCTCAGGTCTTGCGGTCAGAGATCGATGTGCGAAGGACTGGCGAAGGACGCGGTCGAGTCGGTTCCTCCAGCCGATATGAAGATGGGGCTCTACAGCCCCTACTTCATTGTACCCAAGAAAGGTGGTGGGTTACAGCCAATCTTGGACCTGCGTATCCTGAATCGGGCCCTGCACAAGCTCCCGTTCCGGATGCTAACGCAGAAACGCATTTTCAAATGCATCCGTCCCCAAGATTGGTTCGCAGCGATCGACCTGAAGGATGCGTACTTTCATGTCTCTATCCTTCCTCGACACAGACCGTTCCTACGATTTGTGTTCGAGGGGAAGGCATATCAGTACAAGTCCTGCCCTTCGGCAGCCATTGTTCCGCTCAGAGAACGCGGCGTTCGCTTTCTCAACTTTCTCGACGACTGGCTCATTCTCGCCCAGTCTCGGGAGCAGTTGTGCGACCACAGGGACATGGTGCTCAGTCACCTCAGCCTGTTGGGCCTTCGGGTCAACCGAGAGAAGAGCAAACTCTGTCCCACACAGAGGATCTCTTATCTCGGTATGGAGCTGGATTCGGTTAGCCAGACTGCGCGCCTTACGGAAGAGCGGGTCCAGTCTGTGTTGAACTGCTTGAATTCGTTCAAGAGCAGGACAGCGGTCCCACTGCAATCTTTTCAGAGGCTCCTGGGGCATATGGCATCTGCAGCTGCGGTAACGCCGCTCGGATTGCTTCATATGAGACCGCTTCAACACTGGCTCCATGGCCGAGTCCCGAGGTGGGCGTGGCAGAGCGGCCAGTACCGGGTCCCATTGACTCCTTACTGCCGCCAAACCTTCAGCCCGTGGACCGACGCTTCGTTTCTCCGGGCCGGGGTGCCCTTAGAACAAGTGTCCAGGCATGCTGTGCTCTTCACGGATGCCTCCTCCACAGGCTGGGGGGCCACGTACAACGGGCATGCAGTTTCAGGTCTGTGGACGGGACCTCAATTGCATTGGCATATCAATTGCCTCGAGTTGTTAGCGGTACACTTGGCACTACGCCACTTCAAGGGGCCGCTACGTGGCAAGCATGTACTGGTCCGTACGGACAGCACTGCAGCCGTTGCGTACATCAACCGCCAGGGTGGTCTACGCTCCCGTTGCATGTTCCAACTCGCCCGCCACCTCCTCCTTTGGAGTCAGAAGCATCTGAGGTCGCTTCGGGCCATTCATGTCCCAGGTGCGCTCAACCGGACAGCGGACGAGCTCTCACGGCAGCCTGCACCTTCGGGAGAGTGGCGACTCCATCCCCAGGCGGTCCAGCTGATATGGGACCTCTTCGGAGCAGGTAGACCTGTTTGCCTCTCCGGACTCGACCCATTGCCAGTGGTACTATTCCCTGACCTGGGGCACCCTCGGCACGGATGCACTGGCACACAGCTGGCCCTGGGACCTGCGCAAATATGTGTTTCCCCCAGTGAGCCTTCATGCACAGACCTGTGCAAGGTCAGGGAGGACGAGGAGCAGGTCTTGTTAGTTGCGTCCTATTGGCCCAACCGGACCTGGTTCCCAGAACTAACTCTCCTCGCGACAGCCCCTCCTTGGCCGATTCCCCTGAGGAGGGACCTTCTTTCTCAGGGACGGGGCACTCTATGGCACCCGCGTCCAGACCTCTGGAAACTCCATGTCTGGTCCCTGGACGGGACGCGGAGGTTCTAGGTGGTCTACCACAGGCAGTGGTGGACACCATCTCTTCGGCTAGAGCCCCCTCTACGCTTTGAAGTGGAACCTGTTCGTTGAATGGTGCTTTTCCCACCGGTAAGACCCCCGAAGGTGTTCGGTTAGTGTCGTGCTTTCTTTCCTGCAAGATGGGCTGGAGCGAAGGCTGTCTCCCTCCACCCTCAAAGTGTACGTCACAGCAATAGCGGCGTATCACGATGCAATTGAAGGTAAGTCTTTGGGAAAGCACGACCTAATCGTCAGGTTCCTCAGAGGTGCGAGGAGGTTAAATCCTCCTCGTCCAAACTCGTTACCCTCTTGGGACTTGGCTCTAGTGCTCAGAGCACTTCAGAGCCCTCCTTGAGCCTTTGCAGTCCTGTCGATGAAGACAGTGCTTCTGATGGCATTGGCCTCTATTAAGAGTGTAGGGGACCTGCATGCACTTTCGGTCAACGAATCGTGCCTAGAATTCGGGCCGGACAACTCTCGCGTTGTCCTGAGACCCCGGCTTGGATACGTGCCCAAGGTTCCTACCACTCCCTTCCGGGACCAGGTAGTGAACCTGCAAGTGCTGCCTTCGGAGGAGGCAGACCCAGCCCTGGCTTTATGTCCCGTCCGCGCTCTTCGCGCTTACGTTGACCAGACTCAAAGCTTTCGGACCTCAGAGCAACTCTTCGTCTGTTACGGAGGCCAGCAGAAGGGAAAGGCTGTCTCCAAGCAGAGGTTAGCCCACTGGATAGTGGATGCTATCGTCTTGGGTTACCAGTCCCAAGGCGTGCCTTGCCCGTTCGGGTTGCGAGCACACTCAACAAGGAGTGTTGCTTCCTCCTGGGCGCTGGCTCAAGGCGCCTCGCTGACAGATATATGCAGAGCTGCGGGCTAGGCGACACCTAACACGTTTGCTAGATTCTATAGCCTCCGTGTAGAGCCGGTATCTTCCCGCATCCTCGCCCCCAGGGGCCAGTAGCGCTAAGTGCCCGTTCTAAGTGTCGGCTTGCAACGCCACTCCCGCCCGCTGGGCCGGATACGTGCGCCTATTGTCTCCAGTTGTGTTCCCCGGAAACGGCTAACCCTGTCGAGCTCCTCCGTCACCCCTGCGGTGCCAGACGTTGCGGCCTTCTGACACCAGGCCTGCACCCGTATGCTTGTGAAACGTGTGTGTAGGCTGGGTTCCCTCACAGCAACCACATATGTGTATTCTTCCACGGTACCTGCTACCCTACTTGTCTAGCCCTGTGTCTTTCCCTTGACAGAGCCCGCTCTGTCGTCTCTGGGCGTGTTCTTTCCCCCCTGGAACCAGGCTGGAACCACCCCAGAGACTGCCATATGTTGCACTACCCTGCTAGGTTAGTCCTTATGTGTATTCCGCCACCAAGCCTTCCACTGAAGGACGTGGCTGCGCAGCGTACCGTCTCCCGAGACGGGCACGCTTTCCCAGCGTTATCCAATAGTCACACTGGGTGGGTCTTGCAGAAACAGCAGTGACTGACCTCCCTGCTTGGAGCCCTGACTTCCGTACCATTTAAGACGGTCCAGTGCGCTCAAGCAGGACGCTGGAAGGGCCAGCGCCCTGGCGTTTTGGTAGAGATCCCAATTCGTCGTCAGTTCCGACGTACGTCGAACGTGACCGACTGAAAGGGAACGTCTCGGTTACGGATGTAACCCTCGTTCCCTGAAGGAGGGAACGGAGACGTACGTCCCGTCGCCAGGTGCTGTGCTTCCGCTGGAAGGCCGAGTCACGACTTCGGCTCCTCAGCAGAGAAAAGCAATGATCATGCATTCCACTTCCTTATTTATACCCGCGCTGCGGGGCGGTGCGTGGAATGCGTGAATCGCATGCCAATCTTCATTGGCTCGTTTTAAAACACTCGAAGTAGATTGGTCTCTGAAATCAGATCCCAATTCGTCGGTCAGTTCCGACGTACGTCTCCATTCCCTCCATCAGGGAACGAGGGTTACATCCGTAACCGAGACGATACTCAATTGGTATACTTAAAGTCTGCTAAATTGGAACAAGTAATTTGATTTGTTCTGACATAAGTTTTGGATGTGGCAGTGTATGAATACCAGTCTTAATACAGAGTGCCTTAACACAAGACAATAACACATTTACACATTTACTTAGTCAAACTTTGCTTCAAATTACAGGGTATGTAAATCCTTTTGTTTTATTGCAGATTTCCTTTCACTAACGGTTGATTCTTTTTAAAAACATGTCATTATGCAGTGAATGTAATGGAATTATGATCCCTGCCTTTTGGTAGTAGTTTTTTTCGTTTCTGGTTGCCTAGATAGTCACCCAGACTTGTTTTCAGGAAATGCACAGCATCTTTTATCTTAGTTATGTTTGATACACTAAATGGACAAGTATTGGGGCACCTGACCATTACACCAACACCAACAGAATGACATAACATTCTAAATACATGGACATTAATATGGAGTTAGCCCCCTCTTTGCAGGTACAACAGCTCTTCTGGGAAGGCTTTTGTAGTGTTTCTGTGAGAATTTTTGCAGCTTCATCCCGTAGAGCATTTATGAGGTCAGGCACTGTTGTTGGACGAGGAGGCCTGGTTCGCAATCTCCATAATGGATCATCCCAACGGTGTTTGTTGGGGTTGAGTTCAGGGCTCTGTGTAAATGTGCCTTCCCCAAACTGTTCCCACGAAGTTGGAAGCCTAGCATTGTCCAAAATGTCTTGGTATGCTGAAGCATCAAAGGGTTAGTTCACCCAAAAATGAAAATTCTGCCATTAATTACTCACCCTCATGTCGTTCCAAACCCGTAAGACCTTCGTCAAAGGGTTATTAATATTAATGTCCATTTTATTGTGTGGTTAAAAAAAGCGTTACTTTGCCAAAGCTTTGAACGAGCTCTTTGATCTAATGGTGTTGAGCGCTCCAAATGCAAACTTTACATGCAACATTCAGACCGTAATTGACAGTACTCTGATCCAATATAGGAATCGTCTGATTGACAGTCCTCTATCCCAATAGTGTTAGGAGAACCAGTGGGGGCGGCAATCATATTTCAGGGTGGCCGTGACCACAGACAGTAATAGAAATGAACACAGCGACCCCATAGACTTCACGGAGAAAAAATGAAGTCACGTAGAAGCACTCACTTCCTGATGGCTCAGACTGAGCTTGACGACGTAGATGTGACGTGAGCAACCTGTCCGACAGTGGCAAGTCTTCTAGTAGTTGTGCAAAGAGAAATCAGAATCACGTTGTTGAAATATTTTGCTCTCTATGGGCTTCTCCCCATGCCTCTCCCTTGACTTTATCGGACTTTATGCCTCCACGTCCCCCCGAATGCCTCATAAACAGTAAAAGGTTGCCTGCAAACTTCTCCTCCTGTCTATACGGTAATTTCTCTACTATGCGCCGGTTGTCGCGTGGTTATGACGTAATCGTTAGCCTATTTTTACAAAAACGGCTTCTACGGGTCGATAGTGTAAGATACAAGGTGATGGAGCCTTTTATACACTGTCGTGTTTCTTAAGAAATAAACAATGTTCAAATTGAGTCTTTAAACGCCTCAGATGTAAAGTTATTCGCTGTCAAAGTGACGGCAAAATGAATGGGAGTCAATGGGATGCTAACAGCAGGTGATTGCTTGGTTAGCAATGGCCGCCCCTATGGAAGTTACGCTTTCCGGGTGTAGGATTACCCCCTTGGCCGTGACACGCTTTACACACACCCCATTGGTGCCCCTTGAGCTGATGACGCCCTAGGCGACCGCCTAGTTCGCCTATGCCTAAAAACGGCCCTGCTTGCAAGCAGCAGCTCAGCCATGAAAACCCATTCCATGAAGCTACTGCCACCACATGGTTCCCTTTCGAGAGGTCTCTCGTATTGCGTTATGGGAAAACTCCTTTTCTCGAGAATATGAAGCAAAACTTTATTATATAAAGTGTCTATGTAAAACGCAGTGCAGCCGCATAGCCGATAGAACAGCGCGAGCTGCACGCTGATTGGCTGTGCCGCGGCAACTGCAGGAGCCTATGGCGAGGCGGCTAAGAGAGCGAACCCAATAGGGGGCGCTAGAATTCCCGCCGAACAAGGTCACCTGAATTTGCATATTCGAGGCTATATATAGGACCGTGTTTCGCCATAGGAATCAGATTTAATCTCCTTCAGCGATACCTTCGTTGACCTTCGGAATTGAAGCCCCGCCGTCAAAAAGCACCAAGCGGAACTACCTGCAGCTCTGAGGACGCCGGATTCCCCACCTGGCCTCCGCCTTCAGCCACCTGCCGTTCCAGCTTCGCCATCCGGCGTTATATCCTTTATTCTGTGTCTGTGTGTTTTAGCGCGTGCGTTGCCGCTGCAACCCCGCTTTCATAAAAGAGCAGCGAGGCGTTGTTGCAAATGCCTCGCCCTTCCTGTGCTTCGTGCAGAGCACCTCTCCCCGGCGGGGACCACCACATCCTCTGCGTGGCATACCTCGGACGGGACCACGCCGACTTTGCACTCTCCAAGGGCGGCTGCCCCGAGTGCGACGAGATGGCGCTACAGACCCTCAGGGCTCGTCTCGCCAGCTTTGAAGTCCCCGCCCAGCCCGCGCCTCTCGAACCGCGCAAGAAGAAGCGCCATGACCAGAGGCTACCTGAGCGTTCGAGCGACTGCACGCCGAGTCATTCTCCACGTGCCTCGCTCCCGCCGGTGAGGTTCACCCAGGAGGAACAGTGCCCCTCGCTTGCAGTGACCTGTTCAGTTTCCTTCGGTGGACCAGTAGCGGAAAAGGAGGAAGAGAGCAGCCTGTCTTTGAACGTGAATGGTCGGACTCTGTCTTGGAGCCCCCCGCTTCGACGCAGACCGCCACGAGCTCTAGGACCAGCACGGATGCAGAGCTGATCCTCGTGCTCACCGACGCTGTGGGAGACCTCGGGCTCGAGTGGTCTCTCCCCCAGGAGACAGCGCGAAGCAGATTGGACGAGTGGTTCCTACAGAGCCGCCGCTTTTCCTCCTCTCACGCTCCCTTCTTCCCCGAAGTTCATGACGAGCTGACAAAGGCGTGGAAAGCCCCCCTTCTCAGCTCGCTCCAAATCCTCATTTCCCCCAGTGCTCTCCTCCGTCGACGGCGCTAAGGAAAAAGGATACAAGGGTTTTCCTCCCCTCAAAGAGGCCGTTGCTGCGCACCTCTGCCCGCCCTCCTCCAGGGGATAGCAGGCCAGGGCTCAACACCCCAAACCGTGTCGCTCTACCTCAGCTTTCGCCAGTCGAGCATACGCCTCCGCTGGCCAAGCTGCGTCAGTGCTACACACGATGGCTGTCCTTCAAGTGTACCAGGCCAAACTCCTCCGCGCTCTGGACGAGTCTGTGCCGGATTCTGAAATCCTGAAGGACCTGCGCAGCGCCACGGACCTCGCTCAGCGACAGAGCTCACGCTCTACGAGCCGCATCAGGCAGTCTGAGTTCCGGGGACCTCGACCCAAAGCCGCGTTGAGACCCGAACCACCGAAGCTGTCCTAGCCGTAAGAGGAAAGAGAAGATGGCCAGGTCCCGCCTCGGCCGGACCCCCACCACTCTCTCTCAGTCTCCCAGTCCCCTTCAACCAGGTGACTGGCGACTCAGTTTTCGCAGTCAACGAGCCCATTATCAAAAGCACTCGCCTGCACTCGAACGCCGTTCTCACGGCGACCCTAATAAATCTCAAAAAGAGCTTTTTCTCTGTAGATGTTGTGCCCACTTCACAGTATGCACCCCTACACTCAAACACCCCTCTCACAGGTCACACGCTGTCCTGTGCCACAGATGTGAGGTGCGTGCCCGCTACCCAGCGCTCGCCGCCAAGCATAAACACTAACCCCACAGTGTTACAAGCACAAAGCAACCGGGTTACCGGGTCCCTATCACTAAGCGTCCCGCCCCCGTTACTAATTCAGCCCCTGGCTTCACGGGCACAGGCCTGGCAGGCCCTTCCCGGTATATCAAATTGGGTGTTGAACATAATAAAACGAGGTTACTCGCTACAGTTTGCTCGCAGACCCCCGCGCTTTCGCGCCGTGGTCAAGACCTCAGTAAAAGGCAGCGTGAGTCACGTGCTCCGCGCCGAGGTATCGAAACTGTTATAAAAGGGAGTGGTCGAAACCGTGCACCTGACGCAAAGCGAGTCAGGCTTTTACAGTCGCTATTCCTCGTCCTGAAAAAGGATGGCGGCCTCAGGCCCATCCTAGATCTCAGACATCTGAACAAAGCGCTTATGACATCAATACCGCCAAGAGCTCAATGTCTCCCACCCAGACAATATCTTTTCTGGGTATGGTCATAGACTCAATACAGATGAGGGCGCGGCTTACGTCACAGCGCGCCCTCTCTATTCAGAGCATGGCGGCATCGTTCAGAGACGGCGTTTGCGTTCCTCTCAAACGTTTCCAGAAGATGCTAGGTCGTATGGCCTCGACATCGGCAGTCCTCAAACTGGGTCTATTACACATGCGCTCCCTTCAACGCTGGTTGAACTCCCGCGTCCCGGCCCGCGCATGGCGATCGGGCCAGTTTCGCATCAAAGTGAACCACAGCTGTCTCAAAGCTCTGGCTCCTTGGAAGGCGACCACCTGGTATCAGACAGGTGTTACTATGGATACAGTTGCGAAGCGGAAAGTGGTCTCGACAGATGCATCCAACCTAGGTTGGGGTGCTCGGTCTCTGGCCAATGGGCTTTGTCAGAGAAAAAGCTGCACATAAACTGTCTAGAGATGAAAGCGGTCATTCTATCGCTGAAAGCTTTCCTTCCGTACATAAAGGGTCACCACGTCCTGGTCCGAATGGACAACATGTCAGTGGTATCCTATATAAATCGCCAGGGCGGCCTGAAATCAGGCTTTCTACATTCCATGGCGAAACACCTCCTTATATGGGCAGAGCGCCACCTGAGCTTTCTGAGAGCAGCTCACGTGCCAGGTATCCTGAATCAGGGTCCGGATATGTTATCCAGAGGCGGCATTCCCCCCGGGGAATGGTCTCTTCACCCCCATACGATTCAGTTGATTTGGAACACCTTCGGCCAAGCAAAAGTAGATCTTTTCGCATCCGAAGACAATGCTCACTGCCCAATATTTTTCTCCAAGCACAGGGACGCACTGGCCCATGCCTGGCCCAGACTCCCTCTGTATGCTTTTCCCCCTATCGCGATGTTGCCACAGGCCATCAAGAAGATCAGGGAAACCGAATCCACAGTGCTCTTAATAGCCCCGTTGTGGAAGAGCCAAATATGGGTCTCAGAACTGACTCTCATGTCAGACGCAGCCCCATGGCCGATTCCGCCAAGGAAAGACCTCCTCACGCTGGCGAGAGGAAAAATCTGGTGTCCCCGTCCCGAGCTGTGGGCTCTCCACGTATGGCTCATCAACGGATACCCGCAAACCTCTCTGAAAGAGTTCTGATCACTATTTCCGAAGCTAGAGCCCCCGCAACTAGGCGGCTCTATGCACGGAAATGGTCGGTTTTCTCTTACTGGTGTACAGCATGAAAACTTGACGCACTCTCGTGCGAGGTAACAGTAGTGCTTGCCTTCCTTCCAGAGCTAATGGACGCGGGTCGTACCCCCTCCACGCTCAAAGTATATGTCGCCGCCATAGCAGATTATCATGCTCACATCGCGGGACAATCACTGGGGAAAAGCGAGCTTATCGTATGTTTTCTTAAAGGGGCCAGAAGGCTGAACCCGCTTCACCCCCCCCCCCCCCCCTCAATCCCGATATGGGATCTTGCTACAGTGTAGGAAGCTATGAAGGGTTCCACCTTTGAACCGCTTCAGTCTGTGAGCATAAAGCACCTCTCACTTAAAACCGCTTTTCTGCTGGCACTAGCCTCAATCAAGCGAGTGGGTGATTTGCACGCGCTCTCCGCGAGTGCTTCCTGTCTGGAATTTGGGCCTAACGACTCCAGAGTCGTCCTCAAACCTAGACACGGTTATGTTCCTAAAGGGCTTTCTATTCCCTTTAGGGCACAGGTCATTTCTCTCTCGGCCTTGACGAAAAGGACGCTAATCTGCTCTGCCCAGTCAGAGCGCTGAGAATGTATTTAGAGCGTTCCGCCCCCTTCAGGCAGTCGGAACAGCTCTTTGTATGCTTCGGTGGCCGCACTAAAGGACATGCTGTCACTAAGTAGAGACTTTCTCACTGGATAGTGGACGCTATCTCTATGGCTTATAAATCTAAGGCCTCATTTGCCCGATAGGCATTAAAGCCCATTCAACTAGAGGCATGGCCTCGTCATGGGCATGGTCATGCGGCATACCGCTAGAAGATATCTGTGCGGCGGCAGGCTGGGCCTCTCCGTCCACTTTTATCAGATTCTATAAACTGGAAGTCCCAGCTTTGCAAGCTGGTATTCTTACCATTTAATAGGTTTGCCAGTCTTTATTAACAGACTCGATTCGTCTGGTCTCCCTGTTCTATATATCTCAGTTTTTCCACAAGCATGTGTCACCATTCTTACTATAGACCCGACTATGTCCGGTCATAGTTTATATATCATACGGCTCGATTCCATCCGGCCGGTATATATATAAATATATATATATATATTACTCTTATACTATAAGGCCCGACTATGTCCGGTCATAGTTATATATTCATATGGCTCGATTCTATCCAGCCTATATATATATATATATATTACTCATTATGCCTGCTGGAGGCCCATTCGTTGGCCTTCGCGGGCCTCACTGTTACCCATCTGTGTGCCTCAGGCTGTCCTCAGATCTTTCTGTGGGTCAGTTAAGCATGCACGGCGTTTCAAATTGGGTTCCCATAACGCAATACGAGAGACCTCTCGAAAGGGAACGTACTCGGTTACTCACGTAACCTCGGTTCCCTGAGAGAGGGAACGAGTATTGCGTAACGCACCGTGCTTATGCTTATCAGGGTATCGCTTCAGTCGATGTTTAAACCTGATCCCTATGGCGAAACACGGTCCTATATATAGCCTCGAATATGCAAATTCAGGTGACCTTGTTCGACGGGAACTCTAGCGCCCCCTATTGGGTTCGCTCTCTCGGCCGCCTCGCCATAGGCTCCTGCAGTTGCCGCGGCACAGCCAATCAGTGCGCAGCTCGCGCTGTTCTATCGGCTGTGCGGCTGCACTGCGTTTTACATAGACACTTTATATAATAAAGTTTTGCTTCATATTCTCGAGAAAAGGAGTTTTCCCATAACGCAATACGAGAGACCTCTCTCAGGGAACCGAGGTTACGTGAGTAACCGAGTACGTTTTTGTGCATGAATGCCAGTGGAAGTTTGGAACTTTTCAGCTATGAATTTAGCAGAGCGATGACGACTTTTAAGCACCCTGCGCCTCAGCACTCGGTGACCCTGCTCTGTGACTTTACGTGGTCTTCCACTTTGTGGCTGAGTTGCTGCTGTTCCTAAATGCTTCCACTTTTCAATAATACTGATTACAGTTAATTGACTTGTTGCAAAGGTAGTCCCATGCTTGAATTCACTGAGCGCTTCAGAACAACCCATTTTTTTCACTAATGTTTGTAAATGCAGACTGCATGGTGCTTGATTTTATACACCTGTGGCAATGGGTCTGATTGAAACAGCTGAATTAAATTAATAATAGCTGTGTGCCGATGTGTACAAGTTATTTCTTATTGTGCATTTTCTGCATTGAAACTAAGAGTCAGAATATGAGGTCAGGCATTTTTCATTTGTCCTTGTAGGCTACTTTTCCATGCGTTTTGCATAAGGTTTGTATTTTGGGTGTGTGTGGTTTTTTTTAAAAATGTAGGCCTACTATAAAACAGTGCTTGCATTTGACTTGCATGTGTAAGCTTACTTGTATCAGCTCAGCTTTCAGCTACCACCACTGTGTCCCTAAATAAGACATTTAAAGGGTAAGTTCACCCAAAAATGAAAATTCTGTCATTAATTACTCACCCTCATGTCGTTCCAAACCTGACCCGTAATACTTTCGTTCATCTTCCGAACACAAGATCTTGTTAATGAAATCTGAGAGTTTTCTGTCCTTCCATTGCTACACAACTACCATTTTCAAGCCCCAGAGAGGTAGTAAAGACATCATAGATCTCAGCTATCAGATTGAATAAAATCTTGAAAATGGATTGTTCAAAAGAAGAAAAAAAAAAGAATTCTGAAATCTAAAACTTTAAAACAGGTCAATAATATAACATTTGTATCATGTAATACCCTAGTGAAAAATAAATATACTAAAGTTTATTTGAAATACATTTATTTTATCCTAAATATACTACAAATACATGTATATTTGTGTACTATAAATACCCTGCAATTGTACTTTTAGTATACTCAATTGGTATACTTAAAGTCTGCTAAATTGGAACAAGTAATTTGATCTGTTCTGACATAAGTTTTGGATGTGGCTGTGTATGAATACCAGTCTTAATACAGAGTGCCTTAACACAAGACAATAACACATTTACTTAGTCAAACTTTGCTTCAAATTACAGGGTATGCAAATCCTTTTTGTTTTATTGCAGATTTCCTTTCACTAACGGTTGATTCTTTTTAAAACATGTCATTATGCATTGAATGTAGTGGAATTATGATCCCTGCCTTTTGGTAGTAGTTTTCTGTTTCTGGTTGCCTAGATAGTCACCCAGACTTGTTTTCAGGAAATGCACAGCATCTTTTATCTTAGTTATGTTTGATACACTAAATGGACAAGTATTGGGGCACCTGACCATTACACCAACACCAACAGAATGACATAACATTCTAAATACATGGACATTAATATGGAGTTAGCCCCCTCTTTGCAGGTACAACAGCTCTTCTGGGAAGGCTTTTGTAGTGTTTCTGTGAGAATTTTTGCAGCTTCATCCCGTAGAGCATTTATGAGGTCAGGCACTGTTGTTGGACGAGGAGGCCTGGTTCGCAATCTCCATAATGGATCATCCCAACGGTGTTTGTTGGGGTTGAGTTCAGCACCTGACCATTACACCAACATCAACAGAATGACATAACATTCTAAATACATGGATATTAATATGCAGTTGGTCCCCTTTCTTTCCACAAGATTTTGTAGCGTTTCTGAGGAATTTTTTTCCGATTCATCCAGTAGAGTTTTTGTGAGGTCAGGCACTGTTGTTGGACGAGAAGGCCTGGTCCGTAATCTCCATAATGGTTCATCAATGGCTCTGTGCGGGCCCTGACCTCACAGAGGTCTTGCGTATTTATTTTTATTTGTTATGTATTTATTTTTATTTGTGCAGGTTTGGTCCTTCATACTACTAGACATTTTACACACAATGAAAAACTTAAGAGTGCAAAGGCATGCAAACACGGATACAGTATATTTAACAGTAAAATGACTGACCTCATTAACACAAATGCTTAACCCCTCAATTTCTATACATTCAAGCTGACATAAGTTTTGGATGTGGCAGTGTATGAATACTAGTCTTAATACTAGTGGCGCCCTAGGCGTGCCTTAACCCTCAGAGCCCGACGGCATCGCCCACGACGTCACACGGCACCTCCGATAAAAATCTATATTATTTCATGAAACTTTTATCGATTTTCTTACCGTTTTTTCCAGCAGAAAGCTAACGAGCTAGCCATCACGGGGGTGTCTTTGGTGTCTTTGTAGCCTTTACAGAAGGTTTTCTATCCAGCCTGGAACATGTGCATCTTTTTGGAGTTGTTCAGCAATAAATCAAAACGCTTACATCCACGATATATCCACTTGATGTCCATAATTTATACATTTTCCGTCATTTTTGCCGCTAGCGCGATGCTAGCTGCCATTTTGGATGAGGGTTTGACCAATGACAGGCTGATCCGTCATCCACGTTGGTGTGCGTCATTACGCATGAACCACAGCTCTGTTATTGTGGAGAGATACAGTCGCACGGCTAGTATTGAGGAGATAGAGAGAGAGAGACGTGCTGCAGTTTTGAGTAGTTTTGTGGACAAAGTTTGAGGAGAAGTTCCTGATAGGAACTGTTTTGAGGCTTGGCACCAGTAAATATCCAAAATCCAAAGAGGCCAAAAGCGCCTGGACTTTTTTTGGAAAAATGTAAATAGTTTTGGTTCTGTATAAGTTATCATGTTTATTCCTGAGTTCCAGGACTCCAAAGACTTGAACAAACAGTTTTCCAGAGGAAATATGCTTAGCTTTTATTTATTTGTGTGTGTTTTCAATAAATATTTGAGGGATTCAATTTCCGTTTTATGTTTTCATTTGTCTTTATGGTCCCATAACTTATTTTACATTCAGGAGACATCAATGCAACACAAATATACTGACAGTGCAGCTTGTCTTGAAAAAAAAGAGGTGTGTCAATTGTCTGTGCACAACAGGGTTGATGTTTTACAAGCTTTTTTAGTAAATAACACCAGGCGGAAAATTTATTGTAAAAATACCCTTAGGTCTCTGAGGGTTAAAGGTCCCATGGCATGAAATTTTCATTTTATGAGGTTTTTCAACATTAATATGAGTTCCCCTAGCCTGAATATTGTCCCCAAGTGGATAGAAATGTTGATCGGTGTAAACCGGAGTTCTGGCTGTCTCTCTCTGCCTTTGAGAAAATGACAGGCCAGACGAGCCAATCCTGAAGCCTCCTGTTTTGACGTCCAAGCAGGAACGGTTACCTCCCTTTCCTCCGCCCAGAGAATCTGGCACGCCCAGGCACAGTGTTGCCAAGTCCGCGGTTTTCCCGCGGAATTGGGCTACTTCAACACAGTTGGACAGTTCAACACTTCAACAGTGGGCTGTTTTTCATGTCCGCGGGTTGAAGCGACCCCAATTATATGATATTTAGCCCCGGGAATGCGAATTTTAGTAGGCAACCATGCCAAAAAAACACATATTTAACCCCCCAAATGCGATTTTTAGTGGAGATTCCCCACTGAAACAAGATTGGGCTTGTTTTGGGCTAGTTTTGAGTAGCAATTGGGCGGGTTTTGTTGTGAAAACCTGGCAACCCTGCCCAGGCAAACACTCCAGAGATCATGGGTTGTGAACGAGTGAATGCTGGCAGTTTCTCAGTGTTTGGATGTACAAATGAAAACAGAAGTCTTTTTTCAGTTCCTTCTGATCTATGATCAGTGATTTCTGATGTGTAGCTAATTATTTATTATTCGTGCACACACTGCGGCTTCTCTCTCTCCCGACAGAACAGTGTTTTCGTGTTTTCTATCTTGTGAGTCAGTGTTTTTGTACGTCCTCGTCGCGTCTATCTGTTCTAAAATGTACATACAGTCGGGAGTTTCGGCAGAGCCACATCTTTAGAGATAAACCTCACGCACGCCGAAGCTCGGCCTTCAACATCCCCGACCCCCAGTACTGCATCTGGCCCACAGCGGAGGCACCAAACGCGGCGTGAGATTAAGCAGAAGGGGGGTAAGCGTGAGGGTATCCGGCTAGGCTAACCAGCTTTCCCCACAATAAACTGGATAACATTCGATTACTGCTGTTGTGTCTTTGTTTGCGCTGTGTAACGTTACTCAATGCGCGTCACTGACGCTATTCATATGATTGGAACATATCTAGAAATAATGCTTTAATCAAACTTACTAACTCGTTCATCTCGACAGCTGTAATGGTACATTGCATGTGTTACAAAGTTGGTAGAATAATGATGAAGGCGGACTCGGTGTGACTGGGACTCGTGTTTATTCAGAACTCTCAGATACAAACACAATAAACTCGCGCTGACTGACAGCGCTCTCATAACTCAGAAGTTACTATAAATAACTTTGTTAGCAATCACTCCGTCTCCGTGATGTCCGGTTCGCGAACGAATCATTCTTTTGAATCGGTTCTTTTTAGTGAACCGAACCAGTTCACCAAATCAGACTGAATCGTTCTAAACAGTTCGCGTCTCGAGTTAGCGCTGATCCATAATTTACTAAAGTTACTAACTTTCTGACATGAGTGACAGCCCCTCCGACTAGAAATAAACGAATAACCTGAAGTATATGCTGTAACTACAACAGTTCAGACATGCTGAGAACTGATGTGAAGTGAACTCAGGTCCATCCGTCTCTCTGGCAGCAGTTCGTGCGTCGCATAGAGGTGCGTCGTAGACCTCGCTAAACCACGCCCCCTCCGCTCATTTCAAATGCAAAGATGTCAGCCAATCACAACAGTGGGCGTTTTTACTGAAGTCTCACAGCAGACACGCCTCTTGAAGCAGGGCATTCAGCCACAGGGCAAACAGCAGTATAGAAAAAATGCCTTTTATTTCTAAATTATGACATTTTATGATGTAAAAATCATACTAACAATATAAGTACACCTCAGGAAACACTATAAAATAATAGAAAAATGCCATGCCATGGGACCTTTAACACAAGACAATAACACATTTACCTAGTCAAACGTTGCCTCAAATTACAGGGTGTGCAAATCCTTTTTGTTTTATTGCAAATTTCCTTTCACTAACTGTTGATTCTTTTTAAAAACATGTCATTATGAAGTGAATGTAATGGAATTATGATCCCTGCTTTTTTATAATATGGAGTTAGCCCCCTCTTTGCAGGTACAACAGCTCTTCTGGGAAGGCTTTTGTAGTGTTTCTGTGAGAATTTTTGCAGCTTCATCCCGTAGAGCATTTATGAGGTCAGGCACTGTTGTTGGACGAGGAGGCCTGGTTCGCAATCTCCATAATGGATCATCCCAAAGGTGTTTGTTGGGGTTGAGGTCAGGGCTCTGTGTAAATGTGCCTTCCCCAAACTGTTTCCACGAAGTTGGAAGCCTAGCATTGTCCAAAATGTCTTGGTATGCTGAAGCATCAAAGGGTTAGTTCACCCAAAAATGAAAATTCTGCCATTAATTACTCACCCTCATGTCATTCCAAACCCGTAAGACCTTCGTCAAAGGGTTATTAATATTAATGTCCATTTTATTGTGTGGTTAAAAAAAGCGTTACTTTGCCAAAGCTTTGACCGAGCTCTTTGATCTAATGGTGTTGAGCGCTCCAAATGCAAACTTTACATGCAACATTCAGACCGTAATTGACAGTACTCTGATCCAATATAGGAATCGTCTGATTGACAGTCCTATATCCCAATAGTGTTAGGAGAACCAGTGGGGGCGGCAATCATATTTCAGGGTGGCCGTGACCATAGACAGTAAAAGAAATGGACACAGCGACCCCATAGACTTCACGGAGAAAAAATGAAGTCACGTAGAAGCACTCACTTCCTGATGGCTCAGACTGAGCTTGACGACGTAGATGTGACGTGAGCAACCTGTCCGACAGTGGCAAGTCTTCTAGTAGTTGTGCAAAGAGAAATCAGAATCACGTTGTTGAAATATTTTGCTCTCTATGGGCTTCTCCCCATGCCTCTCCCTTGACTTTATCAGACTTTATGCCTCCACGTCCCCCCGAATGCCTCATAGACAGTAAAAGATTGCCTGCAAACTTCTCCTCCTGTCTATACGGTAATTTCTCTACTATGCGCCGGTTGTCGCGTGGTTATGACGCAATCGTTAGCCTATTTTTACAAAAACGGCTTCTACGGGTCGATAGTGTAAGATACAAGGTGATGGAGCCTTTTATACACTGTCGTGTTTCTTAAGAAATAAACAATGGTCAAATTGAGTCTTTAAACGCCTCAGATGTAAAGTTATTCGCTGTCAAAGTGACAGCAAAATGAATGGGAGTCAATGGGATGCTAACAGCAGGTGATTGCTTGGTTAGCAATGGCCGCCCCTATGGAAGTTACGCTTTCCGGGTGTAGAATTACCCCCTTGGCCGTGACACCTTTTACACACACCCGATGCGTTCATTGGCGCCCCTTGAGCTGATGACGCCCTAGGCGACCGCCTAGTTCGCCTATGCCTAAAAACGGCCCTGCTTGCAAGCAGCAGCTCAGCCATGAAAACCCATTCCATGAAGCTACTGCCACCAAATGGTTTTTGTGCATGAATGCCAGTGGAAGTTTGGAACTTTTCAGCTATGAAATTAGCAGAGCGATGACGACTTTTAAGCACCCTGCGCCTCAGCACTCGGTGGCCCTGCTCTGTGACTTTACATGGTCTTCCACTTTGTGGCTGAGTTGCTGCTGTTCCTAAATGCTTCCACTTTTCAATAATACTGATTACAGTTAATTGACTTATTGCAAAGGTAGCCCCATGCTTGAATTCACTGAGCGCTTCAGAACGACCCATTTTTTTCACTAATGTTTATAAATGCAGACTGCATGGTGCTTGATTTTATACACCTGTGGCAATGGATCTGATTGAAACAGCTGAATTAAATTAATAATAGCTGCGTACCGATGTGTACAAGTTATTTCTTATTGTGCATTTTCTGCATTGAAACTAAGAGTCAGAAGATGAGGTCAGGCATTTTCCATTTGTCCTTGTAGGCTACTTTTCCATGCGTTTTGCATAAGGTTTGTATTTTGGGTGTGTGTGTGTGTTTTTTATTTTTATTTAGGCCTACTATAAAACAGTGCTTGCATTTGACTTGCATGTGTAAGCTTACTTGTATCAGCTCAGCTTTCAGCTACCACCACTGTGTCCCTAAATAAGACATTTAAAGGGTAAGTTCACCCAAAAATGAAAATTCTGTCATTAATTACTCACCCTCATGTCGTTCCAAACCTGACCCGTAATACTTTCGTTCATCTTCCGAACACAAGATCTTGTTAATGAAATCTGAGAGTTTTCTGTCCTTCCATTGCTACACAACTACCATTTTCAAGCCCCAGAGAGGTAGTAAAGACATCATAGATCTCAGCTATCAGATTGAATCAAATCTTGAAAATGGATTGTTCAAAAAAAAAAAAAAAAAAAGGATTCTGAAATCTAAAACTTTAAAACTGGTCAATAATATAACATTTGTATCATGTAATACCCTAGTGAAAAAGAAATATACTAAAGTTTATTTGAAATACGTTTATTTTATCCTAAATTTTCTACAAATACATGTATATTTGTGTACTATAAATACCCTGCAATTGTACTTTTAGTATACTCAATTGGTATACTTAAAGTCTGCTAAATTGGAACAAGTAATTTTGTATTTAATGCACTTTAGTTATCCATAAATAGTGCTGAGGAACTAACGATATACTTCAGTATTTGATTTTGCTAAAGTGGAACTATTGCAAGTATACTTAGGTGTTATACAGTGATCATACTATTCTTAGTAATAGTTATATTAAACACTTTTAGGCTTAATATTAAGATATGCATTATGCAATAAAGAAGAACTCCAAAAAAGTTGAATTATAATATTTATATCAGTAAGTCTCAAGTGATATGTAAGTAAATATATGAATGGGTTTGTAGTATAGTTAGTAGGCTATATAATAAATGTAGGCCTATTTTAAATACATTTTGGCATAGTTTTTTTTCACTAGGGTAGACTCTGCATCCATTGGCTCTGACATGTTTTCTCGCTGTCACGCACCTAACTCGGAAAGTCTTAAGTCCAAAGTAACCAAAACTCATAATCATGAGTTGTGCTGATATTCATGTGCATTTTAACTCATAAATACATTCTTTGTGACATAATATTTTAGTACCACTTTAGTAATGTATTTTTGTTGAATTCTCTGTTGACCTGTTATGATTAAATGTACAATTCAATGAACTGTATTTGAGTTCTACTTATAAAAACTATATAGGCCTAGATAAAAGTTTACAGGAAATGTGTTTTGAGTTAAAAAAAACAAAATCATGAAGTAAGTGTTATCATTGTGTAACGGGCAAACAGTGGTGTTTGATATCACCCAATCCAGATAGCACTGACTACGCCACCTTGGGAATTGCACCCAAGGAAATATAGAAGGAACACATGTTCGGTGGTGCAGTGAAAAGACAGTCACGTCATCCAATAAACAATTTAATAATTTTACTGGACAGGAAAAAAATATCCCACTGGCATCATTTAATCAAGGTATAAATCACTGGCAAGTTTATTGTAACAGTACTTAAAATAGCACAATGTTAAAGGAACATCCCTCTAGACATGCCTGATTCAAATACTGGATCAAATCAAACAAACAGACATCAAAAATACTGTACCATTCCCACAAAATAAACAAACAAAGACAATTACTAAACAAAAGAATAAAAACTATAAGCCTAAAGCTTACCCCGGGGGTGGCAAACTAGCTGTAAGAAATAGTGTTCTAAACCCCTTATGTGTGCACAGCAAACAAAAATAGGAAGAGGTGCTCCAACCCTGGTGCTCCAAACTCACAGCAAAAAGGTGTTTCACCCAGGTGACTAGCCTCCCCCTTGGCACACTTAGCCTTGACTCGAACCAACAAAAAAAAAGAAAAAAATTAGTGGGTATGGTACAGATACAAAATCAAAACAGACACAATATGATGAGTGAACAGATCAGCTTGTACACGGATAACCCGTCCTACCTCGTCGGCATAAACGAGCCCAGAATACTCAAAGGGTGACGGTGAAATGGTCACCTACAAGCTGCTAGATAGTTACTCGAAGTTACACGGCCCAAATCACACTGGTCAACCCAAATTCAATACAAAAATAACATAACCAAAAATATAGAAAATGAAGAACAGGAAGAAAACATTAGTTCACAAAACAAAACAATAACCTAGTCACGAAAAACAGCAGCGCGACCTGAATTAAATCACGTGGTACGCGAGAGACTGCAAAACAAAACATAACAATCAGACAAGGATTTGCTCTAATCAAGAAATACAACCATTCACTGAATCATACATACCACGGCGTCAGGATGCACTCGCGAATATTCCGCTAAAACACAAAATAACCCCCATTAAACTCAACTAACAATAGAACGCACAACACAACACATTATGATAGCCGACATACCTTAAAGCTTTCAATGAGTGCTTGACACAACTCCCAAAGCACGTCACCGAGACGACTACAGCGATCACTTCAAAGACAAAAACACATACTCTAAACACTTTAAAACCCTGCGAATCCGTGCATAACCTCCATCACTTACCTCGACTATATTAACACCGGTAACTGGAAGAGGGGCAGGAATGAAAAAATCTACATTCGGATGCACTCGCGAATGTTCCGCTAAAACACACAATAAACCCCATTAAACTCAACTAACAATAGAACCCACAACACAACACATTAGCCGACATACCTTAAAGCTTTTAATGAGCTCTTGACGCAACTCCAAGGGCACGTCACGACGACTACGGCAATCACTCAGCTAGAGTGGCACCGGTAACCGGAAGGGGCCGGGTATGACAAAGTCTACGTCCGAGAGTTTCCTGCCCAAACACTTAAATACTCCTCCTAATTACCTCATCCACCCATTCCCATATAAGGATTATGAATGAAAAAAAAGGAAAGTAAACTCACCTACTACTACATTCCCCCCCCCCCCCCCCTTTTATCGGCGCCCCGACGATTAGTAAACTCAAATGTGAACATTAAAGGCAGAATTAACGATCCATTAATGCCACCCGGCTAGTACCAGGGCCTAAACAAAGCCGGAACGGCCTGAGACGCAACCCTGGAAGAGCACACAGTCCCACCAGTGACCCCCTGTGTTGTCTGTGGAAGATGGTGCCCGGCAGTCGAGCGAGCCGTCCGTCGTACAGATGGTTGAGTCTCCTGAGGCAAGGTTGGACCTAGACAGTCAATCAGTGCAGTAGGAGGGGTCAACGGCCTTGCCCCCTGGGTATCTGGAATAACCAGAGGAACCCTTGCAGCCTCTGGTACTGGTAAAAGATTATAGGGATGTCTCGTAGGGCCAGCACTTGTACTGGGACCATCCAAACTTGTAGGTACTAACAGCCACAAATCATCATTAGCATCTTTCTGGGGTGGCACCACTGACACTGATGGTCGATCCTGAGGGATGTCTTGGGGCTCTGGCTGAAATTGGGCTTTCAGCATTGTCCGATGTACATGTCGCACCTTCCCAAGATCGTTCACAGTTGCAATCGAGTACACCACCCCCTTCTCTTTGGGCGCCTTTAATACCTGATAAACAACAGAGCTCCAGAGGTCTTGAATTTTGTTACGGCCCCTTACACCAACGTTACGCAGGTAAGCTCGCTGACCCTCAGACAGTGGAATTTCCTTCACCCTCATATCATGATGATCCTTGCGACGTGCTGCAGCGCTTGCTAGTCTCTCTCTGGCCCCCTCGAATGCGACCTGCAGTCGGGCCTCATGTTCTCGAACCCAGTCATGCACCGTACCAACCTCTGACTCCCGCACTCTGCCCAACAAAAAGTCTACCGGTAGCTGGGGATCTTGACCGAACATCAGGAAGTGTGGAGATTCCTCAGTCGACTGATGTGTTGTAACAGAAGACTAACTGCGGAAGGCAGGAGGCCCAGTCTCTCTTCCTTGAGGCAGGTAGGGTGCGCAACAAATTATGCATGGTCCTATTAAAACGCTCACATTGCCCGTTGCCAGCAGGATGGTAAGGTGTAGTACGTGATCGTGTAATTCCATACAGGCAGCAAAGCTGTTGAATCAGGTTGCCCTCGAAACTACGACCCTGATCGGAGTGAAGACGACTAGGCACCCCGAACTTACAGAACCACTCCGTCACTAGAACCTGGGCCCCAGTAGAGGCCCTCTGGTCCCGGGTAGGTATAGCCATGGTAAATTTACTGAAAATGTCTGTCACAACAAGCACATTCTCCAGGCCATTGTGTGAAGGCTAAAAGACGGTATAGTCCATAGCCAAAATCTCGTTAGGCCGTGCAGCCAAAAGATGTCCCATGAAACTAGGGGTAGCAGGATTCGTATGCTTCGCCACTTGACACCTCTCGCACTCTTGGCACCAGCGCTTCACCTCCGCAGCCATTCCTGGCCAAAAGCAGCGTCGACGGACCAAATCCATAGTCCGTTCTACCCCCTGATGCCCATGGTCATGGTGTAACTGGGTAAGTACATCTTGCTTCAACACTGCTGGTAGAACTACTTGAAACACCTCCTCTACAACACTGGGATCGTCTGGTGGAGAGGGATGGGGTATTACACCGTTGCACTTTTTAATACCCCATCCCTCTCCACCAGACGATCCCAGTGTCGTAGCAACGCCAATGCCTGGATGGATAGTGCTTGACGCATTACCAGACTAGGGTATACCTTCTGCTTCCGAAAAGTCCAAATAGCTTGGAAATCTGGGTCTGACCACTGATTAATATGGGCCTTAACGACCTCATATTCCGATGGTGGCAACCGCCTATAGCGTTGTCGAACTGGAACGTCGTCTAACAGGGGGATTTCATGGGATATAAGGCTGGTACAGCCCAAATCCCCCTCATGAGCTGAAAACACTGCCTGGTACTCAACCAGCAATGTCCTAACCTGTTGGGCCTCTTCCCTACTAAGATTGGATAAATCAAGGGCATCTATTTGGCTCCGGATTGAGCTGGGAGATAAACCAGTGACTTCAATGGCCCTCAACTCAGCTACGCCCTTAGGCAAACTGACCACATCCACCCCGCGTAAATAACCAAATACAATACAATTATGCGCAAATACAATTATGACCTTTACCTTTTCAATAATTTGCCCACACTTTGAATATCAGTATTAGTACTAGCGTAGCTAGGGGAAACTCCTTTTCTCGAAAATATGAAGCAAAAATGATCCTTATTATTTTATACATGTAAAACGCAGTGCAGCTGCACAGCGGATCAAGCACAGTGTGCTAACGCGCTGATTGGCTGTGCTGCGGCAACTGCATGACCAATGGGGTCGCTACATCAATTCCCGCCTAAATAGACCGCCTAAATTTGCATAGCGAAGCTATAAAAGACCATGTCTTGCCATAGGATTCAGATTTAATCTCCTTCAGCAGACTTACCCTTCGCTGATCTCCAGAACGGTGAAGCCGCCATAGACAAGCATCCAGCAGAACTACTCTGCAGCCCTGAGGACGCCGGATTCCTTCTCTGGACTCCGCCTTCAGCCTTCTGCTTTTCCAGCTGCTCCATCCGGCGTTACCATATCCTTTCATTCTGTGTGTTTTGAGTGTGTGTGTGTTCGTCGCTGCAACACACACACTTTCTAAAAGAGCAGACGAGTGTCGTTTCAAATGCCTCATCATTCCTGCGCCTCGTGCAGAGGCTCTCCGGGGATTGCCATATCATCTGCGTTGTGTGTCTCGGACGAGAACACGTCCAGGTTGCACTCTCCCAGGGCGGCTGCCAGGAGTGCGATGAAATGGCGCTACCGACCCTGCAGGCTCGGCTCGCCAGCTTTGATGCGGAAAACCGCCCCACTCGCTCTCCCTCTCTGGCCGCGCAAAAAGAAGTGCCGCGACCAGAGGCCGCCGGAGCGAATGCACAAGCCCACGCCGGAGAACTCCCCGCATGCCTCGTTCTCACCCGTCCTGTTTGTTCAGGAGGACCAGCACCCCTCTCAGGTAGCGTCCAGTTCCGTTTCCTTTGGCGGAGGAGGAGGAGGGCGACAGCCTTTCCTTTGCTGCATCTGGGAGTGAGTGGTCAGACTCAGTCTCGGATCCTGCGACTTTGACTCAGGCCTCCCCGAGTGTCAGAGCCAGCGTCAATGCCGAACTCGTTTGTGTGCTTAATAGGGCTATGGGAGACCTCGGGCTCGAGTGGTCTCAACCCCAGGAGCCTACACGAAGCAGGCTAGATGAATGGTTCCTGCAAGGCCGCCATCAGTCCTCTACGCAGAAGCCCGCCCCCTTCTTTCGGGAGGTCCATGATGAGCTGAGGAGCTGTCTTGAGGAGGCTGTCGCTTCTCATCTTTGCCCGCCCTCCGCCAGATGATGGCAGGCAAAAGCGCCCCACCCCTCGAAGCCCTGCCGCACTTACATCTCCTCTCAAATGTTTTCAGAGGATGTTAGGTCTTATGGCCTCGGCATCAGCAGTGCTCAAGCTGGGTCTATTATACATGCACCCCCTCCAATGCTGGTTAAAATCCTGTGTCCAGGCCCGTGTGTGGCAATTGGGCCAGTTACGCATCAAAGTGAATGGAAAGTGGTCTCGACATATGCGTCCAACCTAGGCTGGGGTGCCCTGCACGAAGGCAGACCAGTCTCCGGCCTTTGGTCAGAATTTGAGAAACGGTTGCACATAAACTGTCTAGAGATGAAAGCGGTCATTCTATCGCTAAGAGCTTTCCTCCCATACATAAAGGATCACCAAGTCCTGGTCCGAACGGACAATATATCTGTGGTATCCTATATAAATCGCCAGGGTGGGCTCAGATCAAACAGCCTGCACTCCATGGCGAAACGAGCTCGCTAAGGGCAGCACACGTGCCAGGCATTCTGAATCAGGGTCCGGATATGTTATCCAGAGGCAACATTCCCCCAAGGGAATGGTCTCTTCACCCACAAACGGTTCAACTGATTTGGAGTATCTTTGGTGTAAAGCGGAGATCGATCGAAGACAATACTTATTGCCCAACATTTTTCTCCAAGCACAGGGATGTGCTGCCCACGACTGGCCCAGACACCCGCTGTATGCTTTTCCTCCAATCGCGATGTTACCTCAGGTCATCAAATGGATCAAGGAAAACAAGTGCGCAGTGCTCTTGATAGACCCGCTATGGAAAAACCAGCTATGGTTCTCCGAACTGAGTCAGATGCCAGACACAGACCCTTCATGTATGGCCCATCAATGGATACCCGGGAACCTCCCTAAAAGGGTTTTGAATATTATTTCTGAAGCTAGAGCCCCCTCAACCAGGCGGCTTTATGTGCTTAAATGGTCAGTATTCTCAGGCTGGTGAACAGCACAGATTGCAAGGGGCTCTCCTTCCTTCAAGAGCTGATGGACGTGGGTCATTCCCCCTCCACGCTCAAGGTATATGTGGCTGCCATAGCAGCATAGCAGCATATCACGTTCACGTAACTGGACAGTCACTGGGGAAAAGTGACCTTATTGTGCGCTTCCTCAGAGGGGCCAGGAGGCTTAACCCCGACTCGCCCCCTTTCAGATCCTATATGGGACCTTTCCACAGTCTTAGAGGCTATGAAAGGCTCCCCATTAGAGCCGCTTCAGTCTGTGAGTTTAAAGCACCTTTCACGCTAAACTGCTTTTTTGCTGGCACTAGCCTCAGTCATGCGAGTGGGTGATTTACATGCACTTTCTATGAGCGCTTCCTGTCTCGAGTTTGGGCCTAACGACTCCAGAGTCGTCCTCAAGCCAAGACATGGTTATATACCCAAAGTGCTCTCCACTCCATTCAGAGCACAGGTAATTTTGCTATCGGCTCTTCCCTCCTCTCAAGACGAAAAAGATGTGAATCTGCTCTGCCCAGTTGTATTTAGAGTGTTCCGCCGCTTCTAGACAGTCGGAACAGCTCTTCGTTTGCTTTGGTGGCTGCACTAAAGGGTGCACGGTCACGAAGCAGAGATTGTCATGATGGATAGTAGACGCTATCTCGCTGGCTTATGAATCAAAAGGCCTCGGATGCCCAATAGGCCTCAGAGCTCATTCCACTAGAGGCATAAACTATGTGTAACACAAGCTATATGTTTATCACATTACATACTATAAGGCCCGACTCTGTCTGGTCCGGGTTTTCAGAACCCATATATAATGTATACACATTTTCAATATTAAAGGCCCGATTCTGTCCAGCCTAATTCTTATTTGGCTTTCCCTATATATACCCTTGTATGAGGCTCACTATTATTGGCCTCTTTTGGGTTCATTCTTACTTTATCTCTTCTGCGAGCCTTAGTTTTCACCTCAGGACATAGTTGGGATTAGGTTTTAAAGCATGCACAGCTTTTTACATTGGGTCTCCCAGCATAGCTATGCAATACGAGAGTATTCTCGAAAGGGAACGTCTCGGTTCCCGGGAACGAGTATTGCGTAGCACGCCGTGCTTGTGCTTTGCTCAGGTCTTTTATAGCTTCGCTATGCAAATTTAGGCGGGAATTGATGTAGCGACCCCATTGGTCACCCGCCTTAGCCGCCTCGCCATAGGTTCATGCAGTTGCGCAGCACAGCCTATCAGCGCGTTAGCATACTCTGCTTGATCCGCTGTGCAGCTGCACTGCGTTTTACATTTATGAAATTATAAGGATAATTTTTTGCTTCATATTCTCGAGAAAAGGAGTTTCCCCTAGAGTAGCTACGCAATACTTGTTCCCTCTCTCAGGGAACCGATGTTACGTAAGTAACCGAGTCGTTTAATACAATTTAAATTGATTTCTAGCACTTTCCACAATTTTGCAATGTAGGCTATTTATGACAAAATTAAAGAAAACAATATAGTCAGTTTGAAATGGTGAAAGAAAGTACCTGATCAGACGTTTTATTACTTTAGTGTATTCCTAATACACTCCAATGCACTTGTGCTAATGCACTTTTCTCATTAATGGTACTTTAATGGCTCGTTGCATTATGTTTATTAAATGTATCCTGACCAATCCTCAAACTTTACACAAAATTCTAAAAAAGTTAAAATGTCAAATAAATTCAGAAATGGTAACTGCATGAAAAGTAAATTATTTAAATGTATACGTCACATTTAAATCTGCAGCGTAATGCGAGAATAGCTCGCCAAATAATTTCATAGCATTTTCCATCAGGAGTAGTTGTGCTGTAGCCTGGCTCAGCCCTCCTACGTCCTTCCGCTCAATTTTCATTTTCCTTCAGTACTCCGTCTGGGACTGCGGTATAGTCTTAGGTTTTCTCCAAACAAATTTTTACTGGTCCAATCAGCGAACAGAGGAAGTGCCTGAGAACGATGACGTTGATGTCGTGTGCTAGTTTGAGTTGTAGTTCAGTAATGGCGGTGGAGAAAAAATGTGAGTGAAGCCGTTCATTCTGTTGTGGCACCGCTGCCGAATATCCAGAAGTTAAAGCCGGAGCAAGAACAATCTTTGCTGAGTTTTTTTGGTGGCCATGTTGTTGTATCCCGGGAAAAGTTTGATTTTCCGCTCCGTTAGTGGTGAAGGAGTTAATTGCCCCGGTAATTGTTTCGCGTGCTGTTGGAAGGTATTGTCATCCTTTACAGGTCAGTGATTTTATTTTATTCATTTATCCACCACCCGCGTAAAAATCCCCGGCCGAATTACCTACTGGTTTTGACAAACACCAAGGTCGTGTGGTAATTTAATTGCTGTCCGAATCCACATTGTATTTCTTTATATGCTGGCAAGTATTTTCAAGAGCAATATATTTCATCATGCTCAAAAAATAAAAGGAAGAAAAGCACGTAAACATTTGAATTGGGCCGTTATTTACGGCAGCATTTATTCTTATCATATCAAGCTTTAATGCGTGCTCCCCTGCATTCTACCGCCATAAAGGTGAGTTCAACAAAAAAAGAAGCATATTCAACAAATGAGTCTTCTTTCTCTTCTGCACCACACAGAAGTCGGAGCCCTGCACAGCGGTCCACCTTATGACACTATAAAGCCCCTGTGCGATCGGGGCAGAGGCTTGGAAAGCCATCCCCAGTGTGTCACAGTGGGTTATAAAAACAATTCAACAAGGATACTCGCTCCAATTCGCTCGCAAACCCCCCGTTTCGCGGGCATAACGCACACTTCGGTAGAGAGCAACGTGACTCACGTCCTCAAAACCGAAATAGAGAGCCTATTGATAATAAAAATAAAATAAAAGCGATAGAGGCGGTGCCTCCAGCTCAGAGCGAGTCAGGGTTTTTACAGCTGCTACTTCCTTGTTCCCAAAAAAGATGGCGGCCTCAGGCCCATCTTAGATCTCAGACACCTGAACAAGGTTCTATCAAACGGCCTTTCAGAAAGCTGACATTAAAACAGATCATCGTGCAAATCCGCCCGATGGACTGGTTCTTTTTCTAACTTCGCTCGGTGTTTCACTTATGGGAATCGCTTTGGGCGTGACCAACTACGGAAGCGCCTATGACACCACGTCTGTCTTTGACTGACAGGTCGACCTGAGATCAGGCTCCACCCCCACCTATAACACTCAGGTCGACCCCTATCAAAGTCATTCGCGCTTTCTTCCCATGAGGGACTACAACAAGCTCTCTCAGCACGTCTTACCTCGTCGCTGATTTTCGCTAAACTGTTCAACAGGCGGACCGTCGTTGGATTACGCCACTGAACGCGATATCAGTGGATTGGACTGTGTTGAGTGGCATCGCTAAACACTGAAGTTTCCGCGTCAAGGCGAGCTATTCGGTTCGCACTATCACGTATTAAATTACAACGGTAGGATTTTAAGCAACGTCAAGTCATCTTAGGCTTTACGCGTTAAGGCGAGCCGTTGAAAGGGCTTATACCCTACGTGAAACATCAGACTAACGTGTTGTGACGAGTCGTCGAATCACTCTTCTCCAGCCATCATGTCGACAGTCATTACCCCCGCCAAAGGGAATGAGTCGAAAAGCAGGGAGGTGGCACCCCGCCCGTGTCCATCGTCATGTGGAGCAACCATCTCGGACAGGCACCCCCATCCCATGTGCATCGTGTGTATGGGCACAAAGCACGCTCAAACGTCGCTTGCAGACCCACAAACATGCTCCAATGCCGGTGAAAATTCTGGAGAGAAGGCTGAGAGTGGCGGTGGCTAGCCGGCAAGATCCATGTCTGGCCGGAGCTGCCGCGAAACCTACGGCTACTGACCATCATATGCGAGCTACCACGAGCTGGGCCGAAATGATGGAAGCCAAATCCCCGGATATGCCTCCTCTGTTCGAGAACCTGCTCGCACACAAGGAGGAAGAGCTGGGTGACGAGGACGCAGAGGGCGATGCTAACTCTGACCTCCTCGACTTGAATATGGAGGACGAGGAGGAAGATGACAACTCTCCCTTCCCGGTCAAACAGTCTAGACCCCCGAGCACAACTGACACGGGCTCTCAGGCAGACAGTAACCTGCACAAGGTGTGCAAACGAGCCGCGGCTAAGCTGGGCCTAGCGTGGCCCACGGCACAAGATGCAGAGGGAGCAGAGCAGGACCTTTACGACGGAAAAAGGCTGCCGCCTCCTACCAGCCGTGCCGGCATGCATGAAAGAGATGTCTCGCCATTGGGGTACCCCCTTTAAGAGCAAGCTCCCGACCAAGGGATGTTCTAAACTGGAGGTTCAAGGGATGGCAGAGCTGGGGCTGGCCGGAACCCCAGCGGTAGAGTCTTCAGTGGCCTATCACCTCCATCCGAGTTGACGCTCTATTTCTGCCTCCTCTCAGATTTCACTGCCAAGCAAGATGGAACGCCTAACCGTGTCCGTCTATCAGCGAATGTACAAATATGCGGCGCAGTCAGTGTGCTCACTTAACGCGGTGACTTTACTGTCAATGTACCAGGCAGAGATTTTGGAGGAGATGGGGCGACAGCTGGATACAGGAGTGCTGAACCCAGCACTCTGGGATGAGATCTGTGTAGTGAACGATCTAATTCTCCGCTCTTTCCGTGGTGCGGTTCAGGGTTGTGGCCGCGTGATGGGCCTAGCCGTATCAGGTGAGAGAGCGTTATGGCTAAACCTGTCAGGGTTGAGCGACGCTCAGAAAGCGGAGGTGATGGACGCAGCGTTCGACCCAACTAAGGGCCTGTTCAGACCGGCTTTCGAGAAAATGAGAGAAATCAGCACCCTTAGGAAACAATAGGGGAAAGCTTTTAGCCTCTGTTTACCACGCAAGCAAACACCGCGACCACCCTCTCAGCCACCGCGGCAGGGCTTTGGTGCAGCGCTGCAGCGAGAGGGAGACAGGCGGGGGCCAGGAATGTGAGACCTGCGCCCAGTGGACAACAATCTGGCCATCGTCCGAGGTCAGATGGATCCGGACCATGGGGTAAGCATTCATTTGCGGCCGCGGTGGCTAGGAACCGCCCGCCCCACCCCGAGGAACGGAAGAAGAAGCGTGCGACCTAACACACGAATGTTTCCCTGCACTTCTCTCTCCGCCCACAAAGAGAAGGAAGGGGTCCAGCCCTGTTGTTCTAAGTTCAGTAAGGGCTCTAAGTTACCCAGTTCCAAAACAGGGGAAAAATGTTCAACAGTGTCACCAAGCACTCACACAGTGTTTTCAAACGCCCATCTTTTCAGGGGAAAACATAATAATAAAACATAATATCGCATCCAAGCCACACGCCAAGGGCGATAATCTCCCAAAATACAATAAATGCACTAATAAATGTTTCACTATCTCAGCCAGGCAGACAGCCGAGGGCGATAGATTGCAAAAGAATAAAAAAATTTAACAGTGTTTCCCCAGTTTCACCGCTGGGGGAAGCACACGCTTCTCTAGCGGGGGTCAGCGCAGAGACGGTAATGACGTCATTAAAGCGCGCCCGCGAGGGAGAAGTATACAAAGGACCCCTATCGGCTCGTATACTCAATTGGCGAGCATGCGCAGCTCATCCGTGGGTTATAAAGACAATTTTACGGGGATACAGACTTCAATTTGCCATGAAACCACCCAGATTCAATGGTATTATAGTCTCAGTGGCCGAGGGAGAATCAGCTCGCGTCCTGACGGCCGAGATAGACACTTTTTTAGTCAAACGAGCCATTAGAGTGGTGCCAAAGGAAGCGACCTGTCAGGGGTTTTACTCCCGCTACTTTGTGATTCCAAAGAAGGGGAGTGCATCTCTGCGTCCAATCTTAGATCTCCGTGTGTTAAACAAACACCTACGGAAGTACTCATTCAAAATGTTGACACACAAAACACTTTGTCGATCCATCCGCCAGAACGATTGGTTTGTGACGATCGATCTGTCAGATGCATATTTTCACATAGACGTTTACCCGTCTCACAGAAAATATCTCAGGTTGAGGCACGGCTTACGAGTTTCAAACCATCCCATTTGGTCTATCTTTAGCACCAAGAGTTTTCAGCAAATGTGTGGAAGCAGCACTATTTCCGTTGAGAAACAGAGGGATAAGAATATTGTCATACATAGACGACTATCTGATATGCACCTCGTCGAAAGAGCAAGCTATCAGAGACGCACACAGGGTGTTAATTCATCTCGACAGCTTGGGATTCAGAATAAACATGAAAAAGAGCCGCTTAGAGCCAGCACAGGACACAGAATATCTGGGGCTCAGTATAAACTCTCTTATCGGGTCAATCTGACAGAGGGGAGGATCATGTCCTTCTCTCAGTGTCTCTCCCGTTTTCAGATGGGGAAAATTGTCCCGTTCAGGCTGTGCCTACGAATGCTGGGTTTAATGGTCTCAGTGATTTCGGTAGAAGATCTGGGGCCCTCATAATGAGAGATTTTCAACGCTGGGTCGCGCACCTGCGTCTATGTTCTCGGCGTCATCTCGGTCGGCCAGTGAGAGTAACGTATGCATGTGTCAGAGCGCTCAGACATTGGAGAAGCCCCGCGACTCTCAGAACGGGGATCCCCTTGGGGGCGGTGTCGTCGAGAGTCATTATGACGACGGACACGTCGTTAAAGGGCTGGGGAGCAACTCTGATGGGCAGAGCGGTGAACGGTGTGTGGCCTCCACAGCTGATTCACAAGCACATAAATTACTTGGAATTGTTGGCAGTGTTTCTAGAAAGCGCTAAAACATTTTCTGAGCTTCATCAAGGGCCAGTTTTGGTGAAAACAGACAATTCTACAGTGGTCGCTTATATCAACCGGCAGGGAGGCACACGTTCTCTTCAGCTGCACCAGTTAGCGAAAAAGCTGATCGTGTGGTGCAACACAAGGCTCTTATCCATCAGGGCAACCCATGTTACAGGGATATTGAACATGGGGGCAGATTTATTGTCCAGGGGAAATCCTCTATAGGGGGAATGGAAGCTTCATCCTCAGGTGGTGAAGCAGATATGGCAGAAGTACGGTCAGGCTGTCGTAGATCTCTTCGCCTCGCAAGAAACCGCTCAATGTCCTCTGTATTTTTCTCTGGCGGACGGAAATGCACCATTGGGTGTGGATGCTTTAGCCCACCCATGGCCGAACGTCCTGCTGTATGCATTCCCTCCTCTGAGCCTGATTTCACCCACTCTGGCCAGGGTGAGGGAAATGGGATAATCACTGATACTGGTAGCTCCACGTTAGACATCCAGACATTGGGTAGCCGAGATAGTTCAACTACTGTCAGGTCAGCCATGGCACCTCCCTCCCCGGAAGGACCTCCTGTCACAGGCAGGGGGGGGGAATTTACCATCCTCACCCAGACAGGGTAGCTCTCTGGGCCTGGCCCGTGAGAGGTGGAATCTGAGTGCAGCAGGTCTGCCCCCATCAGTCATACACACTATACAGAGTTCCAGAGCCTCTTCCACTCGCTCTCTTTATAATAATAAGTAGCGAGTCTTTGAAGAATGGTGTGGACGGAATCATATTGTCCCTTTTCAATGCTCAGTGAGGGACATATTATGTTTTCTCCAAGATCTGTTGGATAAAGGGAAGGCTTTCTCTACACTGAAGGTGTATTTAGCAGCCATTTCTGCTTGTCATGTTGGTTTTGGTGACAAGACGGCTGGTCATTTAATAAGTCGTTTTATGAAAGGGGCACGGCGTAAAAGGCCAGTGGCCAGGCGGATGGTCCCGTTGTGGGATTTGTCTATGGTTTTAGAGGCCCTTTCTCAACACCCGTTTGAGCGTTAGAAGGCATGGGGTTGAAGTTTCTCTCTCTTAAAACAGCACTGCTGTTAGCACTGGTGACAGTGAAGCGTGTGAGCGACTTGCAGGCCCTGTCTATCAGCCCGTCTTGTTTTCAGTTCTCCCCAGGGCTCACTAAGGTTTCCTTTCGCCCTAATCCAGCTTTTGTACCTAAAGTGGTGGACTCGTCTTACAGATATTAAGCTACAGAATTTACAGCTTTCCACCCTCCTCCGTTCTCTTCTGCAGAGGATAAGAGATTGAATTCTTTATGTCCAGTACGGGCGCTTCATTGGTACATGGAAAGGACAGCAGTTTTCAGAAGGAATGACCAGCTGTTTGTGTCTTGGGCTACTCCTCACAAAGGGAAGCCGCTGTCGAGTTTCTGTTCAGGAGATATGTGCGGCAGCAAGTTGGGCTACGGCGCACAATTTCGTGCGGTTTTATAGACTGGATGTATCTGAACCATCCTTAGCTCATGCAGTGCTAGGAGCCAGCAGGTCGGGACCCGCATGATTAGGCATAGTGTACATTGTGCAATCCGGGAGTGGTCTATATCTCCCATAAGTGAAACACAGAGCGCAGTTAGAAAAAGAACGATGGGTTACTTAACGTAATCCCGGGTTCTTTGATAACAGAGTGAGGTGTTTCACCAACACTTCCCTCCTTGCACAGGAACAAGAAAAAATCTCTCTATAATGACTTCCATAGGGTTCGACCTGAGTGTTATAGGTGGGGGCGGAGCCTGATCTCAGGTCGACCTGTCTGTCAAAGACAGACGTGGTGTCATAGGAGCTTCCGTAGTTGGTCACGCCCAAAGCGATTCCCATAAGTGAAACACCTCACTCTGTTATCAAAGAACCCGGGATTACGTTAAGTAACCCATCGTTTTTCTCAGTGGATCTGAAAGATGCTTACTTTCATAAGCAAATTATCCCCCGTAACAGACCGTTTTTGAGATTCACGTTCGACGGGAAGGCTTATCAGTACACAGTCCTGCCATTTGGCCTGTCCCTGGCCCCCCGCACTTTCACGAAGTGCATGGATGCAGCTCTCTCCCCCTTAAGACAAGCGGGAATGCGCATTCTGAACTACCTCGACGACTGGCTCATACTGGCCCAGCCAGAGGAAGAAATAAAATCTCACAAATCTGTGCTACTCAGCCATCTAGAATGCCTGGGTCTCAGAATAAATACAGCCAAGAGCTCATTGCTTCCCAGGCAGAGAACCTCCTTCCTGGGAACGATTTTAGACTTAGCCCAAATGAGGGCGTGGCTATCGGACGAACGCGCTCTGACTACACAGCAGATTGCACGTTCATTCAAAATGGGAACCAACAGACCCCTAAAAAAAATTCAGAGAATGCTAGGCCTAATGGCAAAAGCTTCTCCAGTACTTCTGCTGGGTATGATGCACATGCGCCCCCTGCAGTACTGGCTGAAATCACGGGTTCCTTCCCAAGCGTGGCATTCAGGCCAGCTTTGGATCAAAGTGGGCCGCGGCTGTGTCAAAGCCCTGGCCCCGTGGTCACTTGGGAACAGTTTCCAGACGGATGGTGGTCACCACGGATGCCTCCAACTCGGGTTGGGTCGCTCTGTACAAGGGCGAACTGGCCTTCGGCTCATGGTCGAGCACGGAGTCACGGTTGTACATAAACTGCCTAGAAATGCTGGCAGTAGTGCTAGCCCTCGAGACTTTTTTTGCCACGTCTCAGGTCACCATGTTCTAGTCCGCACGGACAACACGACTGTGGTCTCCTACATAAACTGCCAAGGCTGGCTCAGCTCGAGATGGCTCAACCAACAGGTCAGACATCTCCTCCTATGGGCAAAAGGCAAATTACATTCACTGAAACCAGTGCATGTGCCAGGCAGACTGAACCAGCGAGCAGACATGCTCTCCAGGGGCCTCGTGTCCCTGGGGGAATGGGCTCTCCATTCCTAAACGGTTCAAATGATATGGAGTGTTTTTGGGAGGGCAGAGGTCGACCTCTTCGCCTCCGAAGACAACTGTCATTGCCCAATCTATTTTTCAAAGAGCAAGGATGCGCTGGCCCACGAATGGCCCAGCTGCATACTTTATGCTTTTCCACCAGTACCGCTCATTCCCCAGATTTTAAAAAGGATCAGGGAATGCGAGCACACAGTCCTGCTAGTGGCTCCACTCTGGCGAACCCACATCAGGTTTCCCGAGTTGATTCAGTTACTATCAGCAGCCCCATGGCGAGTTCCCCTGAAGAAAGATCTCCTTTCTCAGGCGAACGGGACAATCTGGCACCCCCACCCCAAAATTGTGGGCGTTACATGTTTGGCCACTCAAGGGGGGCTCGAGAACCTCCCAGTGAGTGTCTTGAGCATCATCAGTGAAGCTAGAGCTCCGTCTACTAGACGTCTCTATGCCCTTAAATGGTCAGTGTTCTCTGACTAGTGTTCAGTCAGGAACTATAACCCAGTGTCATGCGAGATATCACAGATTCTCATTTTTCTACAAGAGATGTTGGATGCAGGACACACTGTAAATGTTTGATAAATCGCATTAATATTCTCCTACACAGTATTATATTTGGTAACACTTTACAATAAGTTTCATTAGTTAACATTAGTTAACTACATTAGTTAACATGAACTAATAATGAACTGCACTTATAAACCATTTATGTATCTTTGTTAATGTTAATTCCAACATTTACTAATGCATTATTCAAATCTTGCTAACATTAGTTAATGCACTGTGAACTAACATGATCAAACCATGAATAGCTGGATTTTTATGAACTAATGTTAACAAAGATTAACTAATGCTGAACAGAGATGTTGTTCATGGTTATTCATGTTAACTAATGCATTAACTAATGTTAACTAATACAACCTTATTGTAAAGTGTTACCTTATAATTATATGTTAATATAAGACATTGTAGTTCTACAGTGTCTCTTTGTCTGTTCCGCTTTTATTTTGAAAAATGGACCGTTTTCTTCTTCTGATGGGTTTTTTTTTTGTGACGCTAAACTTCCTGCTACTCTCCTCACAATGTGGTGCTCGCACATCGCTGGAAAAATGGCAAAACTTGTAAACACATTATGAGTTATTTATCATTTTCATCCATTTTTGAATCTTGTAAAGAAAGAGTATACATTGTGATTTGCTTTATTATTTTGTATTGTTATTGCGTGCATGTTATTTCTGAGAGTTCCAAACTGTGAGAGTGTGTCGAGCTAGAGAGCATACTAGATGACGGCGGAAACACTATGATTAGCGCCCTCGGAGAACGGATGAGGTATGAAGAAAAAAATGTGTGGAGTGTGTATTATTATCAGAAGGGATTTTGTTTAAGGAAAGAGAATGTCATTACTTTATTTGTGTATGGGTTAATTGCACGTCATCAATATAAAAACAATATATTCCTTCTGTTTAAAATAATAATGCATTGTATTTCATTTAAAAGAAGCATGTGATATTTATTTATCGTAAAGGCTTAAAAACACATGTCATTTCATATTTCATATTGGTCATTAGTTAAAATGGTTTGTATTGGATGTAAACATGATTAATATGTGAACATGATTATATGCAAATTATTTGTGAAGCTAAATAGAAGCATTTTGTATATCTTTTGTTTTATTCTGTAGTTTTCACTGTGTTTGTGCTGCATGGTGCTCGTTGATAGGAAAAATAAATTGACACCCATTTGAAACTCTCTGCGTCTTGATCAATAAATCCAAGGGGCCGCTACACACACTCCATCCACACTCAAAGTCTACACGGCAGCTATCGCCGCATCCCATGCATCGATAGCGGGCCAGTCAGTGGGCAGACACAACATGGTCATAAAATTCTTAAAAGGAGCCAAGAGGCTTAACCCCCCTCGCCCTCCTACGGTGCCATCCTGGGACCTTCATTGGTCCTAAGAGCACTAAAAAGACCTCCCTTCGAGCTGCTGCAGACGGCTGAATTAAAGCCGCTTTCGCTGAAAACTGCCCTGCTATTAGCACTGGCATCAGTTAAGCGTGTCTGTGACATTCAAGCGTTATCTGTGAACGCGTCATGTTTAGAATTGGCCCAGGCGATTCTAGAGTCATCCTCAAACCAGGGCATGGTTATACTAAAGTGCTTTCAACACCGTTCAAAGCACAGGTAATCACTCTCTCTGCCCTCCCCACTTCGGAGGATGAGAGACAGTTAAACCTGCTCTGCCCTGTTAGGGCACTTGGAGCATATATTGAGCGGCCCTCCCACTTTAGACAGTCGAAGCAGCTCTTTGTAAGTTTTGGTGACCGAACTAAGGGACTTCCGGTCACCAAACAAAGCTTAGCCAGATGGCTAGTGGACGCGATAGCATTAGCATATGACACTATGGGCCTCCAATGCCCCATAGGTGTCAAAGCTCACTCCACCAGAGGCATGGCCTCCTCCTGGGCGTGGTCTAGTGGTGTTCTATGGGTGACATTTGTAGATCGGCAGGTTGGTCCTCCCCAACTATACTTTAACCAGATTCTACAGTCTGGATGTCCCTGCACTGCAGGCACAAGTCCTCGCTGTATAAAAATACTAAGAAGGCCTAACGAATATTAGACGGCCTTGTAAGCCCGTCCCCGTCATAAGTTGGCATTTGGGGCCTTCATATGCTAAAATGCTTACACATTCCTTATAGTTACCGGCCTCTATGAGCCCAGTAGTATAAGACTAGTGTAAGTGTAAGTATAAGTGTGTACATATATATTATATATATAAATGATGTGTCAGTAACTCTAGTCTTGAGCCCTTTCTAATAAGTGCTCAAACTTGAATGAGTACATGTCACTGCGCTTATCATAGCACCACGGCGGGATTTTACAGGTTCCCATATAGCGTCTTCGACGCAGTACGAACTGACCGTTCGAAAGGGAACGTAATCGGTTACTTAACGTAACCTCAGTTCCCTGAGATAAGGGAAGGAGTACTGCGTAGACGTCCATGCTATGACGCTGACTCGGGTGATTGTTGCTTCAGTCGATTTAACCTGACGTTTTTGACAGTTACAGCGTACCGGTTTTTTATATGCGTGCGCGTGTATGTGTGTGGGGGGCGCGTGTGTATGTGAGAGAGAGCAAACGAGCGTGAGTGAGAGACGCAGGGAAAGGAAATGCAATAATCTAATCTATTAATCTATCATTTTATTTTAGTTAGTTTTGCCAAACACACATTACAGTTTTGGTTGGCTATCAGTTTTTTGTAATGCCTCGTTTTTATGATTATTTCAGTTAACGACAACCCACCTAGTTTTCGTTTTTTAGTTCTTTTTCGTTAACGATTATAACGATACTCGGTTACTTAACATAACCTCGGTTCTCTCTAGAGAGGGAACGAGTATTGCGTAAGTTCCTTACGCTACGGGAAAGTTTTCTTTCTTCGAGATTACTGAAAAACCCAAAATTATCCTTAATTTTGTAACATTGTCAACGCAGTGCGGCAGCCTGGCAGACCATAGCAGGCTAATCCAGCGTGCTACTGGCTGCTCTGCTGGCAACTGCAACACCCTATCGGCGAGCCCGCGTGACGTGGCGACCAATGAGGGCGCTCCGCGCCCTCCTCGCCTCATTTACCTACAGGTAGGGCGTGGCCACGTGTATAAAAGCGGGGCTCGCAGGCTGTTTATTCGGTTTTCGTAGTTCTGAAGCGTAAAAGCCCGCGGGGCGCACGGCAAGGAACGCAATACTCGTTCCCTCTCTAGAGAGAACCGAGGTTACGTTAAGTAACCGAGTATCGTTCTCTTACGAGAGGTTCTCTCGTATTGCGTAAGTTCCTTACGCTACGGGAACATATTGTCAACGCCGTGCGCACCTCGCATACAGCACATGTTTCCCGGGGAACTGGGGAAAAAACACTGCTCGGGCAGGGTGGCCGGTAAGGAAACGGGCCACCGCATATACAGATACTTCATTTGAACTGACGGGTGGTTACAACGGGTGGTTACAACACCCTGTCCCATGAATGAGGGAACGGCACCTGCCGGTCTCCTTCAAATTCGCCACACCTTGTCTCATGAATGAGGGAACGGCAACGTCGGTCGCCTTCAAATTCACAATATCTTGTCATATGAGTGAGGTAACGGCACCGCCGGTCACCTTCAAACTCACAACAGCTTGTCTCGTAAATGAGGGAACGGCACCACCGGTCTCCTTCAAATTCATATAAGCATAGTACCGAACTTACTACCAGTATGTGAGCTATGTCTGCGCAGAATCCCTGGGCAGAGCCAACAGCCCTATTAGACTGATAACACTTTCGCCTGTAAGGCAGGAACTTCCAGATTGTAGAATCTCACGAATGTAGACGGGGAGGCCCAGCCTGCCGCCATACAGATATCGTGGATGGAAATCCCTCTGGCCCAAGCCCACGAAGAGGCCATGCCTCTAGTGGAGTGTGCTCTGACACCTAGCGGGCACTGCAGGTGTTTGGAAGCGTAAGCTGTTGCAATCGCGTCCACTATCCACCTGGACAGGGTCTGTTTCGAGGAGGCGAGACCTTTAGTGCGGCCACCAAACGAAACAAATAGCTGCTCAGAACGCCTGACGGCGGCGGAGCGTGTGACATAAATCCTCAATACCCTGACCTTTCATCGGATGCTGGCAGAGCCGAGAGGTAGATAATCTGCGCCCTGAAAGGAGTGCCGATCGCTTTGGGGACATAGCCATGCCTCGGCCTAAGAATGACCTTGGAGTCATTAGGACCGAACTCCATACACGTCGGGCTCACTGAGAGCGCGTGTAGATCCCCCACGCATTTTACTGAAGCCAGAGCTATCAAGAACGCGGTTTTGAGCGAAAGGAACCTCGGTTCCACGGCTTCAAGCGGTTCGAAGGGATGAGCCTTCAAGGCCTCTAGGACCAAGGCCAGATCCCATATAGGAACCGATGGGGGCCGCGGGGGATTCATCCGTCTGGCTCCTCTGAGGAAACGGGTGATGAGCTCGTTCCTTCCTAGCGTGCTGCCCAGCGTCGTCTGAGCGAACGCTGCTATAGCCGCTACATACACTTTGAGCGTGGAAGGGGACCTGCCCGGTTCCAAAAGCTCTTGGAGGAAGGAGAGCACCCGCTGGACCCCACATTGCTGTGGATCCAATCCCTTGGAAACACACCACTCAGTACACACCGACCACTTAGAACTATATAACCGCCTCGTCGAGGGGGCTCTAGAGTGTGAGATCGTGTTCATAACCCCTTCGGGCAGGTCAACGGATATCCGTTGGTCACCCATACATGCAGAGACCATCGCTCTGGATGGGGATGCCAAACTGACCCTCCCGCCTGAGAGAGGAGGTCTGCTCTCAGCGGAACTGGCCACGGGGGTACCAAACCTGGTTCTCCCAGCGCGGCGCTACGAGGAGCACCGGGCGGCGCGTCTCCCTGATTTTCGCTATTACCTGGGGTAATAGGGAAATCGGCGGGAAAGCATACAGCGGGAGGCTGGGCCAAGGCTGGGACAGCACATCCTCGCTTTTGGATAGAAACCTCGGGCAGCGGGCGTTCTCTCTTGTTGCAAAGAGGTCGAGCTCCGCTCTGCCAAATAGGCGCCATACCAGCTGGACTGTCTGGGTGTGCAGGGACCATTCGCCTGGGAGAATGAGGCCCCTGGACAGCTTGTCCGGGCCCTCATTGAGTTGGCCTGGTACGTGCGCGGCCCTTAGCGAGCGCAGCGAGCTGTGTGCCCACGCGAGCAGGCGCTCTGCCAGATTGCCCAGACACCTGGACCTGACACCGCTCTGCCGGTTCACATAGGACACCACCGTGGTATTGTCCGACCGGACCAACACGTGGTGGCCTCGTATAAGAGGGAGAAACTGCTTGAGCGCGTTCTCTACCGCTATCATCTCCAAACAGTTTATGTGCAGGAGCTTTTCCCGGCTCGACCAGAGGCCGGAAGCCGATTTGCCCTCGAAAACGGCGCCCCAACCCGAGGTGGAGGCGTCCGTCGAGACAATCTTGCGGTGTGAGATGGCTCCCATCGTCACTCCCCGCCGGTACCAGTCGGCTACTAACCAGGGCTCCAGAGCTGAAACACAGCTCTGAGTCACTCTGATACGGAAGCCACCGGACGCCCATGCTCCGTGAGGCACTCGGGCGTTTAACCAGCGTTGCAGCGGGCGCATGCGCATTAGGCCCAGCTGGAGCACTGCCGCAGCTGAGGCCATGCGTCCCAGCATCCTCTGAAAAACTTTGAGAGGTGCGATTTTGCCCGGCTGGAAGTACGCAGCCATGCGTCTGACTCGACGCGCGCGTTGGGGTGACAGGCAGGCTGACATTGCCACAGTGTCCAGATTCAAACCCAGAAATGAGGTTGATTGCGTGGGCACCAATGAGCTCTTGGTCCAATTGACCGTGAGCCCCAAGCTGTCCAGATGGCTGAGCAGCACTTCCCTGTGGGCGAGGAGCTCGGCCTCTGACTGTGCCAGGATGAGCCAATCGTCCAGATAATTCAAAACTCGCATACCCCGTCTTCTCAGGGGAGCGAGGGCCGCGCACTTCGTAAATGTACGGGGTGCTAGTGACAAGCCGATTGCCGTATTGATAAGCCTGGCCGTCGAAGGCGAATCGTAAGAATGGCCTGTGACGCGGCGTTATCTTGATTTGAAAGTATGCGTCTTTCAAGTCCAGGGAAATTAGCCAGTCTCTCGGGCGAATATGCGCGAGGATCTGCTTGGTCGTGAGCATCTTGAATGATCTTTTCATAAGAGCTTTGTTCAGACGCCTCAGATCCAGAATCGGTCTGAGCGACCCATCCCTTTTCGGAACGAGAAAATACCGGCTGTAAAAGCCTGACTCGCTCATAGAATGGGGAACCAGTTCTATAGCCCCTTTGCACAGCAGTGTGGCTATCTCCGCTCGAAGTAGATGTGCTACTTCCTCGCTCACTCTCGTCTCCGTACGCGCACAGAAGCGCGGAGGGCGGCGAGCGAACTGCAGAGTGTAGCCATGCTTCACTGTTCTCAGCACCCATTCTTATACACCTGGAATGGCTTCCCACGCTCTTGCGTGTGCCACACGGGATAGAACGGCCTCCGGGCTCGAAACGCCGCGCTTCGCGGGTTCGACGGCCTGTATAGGAGGGGCGGGCGCAATGCGCGCGCTCTCTGTGCTGTGGGCCAGCCGATCGCTCGCGATGGCTGGCCGCCCTACACACAGTATCTCTGCTGCTTCGAGCGGGGAGTGGCTTGTGTGCGGCCCTACACTCGTCGTTTCGGCCACCTTGGCCGAAGAACAAATGGTGTGTGGCGCGGCGCGTAGCGTCGGGGGCAGAATGTTCGCGAAAATGTGTGAGCGCGTTAGAGCGGGCACAACTCTTACGCGTGGAACATGACTGGTTATGGGTGGCTATGTGACAGCGCGTGTGGTGATTAGGCGTGGGCGCAAATAAGCGGACACGTGATCTAACTTTGGCACTCAAGCGGCCGGTGGCCGCTTTATGTGAGTGAGAGACACGGGATTTGTGGTGCTTGGGTGCAGGGGTGAACACAGACAAGTGGGCACGTTTACTGCATTTGAAACACATACGGCGTGAGCCGTGCAACCAGAAAAAATGCAACTTTTGTGAATTCTCTGGTTCGCCATAAAAACGGCGTTTGTAGACAGGCGAGAGGGCAGTTTTGCCGGCTCGTTGGCTGCGTGAGAACCATCTGCAGCAGCCACAGTGGTGGGGGCTGACAGGAAAAATAGTTTTGACGGTGGTCCGGCCGCGGCGGGACTTAACCGTCGTTTCCCCCCTCTGGCTAGGAGGACTTTGGAGGCTCGGGCTTCAGCGCGATCCTAGGCCGGGGTCCCCGGGGGGGAGGCGGCTTGCCTCTGCTGGAAGAGCGCGATCTGGCGCGGCCGCTCGGTCTTCGCTGAGACGAAGGGGGCCGCGCTGCGCAGAGCTCGGCGCTGGCTGGTCAAGAGGGCGGCGAGCGGCTGAGCTATTGCTAGCGCCGGGGCGTCGAGGCAGAAAGAGGTTCATAGCTTGAGTCGTCTTCTGTACCTCGGAAAAGCAATCCGCGAGCGTGAGCCAGAGGTGCCGCTCAGCTACCGTGAGGGAGGCCATAGAGCGTCCGAGGGCTTGTGCTGCGGTCTTGGTAGCGCGGAGGGCATGATCCGTCGCGCTTCTCAAATCCGTGACCAACTCAGTGTCTGTGCTTTTCTCGTCCAAATCGCGGAGGAGATTAGCCTGGAGGATTTGCAGCACAGCCATAGAATGCAGAGCAGATGCCGCTTGACCGGAGGCAGCGAAAGCGCGGCCGATCAGCGATGACGTCATTCTGCAGGCCTTGGACGGGAGAGCAGCCTTTGAGCGCCAACCGGAGGGCGGGCAAAGGTGCGCTGCGACCGCCTCTTCCACCGGAGGGATAGCATTGTAGCCCTTCTCAGCAGCGCCGTCAACTTGTGAGAGCGTCGATGAAGCTTGAGACGAAACCCTCGTGGAAAATGGCGCATTCCAGGACTTTGCGAGCTCCTCGTGAAGCTCTGGCAGGAAAGGTGCAGTCCTGGAGGTGGGCGCGCGGCGGCGACTGTTGAGGAAACATCCGTCGAGCCGATTCGGCGCTGCCACCTTCGGCGGAGACCATTCGAGGCCTAGCTGCTCGACAGCCCGGGTGAGAAGGCGAAAGAGTTCCGCGTCCTCACCCGCTCGAGAGCGTCCGGAGGCCCGGACTGAAGAGGCCGCGGAGGACCAATCTTCGCTGTCGGATGCCATGATGGAGCAGCTGTCGGCGCGTTCCTCACCCGCATCCGCCTCATCCCCGGAGGGGGGATGACATGGCGCCCTGGGGTGGGGGCGGGGAAGGCGAGAGAGAAGCTGGCGGGAAAGGTTCCGGCGAGCTTTGCTCCGTGAACTCCGGTGTCCGCTGCGAGCGGCGCTTCTTCTTGCGCGGCTTAACAGGGACAGGAGGGATGTCATCCTCGAACTGATCGAGTCGAGCCCGCAGGGTCGACATCGTCAAGTCCTCGCACTCCGGGGAGTGCGGCAGCGGCGTGATCACGGCCCAGGCAGAGAGCGCAGATCACGTGGCGGTCTCCGGAACTGAGCGGCGCGTGACACGAGCCGCAGAGGGATCGAGACATTTTGCAACAAACGCTCTGCTCTTTTTGGGAAAGTGTGACGCAGCGGCGACAACACTTGAGCAATAAAAGGATATAATGCTGCCGGATAGCAGAGCAGGCACGGAAGGCTGAAGGTGGCGAAAATGCAGCCGGCTTCTTCAGGCGCTGTCCTAAGCTTGCTGTGCTGCGCGGTCAACGGCGGCGGGTCCCAGATCCAGCGATGCGAAGAGCTTCGCTGAAGAACAGAAAATCGAATAAACAGCCTGCGAGCCCCGCTTTTATACACGTGGCCATGCCCTACCTGTAGGTAAATGAGGCGAGGAGTTGGTCATTGGTCGCCACGTCACGCGGGCTCGCCGATAGGCTGTTGCAGTTGCCAGCAGAGCAGCCAGTAGCACGCTGGATTAGCCTGCTATGGTCTGCCAGGCTGCCGCACTGCGTTGACAAAATTAAGGATAATTTTGGGGTTTTCAGTAATCTCGAAGAAAGAAAACTTTCCCGTAGCGTAAGGAACTTACGCAATACGAGAGAACCTCTTGTAAGAGAACCTTGGTAACGACGAGACGAGATGAATCCTCCAGTTACTTGCAGTAGCGCTCCGGTCTGAAAGCTGCCACAGTTCACATGCAACGACACGGTGTGGTGCATCATCTTGATAGTACAACGACTTTTTGTACTTCTGTCTGACTTTTCGGCTATTTTTTTTGTAGCTGGATATATATCATTTGTTGCGTCTAAATATGAATGAGGATACGGTTAATGATAAATCAAATTGTTATTGTTGTTCTTATTATCGTTTAGGGGGGCTTAGGAACATTTTGGGGTATCTTCAGCCCCCCTAAAATAGGCCTAACGACGTCCCTGGCAAGTGCACTTGTGTGGCAGCGACCCGGGTTTGATTCCAGTCCCTACTGGTTCCTACAATTATACATATATCTGTTGCCATTGTCTCACTGATGTTCACCGGATAAGCAAGTTAATGGTATACTGCAAGGACAAGGTGACTATAAGTTGTCAGCAAAAGGCAAATTCATAAGCTGTTCCATCATTTATAAAGATTACTTTATTGTAGCCTATTTGAAGAACACTATAATGATGCCATTAGCACACTTTAAGTTTACTTGGAATGCCATTGTGTGTTTTAAAATCACTAAACGTTTGTTATTAGTATAATATTAATGTATGTTCAACACTCTTGCAGTGTCATTTAATTTAATTTTAAATACATTTGAAGTTTATGCTGAGTGAATTCTGGATTTATACAAGATTTAAATTGTACTTAAGTATACTTGGAATAGTTCCACTTTAGCACAAAAAAAGAATATTTAATACAACTTTAGTTGAACTTTAGCACTGCTTTTGTACATTTAAAATGCATTTAGAACAAAATTAGTTGTTCCAATTTATAGTGTATCACAAATACATTTAGTTATACTAAAGTACGTACGAATAAATTGTGCTTAAGTATACTATTTTTTCACTAGGGTATACCCACATTTATATTTTTATTTTATATGAATAAATATTAGACTACCTATTAAGCCTTTCAGTATACAGTAAAAAAAAAAAAAAGTCCCCCAATCAAACAAAAATAATATATTTAGTTTTAAGTGTTGTGACATTTGACCAAGAGAATATTTGCATACATTGCTGACTATCAAATTGGAAATTTGCATTTCTATATATATATATATATATATTTACCGAGTCTGCCTTCCGACTGTATTTACTGACTGGCTTTCCACAGAAGAGATGAAGATTGTCTGGGTTGCTCTTTTCCTCTCAGCTCATTGTGAGCCGACTTTAACTTTGATCAGGAAACACGTTTTTATTAGTAGCCCTAAGGTCTGGAGCGATGCTCAAACGTTTTGCCGAGCTAATCATGTCGACCTGTCCACCATAGACAGCCAAGAGGAACTTACCAGGTTCAACAGCATATCAGTTGCTCAGTGGGACACAGAATGCTGGATTGGTGAGAGTAAACCCTCTGCTAACGGCCAATGGGTGTGGAGTGATGGAAGCAATGACACTTTTATGATATTGCGCGGAAATATAGATAACCCAGAAACTGAATTTTGTGGCAAAATAAAGAATGGTCAATTGAGGGACGACCGATGTAGTGACTTTAAGCCTTTTTTCTGTTACGAGTGGGAACCTGAACTGATTGTGGTAACCGAGAACAAGAGCTGGGAGGAAGCATTAGAATACTGCAGGACTAAACACTCTGACTTGGCCAGTCTGCCGACCAGACTACATCTCTTACAAGCCCAACACAAGACTGCAGTCATTCAAACCCCCAGCGTGTGGACAGGTTTGCGCTTCCTGTCAGGTTCCTGGCTCTGGGTGAGTGGGGAATCTCTGGGAAATTTGGTCCAGCTGCCAGAATGCCCTGCCAATGCCCTTTACTGTGGATCTCGAAACCTGAAAGCTGGAAGTTGGGAGAACAGAGACTGTTCAGAGAAACTTAACTTCGTCTGTTATTAAAGGGTAAGAAAGCACCCTTTCTTATAACAAAGCATATATTTGTGTTTCAGTCAATACATTGCTCGTATTTACAAAGGCAATTTTTTTCATTGTCTATTTGTTTATTCTAAAACAAATGTTGTAAATAAAATTAAAAAGTATTTGAAGACACACATTTATGCATTTGGACTTATTACATATAAAGCTAACATTTATATGCTGCTTTATTCATATAATGCAGTAGAATATATTGAAGTAATGTAGTATTTTGTGTTTTTTTCCCCAGAAGTCGATGAGAAGAGCACCAGATAAAAACAAATGAAGAAATTATAAAATAAATAGCCCTTTATTTGACTTAAAAACAAAGTGAATTAGCATAACATAATGTCTACAATTTATGTAAAAGAAATGCTTATGCTCCTTGCATTCTGTCTCATATATGCAACATGTTTATAACTTTTTTTAATTGAAAAACACCTGATGATACATCACTTTGAAACATACATTTTTCAACCTATACATTTAGTGAGTTTGTATTTGTCATAGATTTGCTGTACTTTTAGAAACTATACGCTTTACAGTCTGAGCTTTGCAAAGAACAATATACTAGTTCAGTATCTATAACAAAGATGATTTGAATTCATTACATCAATTGTTTTGAAAAATACTCAGAAGCACTGAAAAATAAATAATAAAAAAAAGTTTCTAGATTTACGTTCTTGTTTTTCCTTTTAACATCTTGTTTTGTCTATTGTTTTTAGAAGCCAGCAAGCAATATCATTTCACTGGCTTGGTTAACTATAGACCAGAGAAAGTCTAAATCACTATAAGTTGGTGAGATGGTGGTCTAGTGGGTTAAACCACTGAACTGATACGCAGAAAGTTGCCAACACCCGTGTGTTCTTGAGCAAGACACTTTACTCCATGTTGCTTCAGGGGGATTGTCCCTGTAATAAGTCACTGTAAGTCGCTATGGATTTTGCAATAAATGTGAATCTGCAGAGGGCTCTCTTGGTCATCTTTCCTGGGCATGCCCAAAACTTGCTGAATTCTGGTCAGAAGTTTTTCAATTTCTTTCTGATGCTTATACTTGTGAGCTCCCAGTAGACCCTGCGACTGCCATTCTTGGCTGGTCAACGGTCCTGCAGAGCCTTAATTATGCTATCCGTTTGCCTATACAGTATGGCATGATGATCGCCAAAAAAACTATACTCTGTGTGTGGAAGAAAAACTCGAAGCCACTATTCAAGATCTGGTTATCAGAACTTTCCTCCACTATGCATGTGGAAAGACTCAGATATTGTATCTCTGGTAATATGGATATATTTGAAACTTCTTGGAGACCCCTTTTCAATCACCTGTTAAAAACCAATGATGAAACTACTTAATATTTCATTTTTTTTATTGTCATTTTATTGTCATTTTTGTTAACCTCTGTCTTTAACTTGAACTCTATCCATTCCATGCTGGGCAAAAATCTGTTTTGATTTCCCGGGCCTGTTTGGTGTTGTCGTCAACTGCAAACATGATTCTAACTGAAGGAGTGTTTTTGTTGTTGTTTGTTTTTTTTTGTTTTTTTTTTGAGTAGTTGTGTTTGTTTCTGTCATGTGATCGTACTGTCCATTTGTCTGTAAATCTGAAAATACTACAATAAATATAATATATATAAAAAATTAAAAAAAAAGTCGCTATGGATAAAAGTGTCTACCAAATGCATAAATGTAAATGTAACCCACTTCTAGCCAAAATAACCTTGCATTTGGTTACATCATTTTTGCCAAAATAACTTGCGAGATGTTCCGTCATGCAAAGTCAACAGAGATTACAAGGTATTTGGTTTCATTTCTTTGACATGTTCATGTTCTAGATGACTAGTATATTCTTGGGCTATGGTTAGACGTCTATTACATTTTCACTGACAGCCCGAATATTGCCTTGTTTTAACCTAGACGTCACAGGGCTGTGTTTGGATGGCTATAGATGTCTTAATTGCATAATTGCTTGCTGGGAATAACCATGTGCAAGATTAAAATCACATTTTAGACAGCATGTTTTTCCTTCACATGTTCTGAATTTTATTTTTATTTTAATACGCATATTTAATATGTATAATAAAGCAATCACTTAATGAATTTTTTTTTTTTTAAGTTCAGTGATTTATTTTCAGTGATATATATATATTTTTATTTTACCCAGATCAACATACATTACAATACTTTGCAATAGATATTGTTATACTTCTGCTGGGAGAAATGAAAAGCATTTGTTTGTCAAATATTGTAAAAAAATATATATATATATATGTCAAATGTGCTGACCCATGTCGTGGAAAAAAGAAACTTTAATAATTATCATGGTGAAGCTGGAATTCAAAAACACAAGCAAAGTGTATTTAAAAGCTTTTATTCTTGCCAAGAAGGTCAATTCGGACATACAGATTGTCTGCAGTCAGGAAAGACAAAAACCAAAGCCCCTCACTTGTTCTTTTATACTCTCATTTAAATGGGTGAGGGCCAATAACACAAAAACACAATAACAAACTCCTTAGTTGGTGTTATCTGCAGTTGTCACACCTTCAGGGAAAACACAAAACTTTCTGAGAACTTGTTCAAGGCTACAGACAACAAACAATAGTTCCACGGAGAAGAGTATCAAAGTTTTACTACAAAAAACTGCTCGGGTTACGACTGTAACCCTTGTTCCCTGAGTAGGGAACGAGCACTGCGTCTGGTTAGACACTTGGGGGATACTCCCTAAGCACTAGCGAATCTGAAGTCCGTATAGAAACTAGTCCAATCTGATTGGTCGTGCGTGATGACGTCATCGTGACGGCGTACCCGGAAGTATAAAGGGCAAGCCGGCGCATTGAAACGGCAGCTATTGCTCTGAAGCATGCGCTCCAGGCGTGCCGAGGTGTGGTAACGAGACGCAGTGCTCGTTCCCTACTCAGGGAACAAGGGTTACAGTCGTAACCCGAGCAGTTCCCTTTCGAGGGAACTCCCACTGCGTCTGGTTAGACACTTGGGGAACGAGTACCCACTAGCCCACACCGAGGGTAGCGCCTGCCCTAGTGTGAAACCGGAGACCGGGCACAACTAGGACTTGAGTACCCTAGCGCCAGCACCGTAGGGAGATACCTCTCCACTCCTTTTCCTTCCGTGCCCCAGCCGATGAAGGGAGGCGTCTGTTGAAACGGTTTCCCGGCAACAAGACGCTCCCAACACTGGCCCTTGGGACCTTACCGAGGGTAGTGCCTGCCCTAGTGTGAAGCCGGAGACCGGGCACAACTAGGACTAGGGAAACCCAAGCGCCTTCGGCGCCCCAGCCAATGAGGGAGACGTCTGTTGAAACGGTTTCCCGGCAACAGGACGCTCCAACACTGACCCTTGGGACCTACCGAGGGTCGTGCATGCCCTAGTGTGAAGCCGGAGACCGGGCACAACTAGGACTAGGGAAACCCAAGCGCCTTCGGCGCCCCAGCCAATGAAGGAGACGTCTGTTGAAACGGTTTCCCGGCAACAGGACGCTCCCAACACTGACCCCTGGGACAGAAACCAAGGTTTCTTCCATATAACTAGGGAACGAAGGCATATGCGCGTTACCCTGATCATACGAAAGATATTCCCTCTGGGGGAAACCTCTTGGTTTCCAACCACCACTGTCAAGGTCTCACGTGCAGCAGGTCAAAAGGTCTCACCTTGGACGCTGCTGTACTGAGCCCCAGCACTCAAAAGTGCTCCACAGTGAAGGTATCTTACTCCGCCGTCACGTGAGGCGGGGGATGTAATGCCTGAAGAACCAGGGAACTGCCAATCCTAAGTTCCCTGGTTCATCCGACTCCAATGGTCCGAAGGGGGCCTCAGCCAGCCTTCGAGAACCACTGCCAGATCCCAGGTTGGGAGCTCCGGAACGAGCCACAGGCCACATCTTCCCAGCCCCACAGGGTAACTGTACAACAGATGGTGTCTACCCGAGCCCATCACCCAAAGGAGTGTGGAAAGCCTATGGCAGCCACGGACACCCTGAGTGTGGACGGGGTTGGACCCGCAGAGAAACGATCTTGGAGGAACTCCAGCACTGAAGCCACCGGCCAGTTAACTGGGTCCACCTCACGCTCCCTGCACCAAGTGGCTCACCACTTGGGGCTGTACAGTCTCCTGAAAGATGGAGCCCTAGAACTGAGTAAGGTCTCTATCACCTCTGCCGACAGGCCAATATCTAGGTACCTGACCCCCTCAAGGGCCAGACCCAAAGGTTCCAAACCTCCGGCCGGGGGTGAAATATAGTGCCCCCTGCCTGAGATAGGAGATCCCTCCTCAGAGGAATCTGCCATGGAGGACCTGCCAGCAAAGCTATGATATCCGAGAACCAAACTCGCGTCGGCCAACGGGGCGCTACTAAAAGTAGGCTGACCCCCTGTTGGCGGACTCTGTCCAGGACTCCCGGGAGCAGAGCAATCGGGGGAAAAGCGTACAGACGCAGCCTCGGCCACGTCTGAACCATGGCATCCAACCCCAGCGGGGCTGGATGCGTGATGGAACACCACAGTGGACAGTGGGACGTCCCTCGAGACGCCACCAACCCTGGGTGGAGTCGCTACTCCCCGGGCCTCAGCCCCTGCCTCGACAGGATGTCTGCTCTTCTACAGTACGCAGGACCCATGTAGAAATATTCGGAAGGCATTCCATGCGCCGAGATAATCTACTGAGGGAACCAGCCTCTCAAGGCTGGCCTCGGGTGTTATACGAGCCTCCTCCCCAACCCCCTGAAGCGGATGACCGGCAGGAGTGGTTGGGAACGATTCTCTATGTGCGGACGCGTTAGCCGCCCAGCCGCAAGTCCCTCCGGAGGCAGCTGGAGCAGCATGCGTTCGCGGGAAATCGATGGGGCCCGAAGCGTCATAGACGGCGGGATTACCTCGATTTCCCCGGAGCGCCGCAGAGGAAGCAACCTCGGTTGCCACTCTACGGGGGGAACCGCTCTCGGAAGTCCAGCCAAAGCTAGGACTTTCCCCCAAAGCGGCCGTCCATGACCGTGCCCCAGCCAGTGAGGAAGGCGTCTGTTGAAGCGGATTTCCGGCAACAGGACGCTCCAACACTGGCCCCTGGGACAGAAACCAAGGTTTCTTCCATATAACTAGGGAACGAAGGCATCTGCGCGTTACCCTGATCATACGGAAAGGATTCCCTCTGGGGGAACCCCTTGGTTTCCAGCCACCACTGTGGAGGTCTCATGTACAGCAGGCCAAAGGGTATCCCGTTGGACGCTGCTGTCCTGAGCCCCAGCACTTCCTGAAAGTGCTCTACAGTGATGCTGTGGCCTAGCCTAATTTCTGAGACCATCGCCAGTATGGTCTCGACTCGCGCGGGAGACAATTGTGCCCGCACCGTCGTCGAGTCCCCTACGATCCCTAGAACCGTAGTCCTCCGGGACGGCGTCAACACACCTGTTGTGTTGAGTCTCAGCCCCAAGCACTTCATATGGGCCAGAGCGACACCTCAATGCCGAACTGCCATCCCGTACGACTGGGCCAATATGAGCCAGTCGTCGAGATAATTCAGCACACGGATGCCCTGGAGTCTCAATAGAGCCAGAGCTGCATCCATGCACCTTGTGAATGTGCGTGGGTGAAGAGCTAGACCGAAGGGAAGCACTCGATATTGGTACGCCTCACCCCCGAAAGCGAACCTCAAGAACCTCCTGTGACATGGAAGGATGAAGATATAGAAGTATGCGTCCCTCAGATCTATCGTGACGAACCAGTCCTCGAACTGGATCTAACTCACGATGATGGAGACCATGAGCATTTTGAAACCGAGCCTCCTCAGAGACCGATTCAAATACCTCAGGTCTACCGGACGCCACTCTCCTTCCCTTCCGAGAACTATAAAGTACCGGCTGTAGAACCCGGACTCCCTCTCTGGCGGAGGAACAGTAAGGCTTCCTTCGCCAGCAAGGATTTTACCAGTTCCCTTACCCGACCCTGCTCTTTGTCTACAGTACGCAGGACCCATGTAGAAATATTCGGAAGGCATTTTCATGCGCCGAGATACTCTACTCAGGGAACCAGCCCCTCGAGGCTGGCTTCGGGTGTTACACGAGCGTCGTCCCCAACCCCCTGAAGCGGATGACCGGCAGGAAGTGGTTGGGAACGATTCTCTATGTGCGGATGCGTTAGCTGCCCAGCAGCAAGTCCTTCCGGAGGCGGCTGGAGCAGCATGCGTTCGCGGGAAAACGATGGGGCCCGAAGCGTCATAGACGGCGGGATTACCTCGATTTCCCCGGAGCGCCGCAAAGGAAGCAACCTCGGTTGCTCCCCCGCGGGGGGGGGGGGACCGCTCTTGGAAGTCCAGCCGAAGCTAGGACTTCTTCCCAGCAGCCTCCTTCCCTCGAGTACGTTCCTCAGATCGCCTCCAGGAGTGAAAGACCGCTGCTGGGACTGCTGGTGAGAACGCCGCCTCTGTTGCCAGGCTCCTGGAGGAGGGGCTCTAGAGGCGACGCCCTCCTTCTGCACCTGCCGGTGCAAGGAGCTGGTAGATGGCTGAGGCTGCCCCCTAGGGGCCGCTTTCCCAGGCTCTGAGTGGCGAGGGAGGCACTGACGGAAGGCCGCTGACTGCATCTTCGCCCTCTGGTACCCGGCGACAACGGTCTCAACCGCGTCACCAAATAGACCAGAAGGCGAAATCGGGGAGTCTAGGAGGAAGGACTTATCCTTCTCCCTCATCCCCGATAGATTCAGCCAGAGATGCTTCTCCACCATCACCACGGAGGCCATGGCCCGGCCGATAGCACGGGCCATCTCCCTGGTGATGCGGAGAGACAAATCTGCAGCCCTCCGTAGCTCCAGCACATCCTCCGAAGAGGGACCGTCGCCCTCATCGAGCTCTTTAGGGCTTCCTCCACGACCTACACACCTCGATGTGTAGGTCCGGGAAGAAAGGTAAACCCCGGCGAGGTGTTTGGACTCGGCGAGAAAGAAACCGGTCGTCCAGCCTACTAGGTGGCTGAATTTCCGGTACTTCCTGTGGCCAATTGATCTTCAATTTGGCCACCACACGAGTCAAAAACCTCAATTAGCTCCTTTTGGGCGAGTGGATGAAGCGATGAAACACTTCCTGCTTCTCCACCTGCCCTGATACACCACTCATCTGGCTCCTCGGAACCGGAGAGAATAAGCATCAGATCCTCAACCCCGGGGGAAGAAGCCGCAGCGCGGGCTTCCACACGGGGAGGAAGATCTTTAGAACTGTCAGACAAGGATTGGGAAAGTGCCGCAGCAGTCCCAGATCCCGCTGATAAGTCCTTATGTGAAACCCATGGTCTGTGACACCGAGACGCCTCAGCGATCGCGGGTCCAGCTTTTAAGCATCAGATCCTCAACCCCGGGGGAAGAAGCCGCAGCGCGGGCTTCCACACGGGGAGGAAGATCTTTAGAACTGTCAGACAAGGATTGGGAAAGTGCCGCAGCAGTCCCAGATCCCGCTGATAAGTCCTTCTGTGAACCCCATGGTCTGTGACACCGAGACGCCTCAGCGATCGCGGGTCCAGAACCCTGGGGCTCACAAAGCTGGCCGGTCTCATCGAACACGGCCAGCCGAGAGTGGAGCAGTCTGAGTGTGAGCAGCTTTTCCACTGACAGGCAGTTCCCTCGAGAACTGCCCGAGCATGCTCAACACCCAGACACTGCACACAAAGCAGGTGTGCATTTGAGCCCGAATAAAGCAGGGACACAGATGCACACACTGCTTAAACTCTCTCACATTCTTTTCCATTCTTTCTTTTCATTCACACACTTTTGCAACTGTGACAAACAACAGTAAATAGACAGACAATTTCAACAGAAAGCGCTATGCTGAAGAGCAATAACTGCCGTTTCTGTGCGCCGGCTCCCGCTTTATACTTCCGGGTATACGCCGTCACGATGACGTCATCACGCACGCCAATCAGATTGGTTTAGTGGCTATACGGACTTCAGATTCGCTAGTGCTTAGGGAGTATCCCCCAAGTGTCTAACCAGATGCAGTGGGAGTTCCCTCGAAAGGGAACATCATGTGTGTTCTGCACAGTCTTAACCATTTTCTTAACCATATTTTGTTAGCTTGTTTAATGCAAGCAGGCAATGGTTTTTCTTGACCTATTTAAGGACCTATTTAATAATCTAACCATAAATAGTTTTAGAATTATCTCTCTTTTTTTTAACACAAACACTTTGTATAATTTTAATCTATTGTTTTAAACGATGTAGTTGTTTAAAATTAACTTCTGTATAACCCAGCTCTTGCCATGAGAATAGCCTTAGCTGCTGACATACCATTGCATCTTTAAAGTAACTCAGAGGCCATTTCTATCATTTTGGTTGGAGAACTGGAATAGTTCATAGTGGGTCCATTGATCCAGATCATCAACTCGATAACCACACTGTAAATTAGATATACTTTTCAGAATTTTGCTTTAGCAATAGCATACTTCACAGATTTTCTTTTTTGCCCTGTATTGCAAACTTTAATCAAATACATAATAATATTCGGTAACACTTTAGAATAATGGTCATTAGTTAACATTAGTTAACTACATTAGTTAACATGAACTAATAATGAACTGCACTTATAAAGCATTTATTTATCTTTGTTAATGTTAATTTCAACACAAATACAGTAACAAATGTACTGCTCATGGTTAGTTCATGTTAGTTAGTACATTACCAATGTTAACTAATGACCATTATTGGTCCTTCAATGTGACTTATTACATTCTCTCTTTTTAGAGAACTGTTGCAACTATTAAAAATTGTAGCATCTATGGTTGAAATGTCTTCATTAGTTTCTTCAATTAATAATCCCTAGATTATTTGTTAGTTTACAATAATGTATAGTGAGAATCCCTATCTATAATATCAAGATATTTTCCTCTTTTCAATTTACATGTACCTGGAATATTTTCAAATTATCAATAACTAATCAACTCATGAGATCTATATCAATACTTAGTCCTATTGTTTGCTTGAATCAAATAAAATCATCAAAAACATCACACAAACTGATTTTTCTGCTAAAATTAAACCATTAAATCAATTAATCACTTAATTATCTCATTAACTCCAACACTGATTCAGTTACATTTAACAGCCTGTAATGTGCACAATGAGCAGTGTTCATTTCATCTGGGCTAACCCATGTGGAGCCTCCATGGAAACTGTGGACAAAACTGTCTGGGCCCCAGTTACACAGCCCAGGTGACACCCATATGGGCCCCACATGACTGTGCTGTGGTAGATCTGCATAGATCTCGGCTATCAGATTGGATCAAATCTCGAAAATGGATTGTTCAAAAGCAAAAAACTATTCTGAAATCAGATTAGGTCACAAAATCCAATCTTGGTTTTAAACAGGATCAAATTGTCAAAACTTTTTAATAAGATTGGGATACCTCTAATCCAAAGAAATCAGGATTATTCCGATGTAGGGTGGATTTCAGGAACAAAACTTTTCAAACAACAATAATAAGGGAGACCATGGGAGTGTTGTAACACGGGGTCAGTTGTAACATGGGAGTGTTGTAACACTGTGTGGCAAGCAGTACGAGGCCAAAGGCCGTGAGAGAATGGCATGAGGCCGGTGGCATGATTGATAATGAGCGCCAGCTGCATGCGGCACCTGTCTCGTATCTGTCACAGAGGAGCTTCGGATGCATAAAAAGGAACGACGATAGTGGACTCTGACCTAGGCCCTGTCCCAAATGGCACCCTAAACACCCACTGTCTTCCTCGAAGTCCGCACTTTCACGACGTAATGCCGCTTCGACTGTCGGTAAGTAGTCTGCTGCATTTCTCGCACCAGTGTGGGCTCGGCAGAAGTGCACATCGAGGGCGCATATCGACCTCAAAGGGGGCGCACGCGAGCACCCTTCTGAGACCTAAAATAACAAATGGGACACCCTGCGGTCTTGTGTACTTAACGGACACGCGCACACAGTGGCCATTGTAAGTCCACAAGACCGAAAGTGCAGATGAAGTGTGCCATTTGGGACAGGGCCTGAGTTAAGCGCGTGCGCCACAACTATGAAAAGCCACGAACAATGGAGCTCCGAAATTACGATTCACCATGGCAACAGCACGTTTGCATACTTCCAGGTCAAACGTAAGTTTAATTCTTAATCATTGTTTTAATATCAGAGGTAAAAACTGGCAGAATGGCAAGTTATTAAACTAATATTCATTTTCATGATATCCCACGGGCAAAAAAAGAAGAGAAAAGAAAGTGGTAGCAGCTAAAATTAAGTATAAAAATATAATTCAATCAGTTAAAGCTTTAAGCATAAAAGGTTCATGGGTGTAGGTTTCGTGACTTTACAAACATTTGAAATATTAAATAAATATCATTCAGTTTTTCAATGTGCAGCAGCTTTTTCCACATAGGCTAATGCTCTTTTCACATAACGTTCTCTAATCCAAACTGTTACATTTCTGAATTAGGGTAATGAAGTTAACATTTAACTTCTACTCAGCCAACAGCAAGAAGGCAGAGGCTCACAAAATGATGGGAGGACCTGCTCCAGCACCACTGACAGAAGAAGAGGAGATGGAGGAAGAATATTAAAATCCAACAGGAAAAAAAAGAACTGTTGCTTTTGTATTTAGCAAATAAAGATGACCAAATAAATTGTGAATCATTTGTGTTTATTTAACATCTGTGATGTATGGCATATGTTTCAGACTACCCTTCCAATGTCACAAGCACGCCAGGCTCCACCCTCTCCCAGTTTCATCGCACTCTCTCGCCAGAGTACTGATCACACGCACCTGCACCTCATTATCACCACCATCACTGCCTGAACTTAAGCACCACGCTCTCACTCAGTCACTGTCCGGTCTCTCCATTGATACTTACCTGTCTCCAATGTGTTCCCAAGTCTTCTGTGTCTCCTTCGATTCAGCATTCCGAACTCCAACGCCATCTGCATACAAGAAGTATAGTATTATCCAGTTATCATCTTCACCCATCGGATTCGACTCTACATTCACTCACCTGACCTGCTCACTTTCTGGTTCTGAAATAAACTCAGTCAATTGGCCTTCACCTGTTCTCTGTTTGTAACAGAAGACCGGACCAACACCGCAAAGCACCAGGATGAGCACCCCGGATCCCTTCCAGGAGCTCGTCGAGGCTCTTCGGCAAGCTCTTTTCCCATAGGTCCCCTGCACCTTCACCAGCGAGCACTTCCGGGAATCACACCACCGCTTCTTCGCCGCGGGAGCATGCCAGTCCCATGGCCAGACTGGCGACCTACTCTGGTTTGGCGGAGGACTGCAATGGATGCTACGACAGCGCTTCTGGTGGCCACGCATGAGATCCGATGTCAGAAAGTACGTACAGGGATGCAAGGAATACGCCATGTCTAAGAGCCCTCGTCAGCTACCTGCTGGGAAACTGCATCCTCTTGCCCATTCCTAACCACCCCTGGTCACTCCTAGGAGTGGATTTTATCACCGACCTCCCAGTTTCTGACAACTGTACCTGCATCCTTGTAGTAGTGGATAGATTCTCCAAGTCCTGCCGCCTACTTCCCGTACGAGGTTTACCGACCGCCATGGAAACTGCCAAACTCATGTTCAATCATATCTTTCGTTACTACGGTATCCCTGAAGATATTGTGTCAGATAAAGGACCACAGTTCGTCTCCAGGGTATGGAAGGCCTTTTTTAACCTTCTAGGTGTGACCGTTAGCCTCTCATCCGGCTATCATCCCCAGACAAACGGGCAGACGGAGCGCAAGATCCAGGAGATTGGCCGCTTCCTCCGTACCTTCTGTCATGGCCACCAGGGCTCCTGGAACCAGTTCCTCGGATGGGCCGAGTACGCACAGAATTCCCTACGGCAACCTACCACCGGCCTCACTCCATTCCAGTGCGTACTCGGCTCCTCTGTTCACGTGGTCAGGAGATCCTTCGGACATTCCCGCAGTCGACTACTGGTTCCGGGAGAGTGAGAGGGTCTGGGACTCGGCACACCACCAACTTCAACAGGCTCTTTGCAGACGCAGGATGACAGCCGACCTTCGCCGCTCAACAACTCCAGCATTCCAGGTTGGGCAGAAGGTCTGGCTGTCCACCCGGGACATCAGACTGCGTCTGCAATGCAAGAAGTTGAGTCCCAGATTCATTGGCCCCTTCACCATCACCCAGCAGATCAACCCCGTCACAAGCCACCAGGCTCCTCCATTTCCCAGTTTCATCGCACTCCCTCACCAGAATACTGATCACATGCACCTGCACCTCATTATCACAACCATCACTGCCTGCACTTAAGCACCACGATCTCACTCAGTCACTGTCCGGTCTCGTTTGCACCTAGCCACGCTACTGCTTGCCTCAAGGACTCTCCATTGATACTTACCTGTCTCCGTGTTCCCCAGTCTCCAGAGTGTCTCCTCGTCTTGTCTCCAATGCTGCGTCTCAATTCGCCTACTTATACTACGTCCTAAAAGTATGTACTCTTTTTGTGAAGAAAAAGTACATACTTTTGAGTGTGTAGCAGAAGAGTATGCAAGCTTTGGGACATACTACTTCGTCATCTTTAACGGACTCTGTTGCTTAGTTACGTGCGTCTCGTCACTGTTTAAACTGCCCTGTCAATCATCGTCACAGTTCAAATCCTCCACATTCAATTTAATTTCCTACCGTATTGGAGAGAAATGTAGTAGCATGTTGATCTGCCATTCATGGGTCTTTAATGCAGAGACTCCTCTCATGTCATTACAAAATCATTACAAAAGTTCACAATGCTGCTGCAGGTGAAATATAATGTGGCTAACATTGAATAAATATCTTTTTGTCAGGTTAAATACTGATAATTGCTCACTCAACCCCTTTATCTAATCCTTTCTATTTAACCGTCAGACTCGCGGAACCGTCATGTTTGTAGTTTTTTAACACTTTTTATCCGCATTTGTAGTTCTAATCGAATCCTCGTCTATCTCGCAATGGGTTGTGGGCAATATTAGCTAGCCGTTAGAGTGTGCATCGATCTGCACTTCGAATTATGACCGGAAATAGTAGACCATCCGGGAATTTTTGGAATACTCTTTTCAAAATACTACGATTTGGGACATACGATTTTCGAATACTATTTAGTACGGATAGTATGCGAATTGGGACGCAGCGCAAGTCTTCTGTGATTCAGCATTCCGAACACCAACGCCATCTGCATACAAGAAGTATAGTATTATCTAGTTATCATCTTCACCCATTGGATTCGACTCTATAGCTGTGTCCCAATTCGGGGGCTGCATCCTTCAAAGGCCGCATTTGAAGGCCGATTGCGTCACCGCAGCGCGATGAAGGCTGTCCCAATTCGAAGGGGCCTTCAAATGCAGCCTGCCGTCCCTGTTGCCAAGCCCGCGGTTTTCCAGCCGTATTAGGCTACTTTTAAGTTGTTGCCATGGGTTGGTTTCTACCCCATAAGTACGATTTCGCCGCTCCAACACCTCCAAACGTAAAACTCCAGTGGAGAATTCGGCCGCTCGATGGAGAAAATCGCATTGGGAGTTTTGGACTACTTTTGTTGCAGAGACCTGGCAACCCTACCCACCGTCCTTCTCCCCAGCCACGAAGGATAGAACCAACCAGAACAAGTGGATCCTTCAAGTGGATTAAGTGGATCCTTCGCAGTGTATTCCTCTGCCCATCCCGCGGCCGAGGAATACAAATGTAAGTATTGTGTGTTAATTTACTCAAATAACCAACTAAACATTTTAAAAGCCGGTGGTCTTTATTTCTGTTATCACTGCACGGCTTTATTCGTTAGGTGATCTGATGTAATATTTTGTTTTGTTTTATGAATAAAGTAGCAGACAGCTTTATTAAAATGAGGGCAGCAAATTAGTATTTACCGAGCCGAAAAACTCGGCCAGTGTGGATTGGAGTATGACCCATTTGTAGTATTTCCATAGGCTCTTTTGTAGGTATTGGGGGCCTTATCCTATACAAAGCCGACAACAAAAAGAATATAGAATTTGAGTATCTATAAATATGATTTCTGGAGTATTTTGTATGTAACGTCCATTTTTTTATGTAAAAAATGGAACAACTTAACAGACATGTTTATTTTCTCTGCCTTAGGATTGAAAGTGTCCTGGGACAGGTGAGGGTGTGGAAAACTTGGCCATGGTTTGTCTTCATGAATGAGGTGTTGGGACAACCCCCCCCCCCCCCCTCCCCCCCCCCCCCCTCCCCCCCCGTCCTCATTGCCTCCATCCCTGAGGACACACCAGGGCCAAGTTCAGCAGTGGATGACCAAGATGAGGAGCAACTCCAGCCAAGAGGGAACGAGACCGAGAAGATGCGCTGATGGAGATACTGAGGGAGGACATGAAGTTTCAGCGAGAGACAGAGGAGAGCAGGGTGAGAATGGACTGATTGTTTTCTCTTCTTGAGAGATGGTTGAGAACTAAAATTTTGGTTTTGTAAATTAAAGGGGTTGTAAACCACGATTTCACTTTTCTAACTTTAGCTAGTGTGTAATGTTGCTGTTTGAGCATAAACAACATCTGCAAAGTTACAACGTTCAAAGTTTAAAGCAAAGGGAGATATTTGCTTTTAAAGAAATCAATTTCTAAGGACTACAGCAAACGGCCGCTAGGGACTACTACACATTCCTCCAGGGTTGCTGACATCACCAGCCCCAATATTTACATAAACCCCTCCTCCGAGAATATGAAATAAGGGGGGGTGAGGCCATTTTGTATTGCCGCGGGGAATAGTTGTTGTGGTGTTTTTGTTAGTAGGCTGGAGTGTTGTTGCCAATGCCGACGAAACGCTGTTATTTTCATCCGGATTGCAGGTCCACTTTGTTCAGCCTTCCTAGGGATGGGGGTGCGTTGCAGTGCGTTTAACATACAACGTTATATGCATGCGTGTATGAGACAGAGGGGAACACGGTCACATTTGCAGCAGATACATGCTGCCCATCATAAATCAAAGCACGAGACAGACAGGGGTTGGAGGAGAAGACCGGAAAATGTGACAGAATGGACAATATTTGTCTGTATTTGCAATACACGAGCCGCGGTTCAGCTGCACGAGACAAACACTGCCAGTGTGAGAATGCACGACGAGCGTGCGCTGCACATTTCATGGAGGAAAGCTTCCACAATCTTCACAAGTTCAATGCAGGATTTGCACAACGGCTTGTCCTGAAAGATGGATTTAAAAACAGAAGCTGTTTACGGTCCACAACCTGTAAGTATGATTTATTTTTCGTCGATGTGTTTTCCTGTAATAGTTTGTATTGTTAATTATACGTTGTAGCAAGGAAGTACACAGATGACAACGCTCATTTGGCTCTGCAAACCTCTGTTTGTTAAATGCTCATTCATACTTAACGTTATCCGACAAACACCTAACGTTACAAACTGTTTTAAATCTCAACAGCGAACTTGGCATTAGTGTAAATCATTCTTTGATTTTATGTATTGTTTATCTACAGGCATGCTAAACATGGTTCTGTGTTTGATTTGGAAACTATAGTAAAGCCAATGTTTAGTGTTCGTTCTTGCCAGATATTTGGCAAATCATTCTAAAAATACAAAAGTAACAGTGCCATTCAGTAGCGATCACTAAAGATCCGCAGTCTTTACTCTTGAGGACTGAACAGGTTCTGCTCGATCATCTTCACTAAAATGTTCTGGGTCCGATTCGGGCTCAAATTGGTATGGTTTTATTGACGCCATTGTACTACTCAAAGCACAGGCTACCGGTAAAGGTAAGGGGCGTTTCCGACAAACGTGCACCAGGCAGTTAGCGAATCACAACACACTGGGCCAGCTAACCAATCTGAGCCCATTGCGTATTTTTGAGGGACTGGCTTCATACAACACGGAAACCATCAGACCGTTTTTACAAGGAGGGAGAGAGCAGTGTAGAATAAAGGTAAAATATATGAAAAAATGCAATTCTTTAAAAACGAAGCATGAACACATGTTACAGTGTACCCCACAAACACAATCAAGCCTTCGAAAGAATGTGTTTTACCACCCCTTTAAAATGTGGTGACGCAATCCGCTATACCTTCCACTGTAAACGAGTCTCGGTGCGTCCTTTGAAGGCAGCGTCGGCCCTTCAAGGCACTTCAAAGGACACAGCCTTCAAAGGATGCAGCCCTTGAATTGGAACACAACTACTGTAGCAAACACACAACAGCACGGCTGCGTTCGAAACCGCATACTTCCCTACTATATAGTATGTAAAAAGCTGTAGGCGAGCGATTAGTATGTCCGAATCCTTTGTATTTATAAAAGAGTAGGCGAGAACTACCGGGGTTTTGGACTATTTCTCGCGAGATTCGGACGTGCGTATACTACTGTTGCGCTCGAATATGCCTACTTACCTACTATATAGTAGGAGAAAACCGTACATGAAAGGAGTAGTATGTTCGTGTTGTGAACTTTTATCTTCTAATCTAAAGTATAGGAAACTCAGAAGTGAAAACCAGGAGACTTCGGGATTCAAACAGAAGTTATTCTTTTTAATGAGAACACTCTGTGCTGTAGGTCGTCCGAAACAGTCTGATTCAAACAGCATACCAGACAGGTTATTTCAAGGTGGAGGGATTACATTGAAGCGGGAAATCTGAATAAAGCATGCAAATTAAGTGGGAACACACCCTGCTCTGAGAGCACTACCAGCACTACCAGTCCCATTGAATCAGCATCACTTTTCACATGCTGATACTGGCCAGGAACTCCAATTCCAAGAGCCATACCAGAGCCATTAAAGACAAAAGGTTAAAGTCAATCAACCTAACGATTCAACGTCTGGGCTCCGAAAGGTGAGAGTCTCAGTGATCTGATTAAAACAGGTCTGGCAGGAAAAGAGACTATTTCTAGAACTCCAATAATCATCTGATATCATAATTCTTTACCTTGAATGCTTAAAATTATGTACTTTCTTAAATTTGTAATCCTTCATTCGAAACCTCAGTAATCGGCCCAATGACTTGACGTGCAATTTTGATGTCCAAACCCCTTTATGAAGTCAAAATAAGGAAATGTTTAATAAAAAGCACATTTATTGAATCTATTGATCTCTGTTTATCAAATGATATGAACATATATTGAGGGTATTACAAAGTGTAAGAAGTATTAGACATTATAGTCACATAATGTCATACCAGATAACTGTCCGGACCTTAGAGTGACATACAAAAAAGCCAAACAAACTGTAAAGAATTTAATAAACCCTAACATCTCTGCCACAGGCATTATTGTATGAGTCTTGACAACAATATATTTAAATATTACAAAGAATATGACATCCAGTTGATTGTTATGCTTTAGAGCATTCTGTCCCAAAACTGGCTGTCAGCCAATGTAATTTGGGATAACAAACAAACTGGAGCAATTTTATTGTGAATTTTATTTTGACACAATGTGAGACAGCATGTTACACAATCAGGAAGACCCTGAAGGACCCCCAAACAATGGTGAAATGTAAGTATGTCTTTCATAAAATGTGTTTAACTTACCCTTTATCCTCACTAGCACACTATGTAGTAAAATCCTGTCATATGGGATAACGCTAAAATAACATACATAATGTGGATTTTATGTAAATATGTTTATTTAGCATGAATTTACACATTTGGAAGTTGAAGGTTGCAGATTTCTATAGGTAGCCAAAAATACTGCCTGATTTAGATTTAAACCGGTTTTGTCATACCGGTTAACAATTTTGTCATATAGGATAACAGTTATTTTCTGTTAGCTCATAATGTAATTCGTTATTTGACAATATATACTTATACAGTTTTCAGCTTTAATTTGTATAATTTCCATTCAAATTGTGATATCAACAAAATATTAACATTGTTTAGTTGAATATTAGCAAATTATATAATTCATAATAATATTCAATTACATTTAATTATTGTCCAACCTGTCATATTGGGGAATCTGCCCCTTAAAGAACCATTAATAAGATTGTTCTTTATAAATATGTTCAATTACATGCTTTTGTAAATTTGTTGTTCAAATAAATGCTGTTCAGTGAAATGAGTGAAGGTCATCTACTTTAACCCTTTACATTATTTATGAATATTGATGTAGATGAATACTATGATCATCAATAAAATGGTTCAAGGTACTTTTCAGTACTAAATTAAACCTAATGTTAAAAAGTTGTGCTGTTTTGATATTCATAAACATGAGAAAAAATGTTTAAATCTGGGAAGAAACCATACTGAGTTTGTGTGTAACAGTTTACACACTGAAAACCACATCAGTATTTCTTTACAGTAGAGCCTAATTAATTTCCTTGGAAAAACATTGCATATCATAAACATTAATTATTTATGAACATTATTATGTGTAAGTGTTGTAAAAAGGACCGTTCATGTGTAAACTCATATGGTGTCATACCGAGTAACAATTTAAGTCAGACGGGATAACACTGTTTTTTTTCCATTGAAATGCATAATTTCACTTCATGGAGTTGAGGAAACAATAATAACATGATACCAAGTCCTGTAAAACATTTTCAGACATTGTGCATTTTAAATCACATTGCAGTGTTAAAATGTGAGTAAAGAACTTGAACAAGTAGGGTCACGTTTAAAGAAATCACAATATAATGAGAAAATTGTTGTGCAAATTAACTTTTTCTGAGCTCTACATATTGTTTACTGCATCACTTTTATATATTCATTAAGTATTATTGATTTGAAAAGTTTTAATATCATAATGTTTAAAAAATGCATTCACGTTATCCCGTATGACATTTTCATTCGTCACATGATTCTCAGTTAAAGTGCTTAAAATACATTGTTTAACATTTAAATTTTAGTAATAAGTAAAAAAACATCCCATAAAGATAATAACTACTTTGATGTGCAGTTTTAACCTATTTGAATTTTTTTATCAGTTGAAAACCTGATTTGTCACTGGCCCAATCATAAAAGAGTATGCGAGAAATCCCCGGATGGCCTACTGATTCCACCCAGATTGTGAAGCACCCATCGTCGGATACTTTTCTATCCCTGCCTTCCCATGAGGCCACAGGAAAGGAATACGTCAGGCGGAGAAAAGCGAATCAAATGTGAGTATTACAAACCAAAATCACGGTTCCTTGTGTTAAAATCGCATTTGTTCAACTACTGTAGAGTAAACTGTTGAATTGTTGATGGTGTAAGGACGACAGACAGTATACTATAGTGTAGTTGTGATTGGGCTGTAAAAACACGTTTTATGAGCTCCAGTAACACACGTCTGCAAAGTGGATTTACATAAACGATATACTTAAAGATAAAGATGCTTACTAAATGTTTATTTAACATCTGACAGGAACATTTTCGATAAGTATTGCAGATGACATCACAGCATGAAATAGACATCTGATCAGAGTGATGTGTGTGTGCTATAATGTAGAGTTCTGTTGTCAACACTGTTTACTTTACATGAACGTCAGTAATGTTAACAGATCTACTTAAAGTAACTAAAAATAAGTTATCTTTTTTTATTTGTCCATTAGTACTGTTGCTGAATTGAGGAACATTAACACATCAGCAACTACCTCAACATTTAAATGTAGTAGGCTATTGAGCACACAAACGTGTATGCTTTTATCAAGGTGTTGTTTAAGATCCAGGTAACGTGAATGTTGTCTGATGTTACAGAGGCAGAAGAGCACGTGTGTGTTTATCTGGTGGAGACTGGAGAGAGTGTGATGAAGGAAGGCTGTCATCAAAGGCTTTGAGTATACTACAGAATTAATAAAACATCAATTTAAATCTTAAGTTGTATTTTATTTTAATTTCAAACAGTTATTTCAGCACTTTTCTGATTCTTGATGTCTGTGCATTTGCTGCTGAGCTCCTGTGGATGAGCCTTGCTCAAGGACACACTGGTGGTGACGGCTGCGGAGATCGAAGCAGAAACCTTCTGCTTATCAGTTCAGTGTTTAGTCCACTACACCACGAACATGATAAAGCTACAATACAAATAGCATGTAATTGTAAAAAAATATTAAATTAAATATGGCAAGAAATGGGATGCTGACAACATGAATTGTAAAACGTTTTAAGTAGTCATGCTGATGGAGAGCAGGCACAAGGATATTTGGAGCAGACATCAGCAGTCAGAGATTGTCCCACACATGTTCTCACACTCTTGCTTCAAGGTTGTGGGGTTCAGGAGGGACATGATGGATGGCTAGGACAGGCGAAGGTGTTCACGGTGGTCAACTGCTTCATCAATATAAAGCTGCAGAATTGGCACAGCTGTGTTGAGATGGCAGCAGATGTGGGGTTCCCCGCCTGTAAATTATAGTTTGTTAGAACAATACGTTTGAATAAAGCTTTGTTTCATGTGTTGGTGACTTATTCATTTGTGATGTTTACTTTTATTCATTCTTTTACTCATTAATTCATGTTTCCTATTGTCAGTAAATAAAATATTTTATTAACTTTATTCATTGCTTGACTGAAAATTGGCTGCATTTGTTTTAGTGTATATTCATGCATCGCTATGTCATATAACAACAAGTTGCATTTTGCTTGTTTTACTAAAACAATATAATTTTCAGTAAAGAGAAAAAGTATTATAATTAAGTATTGGTCAGCATTTGTCATTATTATTGTAAGTGTTTTAGTGGGCTTGCAATGCAATTCATTCTGAGCTAATCTTAATTTTGAATAGTGATACTTACATTTTTCGAGTACAAAATCAACAGTTTTCTCCAAAGGTGAGATCTTCGAGCAGCTGAAAGACGTCTCTGTGCAGGCACTGAGGGAAACCGCACAGGTCGGGCTGTGGAGTTACTGATGCTTTGAGCTGTTACTGCACCTGTCACTCATATCTTTTGTTACGTCCTGAGACGTATTGTGTATATGTGTTGCTATGCTGGTCCTGTCTTTTTCTCTTTTGTCCCGCCCTTTCTTTCACAGGATTGGATCCTATCGAAGTGAACTCCAGATCTGATTGGTGCTAATGGGACTAAGAGGCAATAAAACGATCTGCAGTGCCTGAAGAGGGAGCTCTGCTCAACCTGTGATTTCCTATGATGCGCCAGGATTTAAATCAAACTTCGCTTATCAATACATACACGCGTGTGTTATGTATGTATTGATAAGCGAAGTTTGATTTAAAGCTACACTGTGTAACTTTTTTAGTTTATTCTTAGCTAAAAACACTTAGTTCTTTCAAAAATATATGTGCTCATTAATGTATATTTACTTCTTTCAAGTAATAAAGTATTCTCGTAAATTTATAATATGCCATTGAAAATACATACGGGTAAGGGGTTCGAATGGGGGTCGCCATGTTGCCCCTCCATCTTGAAAGTACATTAGCCAAAGAGGGACATACCCGTAAATTCAAGCTTCGCCTTTCGCTTTTTAACACTCGATGGCACCGTGTCGAATGTGAAGAGGGGGATTGCTGGATTGAACTGGAAGCCATGTTAATCTTGGACTAAATCGGCCACCGTAGGAGTTAAAACGAAATCGGAATTGGGAGGAACAGAAACTAAATGATGTTTTACTAACAAAGTTCGGGAGGAACACATTCAAATGATCTATCCAATTATCACATAATTTAAACCAGCTGTCAGCAATCAGCAATCAACATGTCTACCCAATCAGCACAAGGGAAGGACTACATAAATACCCAGTCAACTCACCAAAGTTCTTTGACAGTTTCCCAGCATTGGACAGTTTCCCAGCATTTGGTCTTCTAGGTGTCTGCAAATGTCAGAAATCCAACTCTACCCCTCCGACGATGAGTCCCTCATCTCCAGGGAATTTTCACCTCATACACCAGATGTCATGAGCATCCATGCTCCACCGGATGCCATTTCTCAAACTCCGGAACCAATACGTGGACGTCAGCCCATACGGGGCGCTTCTCGTACTCCACGACGCAGAGGATTACCTTCACCTCCTCCAACAAGACACCAACCAGCATCTCCAGCATCTTCTTACACCTCAGCCCATCAGACAATTCCAGCAATAGAGAAATGGACCGTCTTAAGCCTAAGACAAGCGCTCATCAGCGCAGAGGTCCATTTCTCCCGAAAAATGACCAAGGCACAGTTATATGCCTTGTACGTGTCTCTTCAATCTTCAACCCCTTTTCCCAAATCGACTTCTCTCTCCAAGAAGGGTAAAAAGAGCATGAGTCGCAAAGCTCCATCTTCACGTCCACAAAAAATTCTGTCTCCTTCATGCGCAAGTCCAGGGCCTCCTCGCGCTTCAGGCCGCGGCAGTAGGCCGTCAGCAAGTTTGGGCCGCGCCCCAGACTCCGCGTCTGCCAGGCCTAATACTCCTCTTCCTTCTGCTCTGCCCGCAGGCAGCTCCTTTAATGCAAGTATGACTCCGCTAGAAGAACAGGCTCGGCCGCCACAAAATTCTCGCACTGTTTCCATTCCTCCTCCCTGTCTGTGGCCTGCAGCCCCATCATCAGACCCTAGCGCGAGGCTGCCTCCGCTAGCTGTGCAGGCTCAGACGCACTACTTTCCTTCCCAGCCTGTCTCATTTTCCAATATCTTTGTTCCCCCACGGGCTCCAGGGACCGACCCGAGCGTGAGGCTGCCTCCGCTAACGGCGCTGATCCAGATGCCTTACTTTTCTTCTCAGCCTCCTTCTTTTCCTAACTTTCTCGCTCCTCCTCAGGCCTCAGTGGTCGATCCGAGCGTGAGGCTGCCTCCGCTAACGGCTTCTGCCCCGGCTTCTCTTCCTCCTACTATTCCCCAAACCAAAACTCCCTTCACCCTGTCCTCAGCAACTCCGTTGCCCATCCCACCAAACGCAACAGCTTTGGAACCCACTCCCGTCGCCCACAACATCAGGACCCAAATTCTATCAGGTGCGGACGTGGATTTATCCTCCTTATTATCTCTACTTCCTCCATCCTCTTCAGACCGCCAAATTGACGTAGGTGACTTCTCAGTTACTTTAAAAAATTTGGCTGTTAATCTATCTCGCCTCCTTTCTTTCACCGAATTCTCTATTGCCTTTAATCTCTTCAGCGAAATTATTTGCAGCGCATTTCCCCACAGGAGATGAGAGCTGAGTGATTATCTTGCGATAATTGCAGAGCTTGCGCTGTCTTACGGGGGATCCCATTTCTACACATATCACAAACTGTTTTCAGCAAAATGCGCTGTGCGTGTTTCTCAATGGAACCAGTGCCCTTACTGGGGTGCTCTGGATACAGAGCTTCACAACAAAGTGTTCTTGGGCTGCCGTAATATATCTTGCGCAGTCTGCAGATCACTCGCCCACTCCACCATATCATGTCCTTTGGTTAACCCTTCAATTCCCCCTTGTCCAGTTCCATCCCAGGAAAGATCCACTAGTTATGTCCGACGACCAGTGCATTTCGACTCTTCAAACAAAGATTTCAAGAAAATCAATTTCAACTCCCGTGATCAAGTCTGCATCAATTTCAACTCGTGGGGATGCGCACGACAGCGGTGCCGTTTCCTGCATATCTGCAATTACTGTGGCGGTGCTCATTCCCGCACCATTTGCCCTGTTAAAAGATCACAAAATAAAAATTCAAAAAATTACTTGTCGACTCCTGTGAATATTTCTCGTCTGTCTGCCGAATTGTCTCACCACCCTGACGTTAACTTTAAGGAGTATTTGCTGTCTGGTCTCGAGCACGGTTTCAAACCCGGAGTGGAAAGCCTACCTACGCAGAACATTATTTGCGATAATCTTCAGTCTGCTCTCGCCGAACCAGACACAGTAAGCAACTTAATCAAAAAAGAAGTGGAATCAGGTTTCTTGATTGGCCCTTTTGACATACCCCCCTTCGATTTTTTTCCGTATTAGCCCTGTTGGAGTGGCTACCAGGAAATTCTCGGGGAAAAAGCGATTAATAATTGATCTCTCAGCCCCACACAATTCGCCTTTTCCAAGCATAAATAGCCTTATCACGCTTGAGGAATTTTCTCTTCATTACCACAACATTGAGCAAGCAATAACGTTGATTAAAAACGCCGGCCACGGCGCCTGGCTCGCAAAAGTCGACATCACTTCTGCATTCAAAGTGATGCCCATACACCCGGACTCATGGCACTTGTTTGGTATACGCTGGCACGGGAAGTGTTATTTTGCCATCCGCTTAACTTTCGGTTGCAAAAGCAGCCCTAAGATTTTCGACATGCTTTCCGAAGCTATTTGCTGGATCCTATCTAATAACTATTCAATTCCGTACGTGATTCATCTGCTGGACGACTTTCTAATCATCTCGCCTCCCGAAGCCATTCCAGCCACACATCTTCTCATAGTCCAAAAAGCTTTCGCTGAGCTCGGGATCCCAATCGCCCAAGATAAAACCTTGGGTCCAGCCACGACCATTGAATTCTTGGGCATTAACTTGGATACAGTGCATTTCCAGGCCTCATTGCCCAAAGAGAAAATTGACAGGATAATACTGATCGCATCCGCCCTCTTAGACAGTCCAAACTGTTCTCTTTGCTCGGTCATTTAAACTTTGTGATGTGCATAATCCCGCAAGGCCGCCCCTTCATCTCTCATCTCCTCTACCTTGCGTCTTCATTTCACTCGTTAGAAGATCACATCTCATTAAATAATTCATGCTGCAACGAGCTTAGTTTATGGATAACCTTTCTTAAACAGTGGAACGGTATTTCCTTTTTCTATAACAATCTGCTCGCGCTCCCTTTCGATATCCAACTGTTCACTGACGCAGCTCCATCCATCGGTTTCAGTGGTTTTTACCAAGGTCGCTGGTTCGCGTCTACATGGCCACCTCAGCTTTTGGATGCACAGGAGTCTGCAACTTCCTCGGCGATGTTCGAACTATACCCTCTTGTAGTAGCAGCCTTCCTGTGGGGGAAAGAAAGGTCTGCCAACAGCATCGTAGTGCACTGCGACAATGAAGCAACAGTACATTGCATTAATAAAGGTCGTTCGCACTCGCACTCGGTTTTGGTTCCAAATCTTAAATCCTTAAATCCATTTTGATTCAATCAGGCATCAAAGCAGACCACTTCTCCAGCCATTCATTCCGCATAGGAGCTGCAACTACAATGGGAATTTCCTTTCTCCACTGCTGCAGCAGTGATGTTTACTCTGCTCCCGCAGGAGCTCAGCTCTTCTGACTAATTTCTCCACCGCAGCAGCAGTGATGTTTACTCTGCTCCCGCAGGAGCTCAGCTCTTCTGACTAATTTCTCCACCGCCGCAGCAGTGATGTTTACTCTGCTCCCGCAGGAGCTCAGCTCTTCTGACTAATTTCTCCACCGCAGCAGCAGTGATGTTTACTCTGCTCCCGCAGGAGCTCAGCTCTTCTGACTAATTTCTCCACTGCCGCAGCAGTGATGTTTACTCTGCTCCCGCAGGAGCTCTGCTCTTCTGACTAATTCTCCACTGCCACAGCAGTGGTATTTACTCTGCTCCCGCAGGAGCTCAGCTCTTCTGACTAATTCTCCACTGCCCAGCAGTGGTGTTTACTCTGCTCCCGCAGGAGATTAGCTCTTCTGACTAATTCTCCACTGCCGCAGCAGTGATGCTTACTCTGCTCCCGCAGGAGCTCAGCTCTTTTGACTAATTCTCCACTGCCGCAGCAGTGATGTTTACTCTGCTCCCGCAGGAGCTCAGCTCTTCTGACTAATTCTCCACTGCCGCAGCAGTGATGTTTACTCTGCTCCCGCAGGAGCTCAGCTTCGGATTTATTTCTCCACTGCCGCAGCAGTGATGTTGCTCTGCTCCCGCAGGAGCTCAGCTATTCTGACGTATTCTCCACTGCCGCAGCAGTGATGTTTACTCTGATCCCGCAGGAGCTCCGCTATTCTGACTTATTTCTCCACTGCCGCAGCAGTGATGTTACTCTGCTCCCGCAGGAGCTCAGCTTCTGACTTATTTCTACACTGCCGCAGCAGTGATGTTTACTCTGCTCCCGCAGGAGCTCAGCTTCGGACTTATTTCTCCACTGCCGCAGCAGTGATGCTTACTCTGCTCCCGCAGGAGCCAGCTCTTCTGACTTCTTCTCCACTGCCGCAGCAGTGATGTTTACTCTGCTCCCGCAGGAGCTCAGCTCTTCTGACTTCTTCTCCACTGCCGCAGCAGTGATGTTTACTCTGCTCCCGCAGGAGCCAGCTCTTCTAACTAATTCTCCACTGCCGCAGCAGTGATGTTTACTCTGCTCCCGCAGGAGGTCAACTTCTGACTTATTTCTCCACTGCCGCAGCAGTGACACCTACTCTGCTCCCACAAGAGCTCAATGAGCACATTCAGCCTACGCATTGCATTTTTTGGGGGACTATCAGTAATGTTACGGCTGCTGTCCTGCATTGGTTGCAATTTTTGGGGAGTTCTCTGGGTTCGGGCCAAATACCGAGCTCGGAGCCCTCTCCTCGGACAGCACGCCAAATACGCATACTACCACGCATACTATTATGTATACTATATTTACTATCTGATTATTTGTAAGTGTGAACTCGTGAAATGATGTTTTACTAACAAAGTTCGGGAGGAACACATTCAAATGATCTATCCAATTATCACATCATTTAAACCAGCTGTCAGCAATCAGCAATCAACATGTCTACCCAATCAGCACAAGGGAAAGACTACATAAATACCCAGTCAACTCACCAAAGTTCTTTGACAGTTTCCCAGCATCCCTCCACCACCCCATCTTCCTCACACTCACCTGGTTACTTCCTAACCAGAGATACGGGGGGAGTTCTCTGGGTTCGGGCCAAATACCGAGCTCGGAGCCCTCTCCTCGGACAGCACGCCAAATACGCATACTACCACGCATACTATTATGTATACTATATTTACTATCTGATTATTTGTAAGTGTGAACTCGTGAATATTTACTGGATGGTCATATACCTTTTCACCACTAGATGGGGGAAAATATCACACAGTGTAGCTTTAAGTGTTCACAAGGTATGCATTCATTACTAACATGTATTGGTATGGATTTCACATTAGTGTGCACGTGTATTTCATGATGTATTTTGAACATCCAATAGTATACATGCATATGCGAGTAATGTATAGGTGTATATGCACGTGTGTTATGTATGTATTGATAAGCGAAGTTTGATTTAAATCCTATCCTGTTGTTCAATTGCACATGGAGGCTGCGTTCAAAACCGCATACTCATTGAGTAAGTACTCATTTTCAATAAGTTCTTACTTAACGAGCTCTAAAAGATCAGGTAGCCTACTATATTGCCTGATCTCGTTACGTATGAATGCGATCCGCATTCACTTTATGCGCCATGACGTTATCATGTGACCTACGACGTTATCTCAAGCGCAACGACTTGAAAGACGAGTGACAGGTTTAATTCATCGATCTATAAATATCTTAATATTGATTAAACTTGCTAATTTTGTGGTCTTGTTGAAGAAACAGCTGCCCATTCATTTTGTGATATTAACCCTACTAATCTGACCCAGTTTTATCCTTACCAAAACCCAAAATCGCGATCTCTTGAATATGTTGTTAATTTATTTTATATGCAAAAAATTTCATCCACAAGCAAAATTGGCCTAAATCTCCTTTATATTTTCCTTTTTCTTGTTAAATTTAACTCCTGTTTCATCCCTCATGTTTTATTGCATTATGATGAATTAGGGTAGAGTGGGGGAAAACGCCCCCCTTAAGGAAAACGTGACATTACAGTGAAACAAAACATAAATGTGACTTGAATTGCCATCCCGGTTTTGAGTGACTATGGCAGGAGTTATTCACCAAATATTAAAATTGCGCAGCCTTCATAATTAATTAGTATTTTGACTGAAAATATTTTTGTACAAAGGGGGCGTTTTGCCCCAGCGGTGGGGTAAAACGCCCCCCAAGGTGGGGTAAAATGCCCCCTTTCTTTACAACCAGTTTGCTTCATAGATCAACAGCAAAATGAGCAGACTATAGTTTTTAATCTCTCAAAGTAAAAGGCAAGTAATGTATCAACATGTATATATATTAATATTTATTTGAGGAATGTCCAAAATATCAAAATTTTTACCATTTATATTTATATATAAGCCATGCAAACAAATATGTTGTAATAAATAAATAAACATTAATTCATTAGCCATTCACAGCCATTTTAACATTTATATTTATATATATAACTAAGCCATGCAAACAAATATGTTGTAATAATAAATAAACAAATAAATAAATATATACATAAATAAACATTAATTCATTAGCCATTCGCAGCCATTTTACCATTTATATTTATGTAACTAAGCCATGCAAACAAATGTGTTGTAATAAATAAATACATAAATAAACAAATAAATAAATACATACATAAATAAACTTTAATTCAGTAGCCATTCACAGCCATTTTAACAGAATAGACAGATAGACAGAAATATGTTATTATAGTAATTATGATAGAGAGAAACTATGCCCTTTGGGGGGCGTTTTACCCCTCAGCGTAGGGGGCGTTTTACCCCTCAGCGTAGGGGGCGTTTTACCCCACAAGCTATGACTTTTTTAAAAAATGTTTAATTTTTAAAATATAATTATATTCCTTATAAATAGCATTTCCTCTCAAACTACAGACTTCACACTATTCATCTATCATACATCACTGTGATATCCGGCAGACCAATATTCTCTTAAACACTGTCTTGTTTACTAATATCTGAAAATTATAGCACTTACCATGTAATCCTCTTCTCTTCAAATACCTCGCTGGTGTCAGCTTCTCCAAGAAGATTTGTTTATCCCCGTTGTCAACGAAGTGCATAGCAACAGTGAAAATGTATCTTGACTCCCTAGTGGTTATTTTGGGAAAAACAGGTGGGGGGCGTTTTACCCCAGGGGGGCGTTTTCCCCCACTCTACCCTACTATTCAAATCTAACCTTGTTATTGTTTTTTCTTTGTATATAATGTATGCAAACCCATGATATTTGTTTTATCATTATGATTGTTAAAGATACAACATGAACGACGCGCATCAAGAAAGGAATGTTATTTCACTATGATATATCAAAAGCTCAAGGGAAAGTTGATTTCTCAATTCAGGACCCCTCCCTTTAAAGAGTTGAATGTTTGCCGGTTCCGCCTCTTTCTTCCCATAACAACGAACTGCGGTACACACTGCTAACAAGTCAGAACACTCGACTCACATCACATTTTTGAGCTCACAGGGGAAGTACAATGCTGCGCACAGTAAAATGCCACATTATATGACAAAAAAACATTTTCAGGAAGGAAATTAAAAATTATCCAGATTGTATTAATACAGTTATTGTACTTGCATAATCTAAAGCTTTTTCTCTAGTTTAATTTAATGCTTTGCATTCTTGCTAACTTCAAACCCACATGCTAAAACAGTTAGCTAAGTTGTGGCTGTTAGGGTGGGGATAGTTGTAACAGTTTATTAAACATGTTAACCAACCCTCATGATGATTCAAGTTATCAATCACATCCCCTGTTAAGACAAAATCAGATAAAAACATTATCCGCCCTAATAGAGCGTAAACAATATTTTTTTTTTGAGCACATTTGTAGAATTGATGTGCATCTCTGCGTTTTCATCCAGCATTTTTTATGAGATATCCCAAAATTCACATAAAATAGGTGGATGGCAACATAGCTAGTGACTGTACTGTTATGTGACAGGAATACAGCGCACTCACACAAACACACACAGCAATTGTTTTTGTGCTAAATTTAAAGTCCTTGAAATACAATTGTTTTTGTTACTTTAAATTGTTCACTTTATTCAAAACTAATTATTCTTTGTTCTTCAATAACATTCTTGCATACTTTTTGATTGTGTGGATCTTAATTCAGCAAATTAGCTCTATTCACAGCCTATGTTACAGCTCACTCATGTTGTAACAACGGAACTCTTTTTGTTTGACATTAACTCACATAATGTGTGATTGTGTTGAACATGTCCAAGTGAGTTATATTTGAGGCAGATAAATGTGGCTACCATGTAGCCTATATCAAAATTTGAGACATATATAACAAACAACCACTGAGTTACTGATGCTCAAACAAAAGATGTAACTTTCATCCCTGGTCTCCCCTATGAATAATTTTAAGTGTCATGACATTTGTCTAAGTGAATATTTGCATACATTGTTTACATACAAATTTGCATTTAGCCTATATATATATATATATATTTACCGAGTCTGCCTTCCGACTGTATTTACTGACTGGCTTTCCACAGAAGAGATGAAGATTGTCTGGGTTGCTCTTTTCCTCTCAGCTCATTGTGAGCCGACTTTAACTTTGATCAGGAAACACGTTTTTATTAGTAGCCCTAAGGTCTGGAGCGATGCTCAAACGTTTTGCCGAGCTAATCATGTCGACCTGTCCACCATAGACAGCCAAGAGGAACTTATCAGGTTCAACAACATATCAGTTGCTCAGTGGAACACAGAATGCTGGATTGGTGAGAGTAAACCCTCTGCTAACGGCCAATGGGTGTGGAGTGATGGAAGCAATGACACTTTTATGATATATCAAGGTTTACTAAATGGCCAATCAACTGAATTTTGTGGCAAAATAGAAACTGGTCAATTGAAGGACGACCTATGTAGTGACCTTAAGCCTTTTTTCTGTTACGAGTGGGAACCTGAACTGATTGTGGTAACCGAGAACAAGAGCTGGGAGGAAGCATTAGAATACTGCAGGACTAAACACTCTGACTTGGCCAGTCTGCCGACCAGACTACATCTCTTACAAGCCCAACACAAGACTGCAGTCATTCAAACCCCCAGCGTGTGGACAGGTTTGCGCTTCCTGTCAGGTTCCTGGCTCTGGGTGAGTGGGGAATCTCTGGGAAATTTGGTCCAGCTGCCAGAATGCCCTGCCAATGCCCTTTACTGTGGATCTCGAAACCTGAAAGCTGGAAGTTGGGAGAACAGAGACTGTTCAGAGAAACTTAACTTTGTCTGTTATTAAAGGGTAAGAACCAAAGCATATATTTGTGTTTCAGTCAATACATCGCTCGTATTTACAAAGGCAATTTTTTTCATTGTCTCTTTGTCTAATGTTGTAAATAAAATTAAAAAGTATATTTGAAGACACACATTTATGCATTTGGTAGACTTATTGCATATAAAGTTAACATTTATATGCAGTTTTTTTTCATATAATGCAGTAGAATATATTGAAGTAATGTAGTATTTTGTTTTGTTTTTCAGAGGCGAAGAGAAGAGCACCAGTTAAAAACAAATGAATAAATTAGAAATTATTAAATAAAGTAGAGCCTTTATTTGACTTAAAACAAAGTGAGCACAATAATACCTACAATTTATGTAAAAGAAATGCTTATGCTCCTTGCATTCTGTCTCATATATGCAACATGTTTATAACTTTTTTTCAATTGAAAAACACCTGATGATACATCACTTTGAAACATACATTTGTTTTCAACCTAAACATTTAGTGAGTTTGTATTTGTCATAGATTTGCTGTACTTTTATAACAAAGATGATTTTAAGATTTATTGCATCAATACTCAGAAGCACTGAAAAATAAATTGTAAAAAAAAGTTTTTTTTTTTTTTTACATTCTTGTTTTTCCTTTTAACATTTTGTGCACACTTTATGCACAGGAAACCAAAGTTGATTTTATTATTCCCATACACTGTGACATTTTGATCACTGCAAATATAATTTTGCAAAGTTTAAATACACTAATCAAAGTCATTTTAATTAAATATTAAATTGAAAAAAATTCTTGAGTCATACAAGTGTTTAAAGACAGCCAGAGTCAATTGGTTTTTAGAAGAACCATGTGCAAGATAAAAATCACATTTAGACGACATTTTTTTCCTTCACATTTTTTTTATTTTATTTTCATATAATGTATAAAAAAAGCAATCAATTTTAAGTTCAGTGATTTATTTTTTGACCCAGATCAACATTACAGTACTTTGCAATAGACATTGTTATACTTCTACTGGGAGAAATGAATAGCATGTATTTGTCAAATATTGTAAAAATGTGTCATGTGCTGATGACCCATGAGCATTTTCATGCTATATTTCATGCCCTTTGTAATAGGGACACTATGTCACACTTACAAAGGACAAGGGTCCTTAAAGGCTCATTTGAACGTTTTTCTTCACAAAACAATCATGTACATTTTTGTGTACACAATCATTTTTTTCTCCAATTTTGTTAGAGATAATATACTCTGTTATATCATTGTTCAATATTCAGTGGTGTAAATGCAGGTTTTAGCCAAACAAATAATTGTTTCCCAGTCACAGGCATTGCATTGCACAGGAGTTTCAAGAAAGAAAAAAAAAAAGCATTTTTAGTGAATTTTCAAAAGCTCAATTTTATTTTACAAATACATTAAATTATTTTGTTAGACTTTAGACTTATGATTGTTTTACTGTCAAGTGTAATATGCACTTTATCTAATGCAGTCTTGTTTTTAATTGGAAGTTTAATGCTGCTGCTTGATGCTTTAGTTTGTATCATGATTTTTCTCTAAAGGTAAATGCATGCTGTAGGAATGCTAACTCTGAATGAGAGGAAAAGAAAGTTGCCTGAAAATAATTAAAATGAACACAACTTCATAACAATCTTTCTTCTTCATTATAACTAAAATGGATTACTTCTACAACACATACTGTAAATAATGAACTATGTCAACCAGGGCCGTTTCTAGCCATTTTGACGCCCTAGGCGAAATCCTTATTGGCACCCCTCAGCCAAATCTTAAAAAGCAACATGGTATTACTGGTATTAATTTTAATCCTTATTAACAAATAAATACACACATACCATTTTGGAACTGTAATAACAAATATAAACAAATACAATTTGGAAACTACGTTTAAAAGCTTTTCCAGTCACGTGTGAACAAGAATAAATATTGATTCAGTGCGGTTTTTGATTCTCATTGACGCTTGAACTTCTCCTTTAAATAACGCAACGCTATGCCCTGTACGACACTATTAGAACTGAATGAATCGATTCAGCATTCAACACCATCCGTAAAGATGAATTCAATTCGACAAAACGGTTTAATAAAGGATGTAATAAATATTGTGAATTAGCACATTTTATTATACTATTTTTAAATTGGCCGTTAAAGTTTTATATGGGACAATTACACACTGATCCTTTAACAATGCATTAGCGCAAAAACACCTTTTGGAGGTGCAAGTAAGAGAAGAAAGCTTCATAGAGTCAAAATATAATAATTTCATGAAATGCTAAAGTGAGTGTGGTTAGCCTATATCTTGCCTCTACAATAGGCCTACACACCGAGCAATATTACACTATCTGCCCATTTCACAGCGTGATTTCTCGACTGCCACAAATACTTTGTGCACTTTTTATTGTACCTGTTTTTTTAATTGGCCTTTGAATTTAGCTTTATTATGCGGTTAAAAAAAGCGTTACTTTGCCAAAGCTTTGACCGAGCTCTTTGATCTAATGGTGTTGAGCGCTCCAAATGCAAACTTTACATGCAACATTCAGACCGTAATTGACAGTACTCTGATCCAATATAGGAATCGTCTGATTGACAGTCCTCTATCCCAATAGTGTTAGGAGAACCAGTGGGGGCGGCAATCATATTTCAGGGTGGCCGTGACCACAGACAGTAATAGAAATGGACACAGCGACCCCATAGACTTCACGGAGAAAAAAGTAAGTCACGTAGAAGCACTCACTTCCTGATGGCTGAGCGTACTGCGCAGCCTCAGACTGAGCTTGACGACGTAGATGTGACGTGAGCAACCTGTCCGACAGTGGCAAGTCTTCTAGTAGATGTACAAAGAGAAATCAGAATCACGTTGTTGAAATATTTTGTCCCGTTACTTTTGGCTCTCTATGGGCTTCTCCCTATGCCTCTCCCTTGACTTTATCAGACTTTATGCCTCCACGTCCCCCAGATTGCCTTATAGACAGTAAAAGATTGCCTGCAAAAACTTCTCCTCCTGTCTATACGGTAATTTCTCTACTATGCGCCGGTTGTCGTGTGGTTATGACGCAATCGTTAGCCTATTTTTACAAAAATGGCTTCTACGGGTCGATAGTGTAAGATACAAGGTAATGGAGCCTTTTATACACTGTCGTGTTTCTTAAGAAATAAACAATGGTCAAATTGAGTCTTTAAACGCCTCAGATGTAAAGTTATTCGCTGTCAAAGTGACGCCAAAATGAATGGGAGTCAATGGGATGCTAACAGCAGGTGATTGCTTGGTTAGCAATGGCCAACCCATGGTAGGATTACCCCCTTGGCCGTGACACGCTTTACACACACCCGATGCGTTCATTGGCGCCCCTTGAGCTGATGACGCCCTAGGCGACCGCCTAGTTTGCCTATGCCTAAAAACGGCACTGATGTCAACCAGTGACTTCAGTCTAGAGCTTCTTTGGCCTATAACAAACACTTGCAATAAAACATAATATCACATTACCATGACACATGGAATCAATTCGTGTGAAATGTTTACAATATAACAAACAACTGAATGATGATTTTCTGCTCATTAGATTCAGTAGTGCTGTAAATAAAGGAACAATCCAATACTTCTTAATTTTAGGAACATTGTCTTCACAATCAAACCAGTGCGAGACTATTCAAGCTGTCAAAGCTTCTTTTTTTGTCATCAAACAAAGGTATTGATTTAATACTAGTGTAGAAAAGTGGTAGCCTGATTTCATTTAAATGTGTACAGTACACTGGCTGGGAGGACCAGCCATTCCCATGATTCCATGCAGTACTCAGGCATCCATACCCGTGCTGACAAGCAGTTCATAGGCAGGGTCATGACCTCTGCGGCAAAGGACCACGCATGCACACAGCAGCCCAAGCATCTGTGCAGAGAACAGGAAACTATGGTCAAGACATATATTTACATTGAGGATAATGACAGAAAAGGTTATGAGAGCGTATTTAAAATGTTCTCTATTATCTGTAAACATCAAGGAGGCAATATAGTTCATAAAAGGATGCATAAATGTTGAAAAATGTTTGATCAAAGAACTAACAAAAAGAGAATAGCTGCAATGAACTCTAAATAAACATATTTTTTTTATAACAGACTATTACACAGCTCTTATGAATACTGCATGGAAGCTTGTTTCCACCAAGGAAAAAAATTTAAGCTATAGGGGGAGAGCGGGGCACAACCCAATGCTTTTTGACTTTCTCAGTTTGTGTAAATCCACTTGTGATTCAGAGTATTTATTTCCCCCCACAATAATTTCACACATCTAGTACTATTATGTGGTTTTGTTTCATTAATACAGTGTACTTTTTTCTTGATTTAACCCGAAAGAATTGAAGTGAAATGTGACAACATGCGAGGGGCACATTGAAACATGACCAAATGACAGCTTAAAGTGTTATCTGATATGATCAAAAAATATCCAAGTCAAACTAAAATATTTTGTAAATAAAAAAATGAATAATTAAAAATAAACACATTTTTGAATTTGACAACATACACATGGCAAAACACAGCTATACAGCATAGTTCAACATATAATAATAATAATAATAACTGAACATTGACTCACAGTCATTATTCATCTTTTTCTCATGGTTTCTCAATAGAATTCATAAAAGTATAGAATAGAATAGCAGAATTGTTACAACATGCCCCAACTCATGGGCTCATGTCTTCTGCTGGTTAGATCAGCATTAAAGAACTTTCTCAACTGTTAAATACAGATATAAGATTAAAATAAACAGATTTGTCAAATTTATATCAACTCAAAAAAAAATTTACTTTTACTATTGTTAAATAAATGTTGTGATATCTTCCAAAGATTTTTTAATTTTGGTGCAATTTTTTCTCTATATAGTGTTGATTTGGCAACTAGTAAATACACAAAGTTTCGTCATGCTGCCATGTGTGGAAAGTTTCAAACCATGTGTGTTACTACTAACCCCGCGTTAGGTTGTGCTAAATGTAATTGCGACTTTTTTCTCGCAAGTCCAAGTTTATATTTCACAATTCTGGAAAAAAAAAAAGCAGAATCGTGAGATATAAAATTGTACTTCCGAGGGAGAAAAGTTAGAATTGTGAGATAAAAAGTCGCAATTATCTGGCTTATTTATTTATTATTCCGCGGTGGAAACAAGTTTCCATCAGTAATCCAGACTGATATGATGGTGCATTCCAGATAAACAGAACACTGTGGTTGCATCTCAATCAGCTCCCTAGTCACGAATGAGTATTGTAGACATGAATTTGGGTGCTTGTGATTAAATGGAAAGCGTATAGAAGTGAAATATTGGGTATACGTATACCCTTGAGTCGACTGGCTTGGGTCCTGACGGTCAAATGGATCCGGCCAAGGATAGACAATTTTAAATATTGAAGGTAGGCTCTGTTATTATCTCTTTTATAATTTGCTCTACTTTCATGTCTAGTATCAAACACCTCACACCTCAGACTCGCTCTCTCATGTCTCATACTAACACAAATGATGCCATCTATCGTCTCAGTTATAGACTGTTTTGAAAATGATCTCAGAGGACGTCTTGTTGCTAGGCCTTATTTGTGTCTTTGCGTAATATAATATTCATGTAAGATTATAAAACTAGAATGTACATTTCCTGAAGAAAATGTGAGTGGTGCTTGCCGTGGCAAAACTCGCCACCCGGATGCTACTGGGATGCAAAAGAGCCTAACCTCATGACTGTAGGATGTTCTGGGGCTGAGATATAGGTCTTGGTAAACGGTTGCTAGGGTACTCTGTTTGGTTGCTATGGAGTGGCTTGGCAGCATCCAATGATGATACTGCTTGTCTGTATGAATGATATAAACCAACCCCCATGTCTCTATGATGTTCTGATGCAGAGATATAGGTCTTGCTAAACGGTTGCTAGGGTACTCTGTTTGGTTGCTATGGAGGGGCATGGCAGCATCCAATGATGATACTGCTTGTCAGTATGAATGATATAAACCAACCCCCATGTCTCTATGATGTTCTGAGGCAGAGATATTGGTCTTGGTAAACGGTTGCTAGGGTACTCTGCTTGGTTACTATGGAGGGGCTTGGCAGCATCCAATGATGATACTGCTTGTCTGGCTTGTCTGTATGAATGATATAAACCAACCCCCATGTCTCTATGATGTTCTGAGGCAGAGATATTGGTCTTGGTAAACGGTTGCTAGGGTACTCTGTTTGGTTGCTATGGAGGGGCTTGGCAGCATCCAATGATGATACTGCTTGTCTGTATGAATGATATAAACCAACCCCCATGTCTCTATGATGTTCTGAGGCAGAGATATAGGTCTTGGTAAACGGTTGCTAGGGTACTCTGTTTGGTTGCTATGGAGGGGCTTGGCAGCATCCAATGATGATACTGCTTGTCTGTATGAATGATATAAACCAACCCCCATGTCTCTATGATGTTCTGAGGCAGAGATATAAGTCTTGGTAAACTGTTGCTAGGGTACTCTGTTTGGTTGCTATGGAGTGGCTTGGCAGCATCCAATGATGATACTCTAAAAGCTGCTTGTCAGTAAGAATGATATAAACCAACCCCCATGTCTCTATGACATTCAGATGTGAAGATATCCCTCTGTGGATTTGGGTTGCTAGGGTGCTTGATAATGGTTGCTAGGGCGTGGCTAGGAAGTGTTGAAGGCTGTTGATGCCCCAAGTCAAACAAACCCACCCTCGTGTTTCTATGACACTTCTATCCAAAGATATCCCTTTGATGTTTTTCAATGGAAGTCTATGGGATCAGTTGCTAGGGAGCTCTAAATGGTTGCTAGGGCGTGGCTTGATGGGTTTACAATGATCCTGAGATAGTGATTGGTTGGCTGAGTAAATTGAGCCCATCCCCTTGTCTCTGAGACACTGTGAGCCAGAGCTGTGGTCAATACAAAATCCCTATGCAATTTCCCATAGTAAGAGAAACACGAGTTTAATGGGACGTCCCACCCCATTATAAGTAAATGGGGCAAATTTGGGGAGCTCTAGCGCCCCAGTGGTACAACTCACACCCCATTGCGATGTGTCATCTGACAGGGCCTGTCAGCCACTTCAAATGTGGTGACACACGAGTTTCTACGAAATCCTCGCTCGGAGCTACGAGGGGTCAAAGTTGGTCGCAATGCAAAGTGCATGGGATTTTTTCGGCTACTTTTTTGCCCCTGGGGCGAACACCGTACCCCTGATCGCTTATAAAAGTCATGGCACACCATTCCCGAATAAGCCGGTCGATTTGACACCTCTTTCAAGGGTCTGTGACAAACGGTGCGGGACGAGTTACGCGCCGAAATTCACGCGGAAGAATAATAATATATAAGATATAAATAAATAATAATAAGCCCACAGAATAGTAATAGTGTGCTTCGCCTTTACAGGCAAGCACCACTAATAATTTGTCATCAGTTTTCATGTCCATGTATTTATTTATTTGTAACCTGATTAGCCAGGTTACTTTTTCCATGTGGTGTTTCCATTATTTTACACTCCCTCCAGCAGTAAGAACTACCGCTATGACTTATTGTATGACAATGGTTGGCCTCAACTGCAAATTACCTGTATGGCAGCGAATGTTAATGCAGCCAGTATGACGTACAGCATAATGTCCTTAAGTTTCTTTACTACAAGAACTTCACAGCCCTGTAACAAGAAGTTCAGTTATACTAAATTAGCCATTTAATAGTTTTGGACTTCAGGAGAATGTGTGTGAGGGTGTTACCTCTGGGTAAAGGTCTCCTGGTCGCATTAACGTCCCAGTGCAATTACTGATGGTGGGTTTGCAGCAGCTCACTGGAACGCTATTGTTTTTGGACTCAATAAACCAGTGAGTGTTAATCCAATCAGAGTAGTTATGAATGCCACAACAGTGGAGCTAAAAGTGAAAGATTGTAAGAAGAGAGGTTTAGAGAGAAATGTGAGGGGGGGATTATGAAAAAAGAGAGGTAAAGGAACTGATGGTGTTACTTGTCGCTGCACATAGTCAATGGCCCTGCTGGGAGCATCTGTGTTGGTGCCTTTATATTCATTATATACTTTCTGAATAGAGTGATTCACCACAGCCTCGACCTTTTGGAGAAGAAGAAAAATATTTTTCAGTGTTTTAACAATGTCACCTTCAAACTACCTACATGCACACATACATGTCATTTTATTATTTCCAACCTTGGCTCTGTAAATATACCCTAGCACCACTACAACCACCTCTGTAGCAAAGACCAGTAGCAGCACTGCTGAGAACTGCAAAAAATCAGAACAATCAGAGAAGATTCTGAATACAAAGCTACTGTATATATGTGTAAGTGAGGGGTGTCAGACTTTACCGTGACCAGGCCACAGCGGCTTTCTCGAATGGTGGCACAGCAGCCAATGAAACCAATGACAAAAAGAAGCGTGCCCACAGCAATTATCACCATGGCAGGGATGAAGGTGTAGATATCCTCAAAAAAATGATCATAATCATCATATGTGATAAAAACATAGGCCCCAATGTAGCACAGTATACCTGCGGCAGCCTGGGAAGGGTGCAACAGAAATATTGTTAGTGGTTCTGAAATTGCACGCAATCAACTTTTATAGAAAAATGTTCTGAGAGATTAAAACGTTGTCCATTTGTCATTTTTGTTTTAGGATTGTCATTTGAATTGCAATATATCAAATCAGGCATCATTTTATGCAGCTATCCCTCCAACAAAAATGATGTGTTGTTTTTGAGCCTGATATAGGCAGTATTACAAGCAGTTTTTATGTCTGTCTGAATGTATCAGTTGCCTCTAGGCCTATGAAGGCCAATTTATACTTCTGCGTCGAGTGCACGCAGAGGGTACGGCGTACCCTACGCATAGACGCGTTGGTTACGCCGTAAGGCCAATTTATACTTCTGCGTCGAGTGTACGCCGTAGTGTACGCCGTAGGCTACGCGCGTAGCCGACGCCGTCGTGAGCATTTATACTTCTGCGCTGTTGTCTGCGTCAATGTGCAATTCCACATGCAGACGCTAGTAGGCGCTGTCCTCGGGCATGTTGGTGTAATCAAGAGAACAGCCGAAGAAGAAGCAGCTTCGTGTGGAGAGTATCAGCAGCAGTGAGAGAGCGGCTTTTCTTGCAGCTTGAGTTGTTGTATCTAAAGCAAATTAAGCATCTCTAGTTGATTAGTAAAGTTAAATAAGGCGATCTGGCGCTGGAATGCGTTTGTGAAATCATGCGGAGCTCGTGGCCGCTGTTTTCAGCAGCGGTAGCTCGAGCAATCGATTGCTGTTGCGGAGACTTCATTCACGAAATATACCCTAATGTGTCCCTGTTCTTGATATACAATTACTTATTAACATCTTTGGTTTTAATGAGAAAATAAATAAACTATACTCAGCGGATCTATGTATTTATTTACTACCATAAAGAATCGCTGGACTGCAAAATATTGTGTTATAGCAGACGTAAGGAACTATCATCCAATTTCTGGACACACACACACACACTCCTATCGCAGATTTTGTATTTATTTATTGACCTGAGGGAAGGGTTCTGGCAGACCAATCACAGCGCTTGCGGTCCGCGTAGAATTGACGCGTTGTTACATTTTTGGAGAGGTGCGCGTCAGGGTACGGCGTAGGGTACGGCGTAACCAACGCGTCTATGCGTAGGGTACGCCGTACCCTCTGCGTGCACTCGACGCAGAAGTATAAATTGGCCTGTACCCTACGCCGTACCCTGACGCGCACCTCTCCAAAAATGTAACAACGCGTCAATTCTACGCGGACCGCAAGCGCTGTGATTGGTCTGCCAGAACCCTTCCCTCAGGTCAATAAATAAATACAAAATCTGCGATAGGAGTGTGTGTGTGTGTGTCCAGAAATTGGATGATAGTTCCTTACGTCTGCTATAACACAATATTTTGCAGTCCAGCGATTCTTTATGGTAGTAAATAAATACATAGATCCGCTGAGTATAGTTTATTTATTTTCTCATTAAAACCAAAGATGTTAATAAGTAATTGTATATCAAGAACAGGGACACATTAGGGTATATTTCGTGAATGAAGTCTCCGCAACAGCAATCGATTGCTCGAGCTACCGCTGCTGAAAACAGCGGCCACGAGCTCCGCATGATTTCACAAACGCATTCCAGCGCCAGATCGCCTTATTTAACTTTACTAATCAACTAGAGATGCTTAATTTGCTTTAGATACAACAACTCAAGCTGCAAGAAAAGCCGCTCTCTCACTGCTGCTGATACTCTCCACACGAAGCTGCTTCTTCTTCGGCTGTTCTCTTGATTACACCAACATGCCCGAGGACAGCGCCTACTAGCGTCTGCATGTGGAATTGCACATTGACGCAGACAACAGCGCAGAAGTATAAATGCTCACGACGGCGTCGGCTACGCGCGTAGCCTACGGCGTACACTACGGCGTACACTCGACGCAGAAGTATAAATTGGCCTTCAAGGCTCAACTAAATTGAGGGCTAGATTTTAAAATAGCTACTGTTGTATTTCACTGGAGTTCTATTAAAATTATGTCACAATTACTATTAGCCTACACAATTATTATATATAGTATTTTAAGTTTTTAAACATTAACTAGCCTACTTTTATTACTGCTATTCATTACAAGTGACCACATTTATATCCGGTGTTCTGTCGATTTGTCCTACCTTGTCAGATTTTGCTACCTCCTCCCATTAAAACAGTAGGTAGCACAATTCGAAAGCAAAAAATGCTGCCTGTCAGATTGTGCTACCAGCATATTCATCTGATTTGAGGCTTTATTAATATCCATACCTACCCCTACCCTGAACCTACCCTTAAAACTTTGTAAATATTTTAAATAAATAAATATTAAATATGGGTGTAAAATGCTACCTATCAGATTGTGCTACCAGAATCATATTAATGTGATTTGCTTTATTAATATTCATTAATATCCATTCCTATCCCTAAACCTACCCAAAATGTAAATATAAAAAATAAAAAATATTGATGTGGGCATGCGCAGTAAACCCTGGTAGGACAGTCTGACGGGTAGGATGAAATGTCAGGACACCGGCAATATTATACCAATTAGGCTTGGTCACAATCATGTACTTCAAGTTTCATTATTAGACTGGATTAAGCTACAAATTGAATTGAAACTGGTGATGATGACTGATCATCTCAAAGATGTTTAAGACAAAGTCATGCTTTACAATTGTCAGAATTGATTAACAAAAGCAAAAGCCCATACGTCTTTTCTAGAATATAGTCATGTAGTCTTGATTTTCCTTGGAATTACAAACATCACAGATATTTAGCCGATCTTACAGGCCTACCGGTATATGGATTTTATATTATGGAATATGAATAGACTGAATATACAAACATGATATATAAAGGACAAATAGGCAGAACTATTAAAATTCACCGGGTGCAATTTAGCGCTTGGATTCTTTTAATGATGCTTTGCGTCAAAAATCATAATAGATTTCTGTTTATTAAAAGCCTGTCGATTATGCATGTAAACAACAGCTCGTTCGCTGTAACGTTAGCTCGTGCATCCCTGCAGAGCTATGCCATAGTGCCCGCTAACCACTGCATAACGTTACCAGCTATTATACTGTAGGCAACTTACCCAAAAAATCAGATTTAGGAAGACTAAAACCGTCTTCGAAGAAATAACACCACATTGTCCCATGATCACGCTGAGGATAGGGTAAATATTTAAATCCAGGGAAAGCTATTTACGTTAATAGCAGATGCATATCGTGCGATTGTCAGGCTCCGCTAGTCAACAGAGCATCCAACTGGACAGCGGCAGTCACGTGTCCCACTGACCTCAATAAAGCGAACCGCGCTATTTGTTGTCTGAGCGGCAGGCAGACACTAATACACAGTTCAATGTCGTATTTTACACAACATTAACTCTTCTGTTTAAGAAACTGTGCCAACTTGTGTCCCTTAGGTCATATGATCAACCTTGAAAATTATATTAAAAATGAATTCATGAACAGTCTAAAGACCCCCTAAGAGACTTTCCATTTCAACAATTATGGTAGTGTTGTTGCAAGTACAAGTAGGCCTAAAATTATGTACTAGTCTTTATTCAAAGAAACCGTTGTAATTATGCTAGCCTATGTATGATGTTTAAAATTATGTGTAGGCCAATTCTTTAAAAACAGAAGACAATAGATGGACAAAATATGTTGTAAAAAGCTCAATCTTCTTGTTATAAAATGCAGGCTTCTTACACAGCATTCACAATCAATTCAAAAGTCAAAGACCAGTTCAAAATAGAAATGCAATGTTAATGTCGGTTCTTCACTGTTGTAGGAGACATGTTTACAATGGAAAGCAATGTTAGTATGTTGAAAAGGCTAAATGGAGAACAAGGTGCAAGTCAAAAACAATTGTTGTCATTTGTATTTGTCTAAAGATAATGAGCTTGTGCAGTACATTTATATCAGATAGGATTATGGTCAACTGATTTTCACATTGACAGAAACAGACTCCAAAGGTAAGTATTACATAGGCCTACATATAGAGCACAAATATGTATTTGGTAATTGGTAGCACTCTTTGCACAGTTTGTACAAGTATTATATTCAGTTCTCAGGGCAAGGAAAAATATTATATAACAATGTGTCAGTTTTCACCTTGCGTTATTTTTATGCAGCCTATACTATTTTGGTATTTTAGTACATTTATAACTGTTTCATCTTGTAGTGCTTTGACGTTTGAATTTTGATGTTTTGTCAATGTAACTGTCTGTTAAATCTTTAGATGATTGAAAAATGGTTAAATCATTCATCTGCATTAAATGTATTGCTGAGGTTTGTCTTTGATTTCCACTTGTCTACTGATGTGTGTGTGATGTTTGTAAAAATGTAAACATACTCGGAACTTGGGCTGGGCGTTAAAACAATTAATTCCTGAACACCTGAATTCAACGAAAAACACAAATCTAGATTTAAACCGTAGATGAAACAGTGCTGAAATTCTCAACAGCACTGACAATAACGAGAAACATCATTACCATGGAATTTGCTGTAGTAACTAACTGCACCATGTAGAAATGTGGTATATTCATATCGAGTTTGATTATATTATTATGTATTAAATGAGTAATATAATGTCATTGTATTTGTTATATTTTTTGTTATTAAGCTATAGCATTTGAGCATTTAGGCTACTGTTATAACAAATACCATACCAAATAATAACAAATACCATAGTTACATTTCAACATGGTATGACGTACTGGTTTTACCTATGGTCACCATGTTCTAAATGTATGATAATACAGATGACCAATGGTTAATTTTAATAAAAGCCTAACTCAAATAGTCAGAATATTTCAATTGTACCCTATAAAAATTAGATACATTTTTTTACAGATGTTATATTTTTATTAATGAACCTAAATTTACATCTACATCCCAACTCAAGCTGTCAACTCAAGGTACATCTCAAGAGACAAAACACATATTATTAATATTGCAGTCTGTAATGCAAACTGTGCTGAAGATACGTGTCATCAAAGTCAGGCAACACAAACCTGTTTCATGATTTGAAACAATATCACCCGTTAGAACATGTAGAAACTAAGAAATATTTTTTTTCCATTTAGGAAAAAAGACTGAAAATTAATTTTACTTAAGGTAACTCATGCATATGTTGATGTAGAATTGAAAAATAATAATAATAATAACATTCTACCTTGTGAAAAGTTCATCTGTTTGGCAAGTGTTTGTCATGTTCGTACAATAAAGAGTTGTTTTAAACCACAATTAACTTCCTGGTTTCTTTTACTCAGGAGCTAAAATCTGTCTTTAAACTTGAAAGAGTTTACATTTATCGTGACAATTATCAATATAGACTGATATGAAAAAATTGATCGTGATAATTTTTTTGGCCATATTGCCCAGCCCTACTCACAATAGAGATTATACTGTAGTGCTTTGGTTGATCTCTTTTTCATTTACATTTTTGTTGTTTTTTCCTTACTCATGCCTCAAATTTCCTTATACAATACAGTTTGTAACATTTTTAGTTTTCATAAAACACAATTTGTTAGTCTAAATAATACCTTCTACAATTACATCTCAGTAATGAAAGCACCAAGAATAGCTATTCTCTAAATCTCTCAATCCCCCTCATCTGTTTAACACATTCAGTGAACTTTCACTGAATAGAAATTAAGATACAAATTAAGACACTTTTAACATTGTAGTTGCATGCAGGAGCAACTGACTTCACTAATTTAGTCTTTATTTAATACAAATTATTGGAGAAAAAAAAAAGATACAATTCTCCACATCCTCTAAAAATAAATATACAAGTATAACCTGTTGCACTTCTTGTGACATGGAGGTGGTTAATAGGTTTAGGTTTAATCAAATGACATTTGATGAAAAAGTAATTACAAATTCCATGTGAATTAAACCTTTGAAGATTTCAGGCAATGGAAGTCATCATCATTTTTTATAGTCTTGGATGTAGCTTTCTAATATCTTCATTAATATTGCAGTCTCCTAGAACAACCAGAAACAGTTCATATGAATCAATTATTGATCTGTGGTTATCATGCAGAATTGTGCAAGCGAATTCAAGTATTCAAGTAGCCTATTACAAGTATTTTCAGAAGAACATTCTCTCATATTTTATCAGTCACACTTCAAATCGACAGAAAATCCTTACCGGAACTTTAGGGCGGATCTCCTGGGAGTCGAGGTGTGTTTGAAGCGCGATCCTCAGCATCTCCTGGTAGAGGTCCGCGGGCTCGACCTGCTGGGGATTCAGGGCAGCCTCGATGGCTTTCATCGTGGAGTCGTCCCTGGTCGGCAAGCGTTCGCTGTCCACGACACTTTTCTTCCCCATAAAATGACCTTAAGTGTCAAATCACATTTCTGTTCTAGGTATGTCACGTTACATGTAGCACAATAATAAGTCAAGTATGCATCTCACCTGTTGCCCATAAATTTCCTCTCGGGTTAACTTTGATCTTTGCAACTTTGTTTCTTAGTTCAGTCATGTCAAGGCTCACCGAGGACGTTATTGGAATGTAAAAAGAGAATAGCACGAGGTACGTGAGGAATCCACAGTGGCAAAAACTGGCTGCACTTAAACTGGACATTTCTAAACGTTGTCGGTGTCTCCTTCTCCCTCTCAATGCGCGTACATCTACTACGACTGGGGGAGTCAGATGTTGTTTTTATATCGCGCGGATGGGAGGGCTGGAGGGGTGTAGTAATCACTTATTGCGTTCCATTCAAGTCCAGCGAACAGCTGCGACGTCGCCGATATCTGCGAATTTGGTGCGTGTTGTGAATATAAGAGAGCCTATGGAAAAGTAATTTTCACTTGCCAACACGTTCCAACATTTTGCAGAGTCAAATATCTCTAAACTGCGGCGTTCAGTTCAGCTTCAGCACCATGGACAACACTCACATCGCATGCTGCTAAAGTTGCTGTCACATTTGGCTTCCTAAAGGATTTCACATGATTATTAGTTGTTGAACTGAAAGCTATTTATCCTTTTTTTAATTATTTGTCTTTATTCCTCATTCTAGCCTATGTAATGTTCAAAACAATGTCACATAGAAATCATATTATTTATAAATAATCAATAAATAAATGGTGAATATGTTTTTGAATGGGTTCATGATGATGGTCCATTCATATGTTTGTTAAATGCAAAAAGGTCAGGTTCAAAATCATATCTTGTGAGTCAAATGACACAATATGGTAAATTTTCAATACATTATGCGAAATTGACTCAAATACCCTAATGCTAAAAACACATTTTGCTTTGCATTCTTTATGGCTTGTATTCATTTTAGGGTCATGTTCAGTCAATGGTATGCCTTACTGTAAAAAGCTTGCTTAAACATTATACAAGTACATCATTAAAGAAATCAACTTATGTCAGGTTCTCCTCATCTTGTTTTTCATTCTTTCATGGAAATCAATGAGGTTCCCTGTGGGAGGAGGGGTGTTTCCTTCACAGTTTCCGGGTGGGAGGGAGAGGGTGAGGACGCAGAGTGAACTTGCAGAGGGTTGAAGGTGAAAATGCAATCCATTACCACCAGTGACTCCTCTTTTCCCAGTAGCCTGACCCTAATGGTGTGACTCCAGTGAACACGCATTCAATTCATTTGTTCCCCTCTGCAGTCTGAAACAAATGGGCCAGTGACTCACAAGGGACACAGCATGTCACAAAACTCAGATGTGTGGAAGCAGATGATGGCTGATTAATGCTGAGAATTTAGAGGTAACCTTCCCCTGCCTCACACCTTTCTTTATGATAACCCACATAAGAACTAAGCTGTAGTAAGTGCAGAGAGAGAGTGTAACCCTGAACCTGGCCTGTCTCTCACCCATGCCATTTTAACATTTACACACGTTTTAAAGTGTGAATGAAAAAGGCAGAGTGATTTATTTTTTATGACGCTGAATGTGATAAGCACTACCTAATTATCACTTTGCATTAGTGCTTGCGCATTTTTAATATGTGTCTTGTGTTTTGACAGAATCTGCTGAAGCAGCATGACAGATCAAACCATTTGTTAGAGGTAAAAAATTGTTTGTAGATGGCCAATAAAAGTAAATTTTAATGATGATTTAAGATTCTGAATATTTATCATAAGATTATCCATAAATGGCACAAAAAAAAGAACATTGAACAAAGTACAAAGTGGAAAGACACATCACACAATACACTTATCACCTCAGAAAACGACATCATTTAAACGTGATTGATAACTCAACCTTTAAATTGCATTAGTTCAGTACACTGGAATAATAGCTATTAATGGGCAGCACAGTTGGTAGCACTGTCTTGCTGCACAGAAAGAAGGTCCCTGGGTCAAGTCCTGGCTGAGCCAGGAGGCATTTCTCTGTAGAGTTTGCATGTTCTCTCTGTGCCGGCATGGGTGGCCAACAAAAATAGTTAATTTAATGATGTTTTGTATGATAAACCCATTACTGTTGAATGTCCATGAAAGTACCACAATGTGAAATGTCAGGGCAAGTAATTGATGGACAAGTGTTTATATCACCTGTGAAAACATAACATACTTCTTCCGTTTAATGTGTGTGCTAAAATGTTTTTAAGCCTCATCTCAAAACTGAATGTAATTCGGTAACACTTTACAGTATGGTCTCATTTATAATGCATTAACTAACATGAACTAACAATGAGCAATGTATATTTACAGCGTTTATTAACCTTTTTCCATGTTTTAGTTTTTTAACCATGTTCATGTTAGTTGGTCCCCCTGTTGTCAATAATTGTATCTATTAAAACTCATCTTTAATCACCTAAATAACAAAACGACAAAATGATTTCATGCCTTAAAATAGCTTGAATATAAATCTACACTTAGTATTCATGAATATGCAAATTATCCCCGCCTCCACTCCCTCACACCAGCTCAGTGATCCACTCGTTCAACTTTTACTCAAGTTACTAAACGCTGCACAAAGGTATTACTCTCTACAACGTCAGACGTATTTACGTATTTTCTACTCCGTCAACGGTATTTAGAGGTGCTGTATGTAAGATTTTCATTTTACTAAAGCATAAAAATGCCATAACATGCCATAACTATGCACTATACTGCTAAATGTACATGATTTTCCAACCCGTTCTCACTCCCAGGGCGTCGAAAAACGAAGCATGGTCAAGTGCCTTCCGCGTCGCAACGAAGACGCTAAAGGCACCCCTAGGCGTCACTATTTTGACGCGCTGGGTGCTCCATTCATTTCAGTTGTTTGCCAAATGCGTCAGATCAAGACGCATTTTATTCTTTTTGCATTTCTTTATGCATTTGTAAAAGCATACATGATTTTATTAATATTTTATTCATATTTAAAGGTTACTTTTATATTTTGGAGCAGCTAACCCAACTCCTACCCTAAACCTACCCACTCCTAAACAATATAAAACACACAACAGGCAAATACAAGTACAGTCACAGGTATTTATTGCAAAAACTTACAAACAACAGTATAAAACTATTAACTCATGTTGCATTCCAAGTCTTCTGAAGTCACACAATGTCTTCATGTAAAGAACAGAGTTGATCTTAATGTTTCAATCGCTGAGATGATGATCCCGCCTCGCCGTTAACGCACTCATTCATATCTCATTCAAATAATACACGCCTCTTTAGCATGACGCATTCGGTCACAAGACACACGAGAACCAATAAAATTTTACAATCAAAGCTGACGTAGTGACGCAATTAGTCATGAGACATACGAGAGCCAATTAAATTTCACTATGAAAACTGACGTAACGGGCGGCAATATTTGAAATGGTTTGTGTTCGTGATCTTCTGCGGATGGAGACGCTGATCGTTTTTGGGGATTTCCTTCACACAAATCAATCGCTTGGCCTCGGAATATTTGTATTTTTTTAATAAATTGTGCATGCAGTCGACTCTGCCTGTTATACACTCTAAAAAAAAAAGGTTCTATATGGCACCAAAAATGGTTCTTTGTCGTAATCATAGAGGAACCACTTTTGGTGCTATTTAGCACCATATCTTAACATGTTCTGTATATGGTAGCGGTGCTATATAGCACCTTAGTTAGCGGTGCTATATAGCACCTTAGTCAAAGAACCGGTGAAGAACCTCTGAAGAACCACTGAAGCACCAAAATTGGTGCTATATAGCACTAAAAAAGGTTCCCCTATGATTACGAGCCAAGAACCATTTTTGGTGCCATATAGAACCTTTTTTTTTAGAGTGTATCTGCGTTTTATACCACACGAATGGGTAGGTTTAGGGATGGAATAGGGTTGGGTTACATGTTAAAACGTGTCTAGATAGCGTAAATAAAATGATGCTGGCTGATTAAATTGAGAATTACAGTCCAACATGTCATAATGGCAAAATCATAACCCAATATATGATCAGCATGACGATAACTTGTGTGTCTGACGCCGAAGGTTTCTCATTGAAATGAATGGAGCACTCAGCGCGTCGATATAGTGACGCCTAGGCGTGCCTTTAGCGTCTTTATTGTGACGCGGAAAGCACTTAACCATGCTTCGTTTTTCGACGCTTTGGGAGTGAGAACGGGTTGGATTTTCGTATCAACAGAAAAATATACCTGGATAACCTGGCTTCTCTTGAGACTTTCCTGCTTCGCAGCATAGTAATGATGAAAGCCCGTCCGCACATTGACGTGATTGGTCACAAGGTAGTTTGTGATGTCAGAAACACCAGCAATTTCAAACCGTGTTTTTGAGTTGTCTTTGGTTCACTGGACTTTTAAGGAAAAAATACTCAGCAATGGCGTTGACTGATGAATTTGCACATGGTTTGTCTTAAATCGTATTAAAAACACCACATAGACATTAAAACAACATTAAAAACTTGAATTTCATCACATGGGGATCTTTAACAGTGCATTAAATAATGGTAACAAATATAACCTTTGATCTTAAAAATACATTCGTAAATGTTATATATTCGTAAATGTGCGATTAACATTAGCTAAGATTAATAAATGCTGTAGAAGTATTGTTCAAGTTAGTTCAAGTTAACTAATGTTAATAAATGAAACCTTATTGTAAAGTGTTAGTCCCATTTTTAGACATTTAGATATGTACAAAACATTGTTGTTACTTATACTCACTGTTGCAAAATACCAAATAGATTTTTTATGCAAGAATTATGTCTTTCTTGTTATATTGTCCCACAAATTAATACCACTGCTGTTTTCAAAATAAATTGTAAAATAACTATCGTAGGTTCAGAAAAATTGTCATTATCATTACACAATTATTATTTAAGCCATATAAGTATAAAGTTCAAACACACTAATTTAATCCCAGTATTTCCATCTTTATCAGTCTGTGTAAATATTTCCATACTCAAAATGTTTCTCTTTATTATCATAAAATGCTGTTCTAATTTCCTGAAGGGACTTTATACTATGAAACAAATTATGATGATGATCAAGCACAAACAATTAGGTGAGAATGACAGTAATTTATGAGTAGGTAATTAGTCTTATAGTGAGTAGTGTGAGTAATCACTGGAACAACAGTTTCTGGCCAATTTCTTAGCATCTGTCATTGTTTACTTGTGATTGAAAGTTATTGCTTACTTTATTGTCTTTGCAGAGATACTGTCGGCAGTTTCAGTTTCACAACAACATCTACTGAACTAACAAGACCATTGCATTGTAAGTAAAGAAACACCTTGGTGGACGTTGGACAAACATTACCACTTTAATTGCTTGGTTGGTTCCCATGGCGGTAGGATACATCTGAGAGGCCGACTAATCTTATCAAAACAATATGTGTCACTCCATATGTTATGCTAGTAGATAAAAAGCAAGCGGGATTCACACAATATATTGGTTAACTAGCAGTCGTATTGCCAAATCATCCAAAAAAAAGGATCAACTTTTAAGAAAAACAATAAAAAAAGAACATACGTTGCTTCATATTATCCTTCCTGAGTCCTGAGTGCAAAAAATGTTTTTTTTTTATATCAGCCAGTCTTCAAAGAAAGATGACGACATGCTGTCTGTTCCTAAGGACTGAATCAGTTCCCGAACAGCTAACTTTTTATGACTGAGGTCAGCCTCATCCAAGCAGAACTTTGTTTCTTTTTTCCAATATGAAGACTTGGTGAAGCATGTCGGTCTTTGTATTGTTTATGAACATCTGATTATATGACTTGCAGCTGGATCTATTACTTACACCCAGATGAGTCTTAGTATCCACCTCACACTCTGGAGAATATACACCTTTATTGCGCTGTTTGCATCTCTTGCCACACCATTAAACCCTTTGACAGCACACACCTGTGCTGGGCATTGTGACTCACATTCAGCCAGACAGAAGGACAACTTTGACTGAATCATTCCCTGATTGTATAATTTCTTGAATGTCAGTTGATGAAATATTGCCAGTTGGTTATTAATGACAGTGAAGCACATATAGCTACTCAACACCCACATTTTGAAGCTCTGGCTAATAAACTAATAAACACACTATATTTGCAACCACTGTTAAGAAGTTGCACAACTCTCACAAATCATGTATATCTATATGCAAAATTAAACTACACAGAAACAGAAAGAAATAGGTGAGTAAACCTTTATTTATTTATTTATTTATTTTACTTATTTACTATTATGAACATTTAAAATCACAAATCATGTATATCTATATGCAAAATTAAACTACACAAAAACAGAAAGAAATAGGTGAGTAAACCTTTATTTATTTATTTATTTTACTTATTTACTATTATGAACATTTAAATAACTATTTCCTCGTGTTAAATCCATGAGCTCAAAGATGCATTTCCTGCAGGAAAAATGAGTTTTCCTTTATATGGGTGTACTGATGTGGGGATGTGTTATGTATTTACAGCAGATGGTAGAAATACAGCAACAGTGGCTGATTTGAGAAGTCTGTGTTTGTTGTATTGATTGTATATTGATTATGTAAGTGAAAATGTACAGCCAGCAGGGCTTTATCGCAAAGTAAACATTGAATACTTACCCTGAATGGGTTTATTTTATGATAATGACCTCCTGACTGAACATTATCCTGCTTTATACACGGCTACATGAAATATAGAATGTATTGCTATCACAACGTACGTTGAAATTATAATTTTACCTTTACATTATCTAGGAAATAAATGTCCATTACTAAAACAGATGGCCTAGCAACAAGTCGAACACTGCCACAATATTACAGTAGCTTAATATTAATAGGCCTAATAACTGCTCTGATGTCATTTTCTCGACAGTCGTGTTGTGTCTAGTTGTGTCTGCATGAAACATTAAAGTATTTGTGTTTTGTATTGCCGGTTGATATAAATTAATATCCAGTGAACTACACCAGTCCTGCACAATGGTCAGTCGGGGATATTATTAAACACTGACCAAAGGACTATTGATCTAACCTGTAATCTTTCAAAAAGCATTATCATATAATTAGCCAGTCATGATTTCATTGAAGAATGTTTAGCCTTTTCTCTTGTTAAGATGCACAGCGCGAAGGCTGCAAGATTGTTATCTGAATGTCAGAGCAACACACAGTTCACACACGGTCTGCAGTGCCAGATTATACCACCAGTGACAGTTACCACAGTGACGGCATAGACACATTTGCTGCCACCAACTTTTAGTGGATAAGAGATAAAAGTTGTTAAAATGCCAGCGCTATTGTGACATTTCAGAAGCTTCGGGTGCTTCTAATACAATTCCCTATTTAGTGCAAAAATTACATCCCCACGTGTCATCATGATTATCACCATGAAAACGATGACAGTATAATAGACTACCATATGGGTTTCTTGAATTTTTCAACCTGACATTTTAATAATATTAAATTATATAAGGTGTATTTTGCTCATGATCTTTTAAAAGCACAATGTTTGCACATTCAAACAGAACAGGAACCCTTTCCTCTCATCCTTCTCACTCTGCATTTGTTTTTAATTAATGAGTCTGCCTGTTCATACTCAGTCTGGATTCCAGTCTAACCCTCCACTTTGTAGCTTATTACTTCATCATGACATGAGCAGGCAATTACGCATAAGTACATGCTAGGGACTATAATTAGGCTCCCTCATGGTCGGCATTTGCAAAACCTCAGGCTAGAATATATATTCGTTCATTCGACTAATTTATCACAATAAAAGTATATGGCAATTCCTTATCACCAATGCTCTGCTGGATATGTGAAACTATGTTAATGCATTCATTACTCTGCACACTCTTCTCGGATCCTGTCTAGGTTTTGGAATGTTTCATTTTGTATTCATAATGTTGTCTCCATATGTGTCAGAGTTATACTACTCACTTTGTTCCATTTTTTTTTTTAAATAAATACTTTTTAACTAAATAATAACTGTTTGTCAGATGAATGTTGTTATTGAAGGTTATACATACTGCATACATTAAACAGGTTACATTAGTTGTGTTGATGGGATTTCGTTTTTTTAAATGTCTGTAAAAAGTCACAATTGTTGACAAAATCCTCATCAATATATTGCTACAATACACTTACCTAAAGGATTATTAGGAACACCTGTTCAATTTCTCATTAATGCAATTATCTAATCAACCAATCACATGGCAGTTGCTTCAATGCATTAGGGGTGTGGTCCTGGTCAAGACAATCTCCTGAACTCCAAACTGAATGTCAGAATGGGAAAGAAAGGTGATTTAAGCAATTTTGAGCATGGTTGTTGATGCCAGACGGGCCGGTCTGAGTATTTCACAATCTGCTCAGTTACTGGGATTTTAACGCATAACCATTTCTAGGGTTTACAAAGAATGGTGTGAAAAGGGAAAAACATCCAGTATGCGGCAGTCCTGTGGGCGAAAATGCCTTGTTGATGCTAGAGGTCAGAGGAGAATGGGCCGACTGATTCAAGCTGATAGAAGAGCAACTTTGACTGAAATAACCACTCGTTGCAACCGAGGTATGCAGCAAAGCATTTGTGAAGCCACAACACGCACAACCTTGAGGCGGATGGGCTACAACAGCAGAAGACCCCACCGGGTACCACTCATCTCCACTACAAATAGGAAAAAGAGGCTACAATTTGCACGAGCTCACCAAAATTGGACAGTTGAAGACTGGAAAAATGTTGCCTGGTCTGATGAGTCTCGATTTCTGTTGAGACATTCAGATGGTAGAGTCAGAATTTGGCGTAAACAGAATGAGAACATGGATCCATCATGCCTTGTTACCACTGTGCAGGCTGGTGTGGTGGTGTAATGGTGTGGGGGATGTTTTCTTGGCACACTTTAGGCCCCTTAGTGCCAATTGGGCATCGTTTAAATGCCAAGGCCTACCGGAGCATTGTTTCTGACCATGTCCATCCCTTTATGACCACCATGTACCCATCCTCTGATGGCTACTTCCAGCAGGATAATGCACCATGTCACAAAGCTCGAATCATTTCAAATTGGTTTCTTGAAAATGACAGTGAGTTCACTGTACTAAAATGGCCCCCACAGTCACCAGATCTCAACCCAATAGAGCATCTTTGGGATGTGGTGGAACGGGAGCTTCGTGCCCTGGATGTGCATCCCACAAATCTCCATCAACTGCAAGATGCTATCCTATCAATATGGGCCAACATTTCTAAAGAATGCTTTCAGCACCTTGTAGAATCAATGCCACGTAGAATTAAGGCAGTTCTGAAGGCGAAAGGGGGTCAAACACAGTATTATGGTGTTCCTGATAATCCTTTAGGTGAGTGTATATAGTCAACTTTTTATATAGTCTTAAATTCATAATTATCTGCATTAATACCTCTTACCACACAACCAACCCAATATTATGAAAACAAGGCAAAACGTGACAAACATCTAATGGATTTTAGTGGGTAGTTTAAATTTGTTTAAGTAAACTCATTCAAATCAGGTTCTTGGGCCGGTTGTAAAATGGCTATCCTAATGAGCTGTAAAGCTATTGTTAAAACGCATAGAATGCATCGAGTACAGAGTCCTCCCTGCACACAAGCTTGTCTCATAAACAAGGTGAAATAGAGCAGATTCGAAATCCACAGTCAAAATCCACCAATGTTCGTATATGAGATGTAACATACCTCTATATGGGACTTGCTATGTACTCTTTGTATGGATTCCCGCAAATTTACAGATTGATCACCTGCATCTTATATAAGAAACATTACCTGGCTTTTAGTTCAAATAATCCAGTAATTCAATGTGAGAAGATATTTGAGATAAGATCGGATGACACAATAGACAAAATAAAAATTTCAAATGAATATTCAACATTTAAGTCACTGTCATTATATGAGTTGTAAATAAATAATGTTTGCATCAGTCTCTGTGTTTCCATTATGCCTCTCGCATTAAGCTCAATTCAGCCATAGATAGTCTTTGTTCATCTAAAAATGAAAAATGTTTCTCCCCTTCTTGTTGTGCAAAAACCAAGTTAATTTCTTCTGTGGAACACAAAAGATTTGAGAGTATGTATTATAAAGTGCCGTAGCATTTTATTGGACAACGTTCAATAGCTTATAGGGTTTCTTAACGTTAAAGATTATGCTTTGAAAAATGTTTTTCATTTTCTGGAGACAAATCCACAACCAAATGGAAATAATTATATTCTCTCTCATCTCGTACAATAAAAGTTAATTTATAACTAAATTCATATATTTTTTTAATTAATTTTTACAAACAGCTCGTCAGCCAACATCACTGTATTTCCTTTAGAAATAAACAAAGAGGTAATACAATTTTGCAGTCCTACAGCTCCTCTTGACATTTTCCCACACAGTTATACAATGCCCTTTCAAAAAACCTCTGAGGATTATACATCGGATTCTGCAACAGAAGATTAGGTTTTGTTTCTGGATTTACATATTTAATTGAAAATGTTGTATTTATCAAAAGAATGTTTTTTACTTGCAGTGCAGCTGCATCTTAACTGCAGATCAGGCAACCTTTCCGATCAATAACAGACATACCTCTCCTTTATTCCATTTAGTTTTATCTATGCATATTAACTACTTTAAACATGTATTTCGAGTTAGGTTGAGGTCTGAAGGTTTAGCTTGCGGGATACTTTGGGGCTCTTGTGGGCCTTGCGTGAGGTTTGGGGACTGGAGGAGCTAGAAGCTGTTTTTCGTTGTAGTAGTGGGCTGCTTGAGCCTTTGGGTCTGGTTGGAGTCTGAAGTGTTTCTGGGGCTTTGAGAGGTTTGAGGTTTAAGAGACCACAGAAGTAATTACACTGATGCTGGATGTGAAACTGCTCAAAAACCTGCGGATTAGCTTCACAGGGAAACCCCTGATACCTGCATCAGAAAAAAAACAAAACAAGTATGCGTCAAGAAATGACAGAATATAGCATATTAATTTATAGCACTTTAAATTAATCTATAATGTTTAAATCATATACAATACCAAAAGTTTAGGGTTGGTATTTGTTATGTTTTTGAAAGAAGTCTCTTATGCTCACCAGGGCTGCATTTATTTGATCAAAATCAATATGTATTTATTTTTAAATGTAATTTACTCCTGTGATGGCAAAGCTGAATTTTCAGTATCATTACTCCAGTGTTTAGTGTCACACGATCCTTCAGAAATCATTCTAATATCTGGTGCTCAAGAAACATTTCTTATTATTATCACAGTTGATAAATGTGGTTCTTAATATTTTTGTGGAAACCGTGATTCCCACATTTTTCATGATTCTGTGATAAATAAAACAAAAAAAAACAGCATTCGTGAGAAAAATCTTCTCTTTTTTTGTGACAATGTAAAAGCCTTTGCTCTTACTTCTGATCAACTTAATACATCCTTGCTGAAAAGAAATGTTACTATCAGAAAACCTGAATTAATTGTAGCAAGTACCCACCCCTTTGACCTGATTGCTATTCCGATATTTGTCAGTATTGTATCAACTCCTGCAACAACAGCAAAAACAATAGTATCAAAGTCATCATTTGAACTATAGTGCAAAGACATGCAGAATCATTTGTTTTGGATACATTTTCTCTAATTTACCATCAAGTCTGGAGAACAGCACATTTCCATTGGTCCACTGGTGGATCCAGTGCTGAAGAGAAGAACATTTTTCTCCCACCTCCAACTTCTTATTCAGTACCAGTGACCCGGTACGATCCAATCCACAATACCGTATATAGACACCCTTAAGCTCTGCCTCCACTGTTGCATAAGGAATACTGCTTGCTGGCCAGTACATGAAGTATAGAGGGATTACCCTGAAAAATATATAGGACAACATGCATACAATATGCTCTTTGACCTGTAATACAACTACAGAATGAAATCACATGCTTTAAGCAGAGCTTGGTAGAGAAAAAACCTCACTTACTCCAGTGCTGCACCAAAGCTCTCTATCACTCTCGTCTCTGCAGCAAAGATCTTGAGGTACTCTCTGGCCATGTTCTGAATTCTACATTCCTATAAATTAGAAATGTACAGTCCTATTAATGAGGAACTTTTGGGAAGAAATCCTAAATACTTTAGGGGATAAAAGTGTCACATCTTATAGTTGAGAAATTGTACACATTTACCTGGATATTTCAAAAACTTAAAAGAGCTGTCACCTGTTTTGTGATTTGGAGATTCCTCTCAGCCAAAACAGTCTCTTCTCTGCTCTCATATGCAATAGGGCTCCGCATTTTCATAAAACATGAGCTGCCCGACTCAAACACAGGATCTAACCCGTAGATCACTTTCAGCCGTCTGGTTTTATGCTCACATCCCATTCCGACCTGAGCTTCTTCTGTTGTGACACGGCCATAGAACTTTGAGCCCCAGCAGCCTGCATCAGCAAGACCTTTACTAAATATCAGAGGAGTCATCTCAATCTCCTCACCAACTATACATGAGAGAGAGAGAGAGAGAGAGAGAGAGAGAGAGAGAGAGAGAGAGAGAGAGAGAGAGAGAGAGAGAGAGAGAGAGAGAGAGAGAGAGAGAGAGAAATGGTAAAAGGGACAGAGAGATTTATATGCATACTGAGAGGGTCAAAAAAAGACTGAAAGAACTATACAGCTGCTATTTTTTTACCTTCCTGGAGCTCCTCACACAGAAACATATTGGAAATAACTGTCAACAGGTGTAACAGACAACAGAAAACAAAAAACAATTAGAAGAATTCTTGTGAGAATTTTAATGTATGGGTAATTTACACAAAAGAACATTTTAGAAAGTTAAGAACATAGATGGGACTTACACTCTGCACTGAGAAGATACTCTGTGGAATCTTTGCCATAATCATTGGTAATTGTGCATCTGTAAACACCACAGTCTCTTTTGGACATCCGTATAATAGCCAAGCACACCTGAGTCTCGTCTCCTGCACTAAAACAGAGAACAAAACAATAGACCAGCAGGCGGCAGAGTACGTTGGTACGCTCAGCTAAGCCTATAATAATAATATAATGTTGTATATTGTACATTGTCATATGACACCATTGATTAGAGCTTGAAGCACTGGATAACACTAGGGGTCAGTAAAACTCTAGGAGTGCGTACCTTCTCTTTATCTCTGCAATCTCCACCTCATCCTTGTACCACCTTATTGTCGAGTCACTTACTATGTTGAAAAACTGACACCAGAGTTTCAGATGTCCAGAGGCGTCATACACCTCTGGTCGGATTTTACGGATAACCTGTGGAACTGCAGGGAAGGAGAGAGAGGAAAGTAAACATAACAAAGTGCCAAAATGGTGAGATACACACATTCCAAAGGCAAAGTGAGCAACGGACATTAGTACCAAAAACGCAAAGGGTTTGATTCCCAGGAAATGCATAAAATGCATTGTATAGCTTTGCATAAAAGTGTGCCCAAATGTATGAATGTAAATGTAGCAAAAGCTACTGTATTTGATGACACACTCCATTGTTTTATGGTCAAATCATCACATGGCAAGCATTATTAATAGCTCCTAGAATTCAGCTTTTCTGTCCATTGTGAACCCCTTGTCTAATAATTGAAAAGAACTGCTGTAATTGAGTGTTCAGTGTCCATTCCTTGATAGCTTTACCTTTGAACTGGTTTTCTTTGTCTTTCTCGGTTGATTTGGGCTTAATGTTCTCATTTCCCGCAGGCTTGGGGAGGTCAGCTGGGACACTCCTCCGGGTGAGACGAGGGGAGTGCGTTTCTAATGATGTCTTCAATGGTGAGTTACTGACTGATTGAGATTCAGGTTGTGTTTTGAAAGATAATTTATCCCCCTGATATGCATCTCTATTTGCTTCTTCAAGACATACAGTCATTCCTATTTCACTCTTCTCTGTTTTAGTGCTGGGGAACGTAGTCTTTTGATTCATCCTGGTGGCAAGTTCACTCTGGGTACCAGTAGAGTTGGCCTGATGGTCTGTGTTCTTCAGTGGGATTGTTACCTTACAGACACCAGGCTGTATCACTGCAGAATTTACTTCCTTCCCATATTTATCATTGTCTTTAGAGTTTATATGTGTTGCAGCATTGGACATGGCTCTGGTGGGACTTTGATTTGACATCTCAAGGTCCAATGCAGCCGATTTCAAATCTTTTATGAAGGAGTCAGAATCAGTTTTCAAATTAAGATCTGTTTTTGAAAGACGAATGTCAGCATCGGGATGTTGCGTAGTAACCCCTGATAGTCTAATAAAACCTGTAGCAACATTCTCAGTTGGACAATGACTTGATGATTCAGGTCCTTGAATCAGGTTTTCTTGACTTAGATGATGTTGATCAGGTTTGTTGACTTCAGAAGTTTGTGAACGCAGGGAAAGATCAAACTTCTCATCTCGTAGACCTTTCGATTCTAAAACGGCTGTGGTTTTGTTTGTGGTGTCTGTGCAATCAGAATGAATAAGTGCACTTGTTTGACTGACAGTGTTGCTATTTGTCACATTAGAGGTTACTGCATTTGCTTCATTTCTGATTTTAACAGTATCTGATTTATTACTCTTGCATACAGTGTGTTCTGTTTTGTGTGTACTATTTTGAGATATGCTATCCACATCTGTAATATATATTGTAGGAATGGTAAATTCTGTGGGTAAAGCATTTGAGTGTTGGGAGAGGAATGTAGAGGGGCCAGAATGATCATTGCCTTTTTGCATCTTGTGATGAGTTGATACAGGTACTTCAAAAGTGGTAACTTTAGATTGTTCCTGTGTGTCCATTTTAGTAACATTGTCTGTAGCCACTGGAGAAGAGCTCTGACACTCACTGGCCTTAGTATCTTTCATTGCAACTTTAGAAATAGAGGAGCTATTCATGGTCTGTGGTTGCACTACATTGGAGTTTAACATGCAAATTTGTACAAACTCTGTGACAATGACTTGATTTGTGGAATGGTTTGAGTTTGTCATTGATTTCTCTTTTGAAATGCTGTTCTGTATGTGTACATTTGAACTTGTATTTATGATTGACATCTCATTTTCTTCCATACTGTTCAAAGACATGGATGCAGATTTTGTTTCATCCTGAGGTTTGTCAGAGTCTTTGACAAGTTTGTTTTCAGCTTTGTTATCCTTCTCACACATTCTGGTTAATGTGTCATCTCCTAATGAGGAACTCATAGCTGTAACTTGGCCATCATGATGCATGTGTGAAACATGACCTGAGGAGTTGTTCTCACTTGGTTGAGTGTTTCGAGGCCCAGTGACAAGTGTACTGCTCTTTGTTGATGCCACAGACTGGTCACCTGCTCTCAACTTCTTTCCCTGTGATGCAAGGTGGCAGGAACTGAGTGTGTCCGTAACACTCGCAGTGACCTCACACATCAATGGGGATTTCTCCTTTAAAGTTTTGGCCACTTCCTTATGAAAAGGAGGAATATCTTCATGAATCAGTGACTCTGTGGGCTCAGTGTGAGTATCGTCTGCAGCCTGAAATCATAGAATTATATTTATTTTCAGAAGCCTTAAAGGGATAGTTCGACCAAAAATAAAAATAATTTACCCACCTTTATGTTGTTCCTAACCTGTGTAACTTTTCTTTCTTCTGTGAAACTCAAGATGATTCAACTTTTTTTTTCTTCCATGCAATGAAAGTCAATGGGGTCCAAAGCAACACTGGACCCCACTGATTTTTATTGGACACTACACTTTAAAAGTTTTGAGTCGGTAAGAGTGGCCACATTTTAGAGTGGCCTATTATTGTGACCAGCCTAAGGCACACCTGTGCAATAATCATGCTGTGTAATCAGCATCTTGATATGCCACACCTGTGAGGTGGATGGATTATCTCGGCAAAGGAGAAGTGCTCACTAACACAGATTTAGACAGATTTGTGAACAATATTTGAGAGAATTAAGCCTTTTGTGCACATAGAAAAAGTCTTAGATCTTTGAGTTCAGCTCATGAAAAATGGGGGCAAAAACAAAAGTGTTGCGTTTATAATTTTGTTCAGTGTATTTTTTGGAAATTGTGATATTCTCTTTTCAGGATTATTTAATAAATAGAAATGTATTTGACATAGAAATCTATTGTAACAATGTAAAGATCTTTACTGTCACCTTTGGTCAATTTCATGCATCCTTGTGGAGAAAAATAATTACAAATTAAAATTTTACTGACTCAAAACGTTTTGAGCGTTAGTATATGAAGAAAAGAAAAAAAATCTTCTTTTGTGTTCCACAGACCAAAAAAAAAAGTCCTACAGGTTTGGAATGACGAGCCAGCAAAAGATGACAATTTTCTTTTTGCGGTAAATTAATATCCCTTTAACACATACCATATAATTCTATATTAGCATTTTATATATGTATATTAAAATACAGACATTTATTTTATGGAAAGCTAATTTACTACTAATACAACAGAATTAAACCATATACTGGTTATGTTGCGCTGTACTAATGCCAGATCCCTGACAACTGTAAATCTGCAGGAAGCTTCTGCCTCTTAGCACTTGAGTCCTTAATCTAAAATCAACAGAGAATTATATTAGCTGAACCTCTGTAATATTAGCACTCGATTATCTCTCATTTATCTAGGATAAGAGAAAAAAATTGAGGAAGAATGAGAGAAAATAATAGTGGATTTAAATTAGACAGACCTCAATATTTAAGACAATGTGAATGCTCTAATTATATGATTACAAGTTAGAATGAGAAGCCACCTGTTTTCAGTTGACTAGGTCTATCTTTGCTTCTTGTTTAGCATCTACTACCTTGGGGAAGCTGTTGTACTGGCCATATTTAGAGAGTATTTTAAGGCTTTATGAGATCAGAGGGGAATGTGGGATATTAAAAGGAGAGCAGCTGGTCTTTCCACAGCACTTGCGGCTTACACAGTAAAGTTGTATTTTGTATCTACTTTTAAGACGCAATGTAGCAACAGGTGATTTGAGACAGCTAACACATCTGATGGATCTCAGGATCTCTATACTTCTGTGTGTCCTAGAGCCACAATGTGCGTAATGGGAATATTATTATTGTCTGTGACCCTATTTGTGTGTCATTTAAGATGGGTCTTGTCACATCATCAAAGTCATGCTTGGGGCTCTATTTATAGTTTATGATTGTGGCTGAGGGGGGTTACTGGTCTCACTACCACTGGGAACATTACACTCACATGAAGTCACAGCCAAGAGCATGAGGAAACACTCACCAAGCCCCTAAGAGAGCATGCAGATACATTCCTCTCCCCTGTGTCCACATTGACGTCATTCCCGCCACAAGAATGAGACAAGATCCTCACACATGTACCTACTGGATTTCTATTCCCGTGGTCATCAAAATCCATGAGCTTGTTGTCTATAAATCTTGGATTACAGTTCTGGATAGTATCTAGAGCTTGAAGTTGGAGGTTTGATGTCCCTTTGTCAGATGATTCTGTTAGCTTTGTGTTTTCGACCACCTCGTTTGTCTGGGTTGTCAGGGAAACCTTCAATGCCTGTAGTTTTTGGGTTGCAATGGGCTTTTGAGCTCTCTTTGATTCTGAGGGACTTTCCTTTGCATTCTTTGACTGTTTTTCACTCTTTCTAGTGTCTGTTATGTCCATTTTCTTTCTAGATTCAGTCACTGTGGTTATCTGAGCATCTTGAGTTCTATTTGATTCTTCAGCAGCACTTTTGTTTCGTTTTACTGACTGTTTTTCATCGGTTTTTGTGTCTGTTATGTCCATTTCCTTTCTAGATTCAGTCTCTGAGGCGATCTGAGCATCCTGAGCCCTCTTTGATTGGTTTGAGGGAATTTTGTTTACATTCACTGACTGTTTTTTATTCATTTCTGTGTCTGTTATGTCCATTGTGTTTCTAGATTCAGTCATCGAGGCAATCTGAGCACCTTGAGCTGTCTTTGATTTTTCTGAGACACTTTTGTTTACTTTTACTGACTGCTTTTCTTTTATTTTTGTGTCTGTTATGTCCATTTTAGTTCTAGATTCAGTCACTGAGGTGACCTGAGCACCTTGAGCTCTCTTTAATTCTTCGGCAGCACTTTTGTTTACTTTTACGGACTGTTTTTCATCCGTTTTCGTGTCTGTTATGGTGTCTGTTATGTCCATTTTCTTTCTAGATTCAGTCACAGTGGTGATCTGAGCACCTTTAGCTCTATTTGATTCTTCAGAGGCACTTTTGTTTACTTTTACTGACTGCTTTTCATTCATTTTTGTGTCTGTTATGTACATTTTCTTTTTAGATTCAGTCACTGAGGCGATTTGAACACCTTTAGCTCTCTTTGATTCTTCTGAGGCACTTTTGTTCACATTCACTGACTGGTTTTCATCCGTTTTTGTGTCTGTTATGTCCATTTTCTTTCTAGATTCAGTCACTGTGGTGATCTGAACACCTTGAGCTTTCTTAGCTTCCTTTGAGAGACTTTTGTTCACATTCACTGACTGTTTATCATCTGTTTTTGTGTCTGTTATGTCCATTTTCTTTCTAGATTCAGTCACTGAGATGATCTGAGCACCTTTAGCTCTCTTTGATTCTTCAGAGGCACTTTTGTTTACTTTTACTGGCTGCTTTTCATTCATTTTTGTGTCTATAATGTCCATTTTGCTTCTAGATTCAGTCACTGAGGCGATCTGAGCGACTGTGTTCTGTAACTCCATCTTCTCATTGGAAGTCACTCTCTCATTCTCTTCCCTTATTCCAGTTGCTCTGTTTTCTTTGCTTCTCTCTGTTGCAGCTGTTGAGATTTTGAGCTTCTTCTTGACATAATTCTCAGTGGTCTGTTTGCTGGAGGCACTATGCACAGTATCATGGATATACGTTAGCCCCTCACTGTCTTTGTCTCTGTTTGCAATCATTTCAGAGTTTGAGATGCCATGGAAAGGTGCTGCTGCTGACACTTGAACAGGAGTAGCTAGTCTGTCCTCTACTGGAGGTGTTTGACTGAGAGCATCCACCTCCACGGCATTCTCCTCTGAAGGGCTGCCAGCGCCCCTGGTCTCCATGGACCAGCGTTTCCTCTGGGCTCTTTCAGGACTGCTCATCATGTCATGCTCAAAGGCTGCTGGGACATTCTCTTTCCCTATATTGCGATGCTCCTCCTGCTCATGGCGGCGGTTCTCGTTTCGCAGTCTAAGCTTCGCAAAGTAATTTTGATGAATCTTGTACTCGCTCATTGTTCCGACCTCCAACACACCTGAACATGACACAATGCCTCGACTGTTCTGTGCTGATGCTTGGTAAATTGCAGCATCCTCCAGAGTACAGCTAAGATAGAAATAAGCACTGTAAATGTTCACTAAACAATAATCAAAAGAAGAGAAAATGTTCTCAGAAAAGAGCATACTTGTATATTTGGAGTGAGTGTGTCTTGTCATCATGTGAAATTTCATATTTGGGAAGGCTGCAGTATCTGTCCAGCTGTATGTCATCTTTGTACCATGTTACCTGAGGGACTGGGTGGCCTGAAAATGTGATGGCCAAAAACAAAAGCTGGTGAACAGAAAGTTTGTACCACTTTAGTAATGCTCCATTATACTGTACAATGCATTCACTTGTTTTGATGGGATACCTGAGACCACACAGTTGAACTTGACATTAACGTCTTCAGACACAGCTTTGGATTTTAAGGTGGACTCAAATGTTGGTGGTATCTCCTCAGTTAACTGAGCCATGACACTGCAGAGAGTGCTCCTAAAATAGAGGTAAATGATCCCAGGCTAAATTAGCATAAATCATTTGCATCATCATCAGCACAGCACTGACAACACTGTCACCATTATTGTTAGCATTTATGCAAGGGTGTAATCTGGCCAAATTCCCTCCATTGGCCCTTACCAATCATGGCCTTTTAATAATCCCCATCCATTGAATTGGCTCTATCACCGCCTCTCCTCTCCACCCATAGTTGGTGTGTGTTGAGCGCACTGGCGCCGTTGTACTGTGGCTAGCAAGTGGATGCTGCACACTGGTGGTGGTTGAGGAGAGGTTGTAAAGTGCTTTCGGTGTACAGGAGTACATATGAAAAGAGCTATATAAATATCTCATTAATTAATTCAAAGTAAGATTTCCAGTGTTTATATTGGCTAGGTGAGACACAATATTAAAATTAATGGAAAATTCTAAATATTAGAACTGTATAACCAACACTTTTTTAGATCTATACATTAGCTGAGAAGGTGTTGTTTGACTCTATAGATAGACTCATCATTAATGTGTTTATCATAAGCCTTTTCTTTCCTAATATCTTACAATGACTGCAAGGTGGAAAATAATCAAAGATATTTGAAATAGAACAAAATCATCTGCTTTACTGTTAGCAACCATCGTCGTGACCAAGATATTTGAAATTGACTCAACCCCCTCCCCCCTTAACCCCATCAGAAGGGCCTGTTGGAATTTCTAAGGACAAAAGAATGGCTTGTCGGCCAAATGCTTTTCACACCTTTGGTACAGTGGGAGAAGTTTCGTTTGATTGGTTACTTTCAAATGTCTCGTGGTTTGGTTTGGTTTGATTGGTCAGCTTTTAAATGAGTCATATTTGAGTTTGGTGACATCAGGGAGGAGGAACTGTAGCTCGCTCTCTTTTGATTCTCTGCTTTCTCTAGAGAGAGCTGCTCTTTAGCTCTCTCTTTCTTTTCTTTCTCTCTCTCTCTCTCTCTCTCTCTCTCTCTCTCTCTCTCTCTTCTCTCTCACTCTCACAGGTAACATTCTAGGCATAGGCCTACTGAGTATAATTAAGGGTTTAAGTTTACATCTATTTGAAACTATTTTAGATATTTCTGTCTATTATGTAATTTACATTTTACATTTACTTGATTGTTAATAAATTGTTACATTTTTGATCCTTTCTGAATTAATCTGTAATTATTAACTATCTCCAATATGGAACGGTATAATTGCAACGAAGGGTTAAAATGGAATGATTAAATGTATGATTAACTATCAAATATAAATGACCAAACAACCAGTTGGCATTCTCTTCTAAATTCGACAACTATGATAAATGGAGTCAGATAAAGAATATTATAATTAAATCCATTTTGCCCAGCAGAAACACTGAACGCACATGCGGCCTTCACCACGGTTCGCTACCGATTCTTGGAGCGAATTCATGCGGTCTTACAATGACTTTACTAATTTGCTGTCTTTTCTAAGTCCCTTCTATGTTTTGTTTTTTGTTGTATCAATATGACAATAAAAAAGAAACTTAGTCTTTGAAACATAATTTCACAATTTATTCATTCATTGTATGTATAGATAATATGGTTCTATATATTGTGTTTGATTTTAATGGAGCTATAAGAATTTTTCCCAAGAGCCTCTCTTCCGTTCAATGACACGTATACGGTTCAATACCGGTTCAGGATTCAAGACAATGCCGAAAGATACATTCTGTAGTAATGTCAATGTATCATGCAAAGAAAGGGATTAATTCAAACTACTCACATAGCCAGATTTATATAGTCTCAAATAAAACTACCATAACAGTGTAATTTGAATTACCTGTCGACAAGTTGTTGGTGAATTGCAGAGCTGGTGCAAACATATCCACATCGCTATAATCAGATGCTTAATTGCTGCCTTCTCACCGCAGTCATTTTTGTTGTGTGTTTATTTTGTTAGCCTATACTGAAATGAAAGCATGCAGCATATTTAGGGCCTACATATTCATTCTAAACATCGCTCTCAGCAGCGTGGGCAACGTCGGGATGCCTATATCAAAGGTATTTCCAACTTCTTTTTACTTCTAAGCAGTTAATGAGAAAAGAACGTGGCCTTGAGTATTTTGGGGTTTTTAAATCACATTTCTTGTAATCCGCACGAGTACGAGTGCAAGCAGGAACAATGGGCTGCTGGCTGCAGTTCACTTAATGGCAACCGGTGTCGCTAATAAAACAGGTTTCTGAATTCTACCTATATCCCCATTAAAGGGTTAGTTCGCCAAAAAATGAAAATTCTGTCATCACTTACTCACCCTCATGTCGTTCCAAACCTGTAAGACTTTCGTTCATCTTCGGAACAGAAATAAAGATCTTTTTTAATGAAATCTGAGAGCTTACTGTCCCTCCATTGACAGCTACACAACTACCACTGTCAAACCCCAGAAAGGTAGTAAAATCATCCTTAAAGTACACCATGTGACTCCAGTGGTTTAACCTCAATTTTATGAAGCGACACAAGTGCTTTGTTTCGCACAGAAAAAAACATAATTTACCACTTTATTTACAAAATATTAATCTCAGACGCACGTTCACACAACAACGTCTGCTCTCGCGTCAACACAACATGCATTTATCGTGGTGCTCTTGAACACATTTGAGATTAATAATTAGTAAATAAAGTAGTAAATGATTTTTTCACAAAAAAAGCACGTGTCACTTCATAAAATAGGGCATGAACCACTGCAGTCACATGAATTACTTTTATGAGGTCTTTACCTTTCTGGGGCTTGAAAGTGGTAGTTGTGTAACAGTCAATGGAGGGACAGAGAGCTCTCAGATTTCATTCAAATATCTTCATTTCGTTAGCCTCATAGCATAATTGCCTAAGTCTTTTTTTGGCCAAATATGATCTGGGCAATTATGCTATGAGGCTAACGATTTGTGTTTCGAAGATGAGCGAAAGTCTTACGGGTTTGGAACAACATAAGGGTGAGTAATTTATGACAGAATTAACATTTTTGGGTGAACTAACCCTTTAATGTAGACACATTAAGTAAGGAGCATGCTTGCAATATATCAGTTGTGAGCAGGATATTTTTATTGTGCATCCAATTATTTCAACATAGGGTACATAAAATGTTCAACACCATTATTTTCATTACTAAATGCGGTTAAGCAATGCATCATCAAGATGAGACGGAAATTACACTACAGTGGGAATTTTAATGAAAAATTGAAAAACATCAGAATTCTCCCGTGGATGTATGTTGTGACATTATGTTGGTGGACAAAATTAAATCTATTGAGAGTGTGAAAAGTGTGTTTTAAGAGACTATTTTCTAAAAGTTCACAGGGACAAAAGTGTCTCAAACACCCATAAATCATACCTGCTGAGAAATTTGTTAAGTTAAGTTAGTTCTGGATAACAGTTGTGTTTTTACCTGGATGGCTTGAACTGAGAGAATCTATGGCCGACGTAGCTAAGCAGAGATGAAGCAAGCACAAGAATCAGCCATGCACACAAGTTTGTTTTAGTGATGAATCACACAGAAACTATAGCATTCAGGTCTATTTGTAATTAAGTATATGTTTGTTTGTTTTAGTTTTTTGGGAATATATAGATATAATGCATGTCCCATTTATTTGGTACATACTAAAGCTTTCAAAATATTTAAAGGTTGTGTTTTTGACAAAACATATTTGATAACTGTGATAAGTAGCTAAGTAGCGCACTGGTGAATACTAAAAGACATTTAGTGAGGGTGGCCAAACGCACTACTTATTTATAACCTTATGACCTTCACACAAGGCTTTCAAGAGACAGACAGACCAGTGGTGGAACTCTGAACTATTAGCAGTAAAGTAAGGAAATAACATATCTTCTCTTATTAAGGAAACAGAATCTCTCAATCACCCTGTATGGCTTACATATTTTTTTTAATTATTATTATTTGTTTATTCAGAATTATAAACTTCATGTAAGCTTGAATTCATTTGTAATAAGGAAGCTTATGGCTTTTAATGTGCATTATCTATGTGCTATTTATTTAAATTGTTGTTTAAGCTAATTATTTATCACAAATCTCCAATTTAACGATCACTAAAAATTTATATTTTGAAAGTAATTTTACAGATGCTTTTATCCACATATTACAAGGACAGTCCCTCTGTAATAACCGGAGTTAAATGAGAAACCTGTACCTGCTTTCAGATCGGACACTGCTCAGGTAGCTCCTACCGCCAGACCTTCTATTCTGAGAGGTGGTATCGCTGGCACTGTAGTAAGACCTTCCATCACTCGAGAGTGAACGGTTCATCAGCCTTCTGGAACTCATCTTCTTAATCTGAAAGTCTCCACATGCATTCACAAAGTCAGCTGCTTGTATCCAACATTCTTAAAGGCTGTCAACATTAAACTGCAAAATAATTTATTTTCCCAAATTTAGAAATGTAAAGGTTCCAGCTAAAATTTTCTGTCATCCTAGCCAGCATCCAGCAGTAGGTTTCTCCCTGTTTTTTGTCTTTACTTTGACACTCAGCGGTGCATTCTACAAGCTCAGTGTTTTCTTTCAGTGCTGTTGGACTCCTGGGGTGGTGCACAGGGGCATAAGACTCTGCTGTTTCCAATCAGTCTGCCGCTTGCGTGGCCATGAAGGCTAATTATAGCAGGGCCACAAATAGGCACACAAGCACATCACATTTTCCAAAACCGACTTACTAGGTTTTTTTTTTAACTAAAACATCCTTCTCTTGCTGAAATCCATGAAAGAAGTCCCTCTTACATTTTCAAGCTCAGTACAGGACCAGCACCACTAGTGTAAGTAAGCAACCATATTAATTGAACACGTGGGTGTTGAGAGGATATGTGGTGTTTGTTAGTCCTGTCGTAACCCAGCATAACCCTTAAATGGACCATCTATTCAAGTAAACCTGCTTGTCTGCCTGATGGCATTTCTCTGAGCTCCATTAAAGCTCACTATAAAGTCAGGCATCTGGGGACATGGGGTTCCTTTCCAAGCACCATGAGCTGTAGTTACATGGACATCTCATGATGATAGTTTTCATCTAGTGTGTATCAATGGAAGTATGGAAAGCTTGTTGAGTATTTTGATTTGTGGTGCCACATGCAGGTGAACATCATCAGGTCACACCAGGAACCACTGAAACCGATAACCATTTAAAATGTACCTCTTTTGTATGACATGAATTGGACACTTGCTACAAATGTATTTTTATCATGCCACCAGTGATCACCAACGCTTCATTTTTTGGTTCAAAAATACAGTTAAAACAGTAACAGAGAACAATTATAACTGATTTCTATTGTACTATACACTATATTGCCAAAGGTTTTGGGACACCTGCCTTCACAAGAACTTTAATGATATCCCATTCTTAATCCGGGTTTAATATGGAGTTGACCCACCCTTTGCAGCTATAACAGCTTCAACTCTTCTGGGAAGACTTTCCACAAGGCTTAGGAGTGTGTTTATGGGAATTTTTGACCATTCTTCTAAGCACATTTGTGAGGTCAGGCACTGATGTTGGACGAGAAGGCCTGACTTGCAGTCTCTGCTCTAATTCATCACAAATCTGTTCTATAGGGTTTGGAAGTGCAGGCCAGGCAAGTTCCTCCACACCACTCATCCATGTCTTTATGGACCTTGCTTTGTGCACTGGTGCGCAGTTATGTTGGAACAGGAAGGGGCCATCCCCAAACTGTTCCCACAAAGTTGGGAGCATGAAATTGTCCAAAATGTCTTGGTATGCTGAAATATTAAGACTTCCTTTCACTGGAACTAAAGGAAGTAGAAAACAGAAAGCTCAAAAGAACAACATTTATTTGAAATATTAAATCTTTTGCAATATTATAAATGTCTTTACTGTTACTTTGACCAGTTTAATGCATCCTTTCTGAATTAAAGTATTAATTTCTTAAAGAAAAAAAGTACTTACCCCAAACTTTTGAACTGTGTATTGTATAAGGCACTATTAAACATACAACATCTTTATTTCAGAGTGGAAGAGATGTCTCTTGTATGGATATACGACTAATTTGCTCAGGTTAAAAGAAAATGTTGGCTATTCCGTCATTATTAAAGCCCATAGTTTGGATAATAGGTAGTATTTCAGTTGATTTGTAGCACTGACAGTTACATTGCACCAATGTTGCTCTGTGCTGTGAACAAAATTAGTTATTGAAAGTCTATGACCAAAACACATAAACATTCAAGATGGCAATGTGACATTCCACAGCATGCTTGCACTAGGCTGGATAATTTAGTGTTTTGTTGCGTTCATTCAGCTGCTTTACGAATTTCCCCTCACCATTTTTACCTTTTATTGTCTGTTTAATGCCTGATCTCTTCAGTGAATAAAAACCTTGTGCATTCAGTCAAGTAATATGCACTCTCTAAAACCAAGTCTGAGGTAAATGATCCAGTTTGAGGCTTTAGATAATATGGCACCTTTTACTTTTTTTCTAGCATATTTTGACATGAACTGCTTTATATAAGCTTTCCCCTCTCCTATCCCCTTTTAGGTTTGCCTGAACATTAGTAATATATGAAAATGTGTTGAGAGATTTTGGATAAGAGGAGTGTTTCTGCCGACTAGTGGTAATTGCTTAACACTGCAATGACTTCTGCAGCGATTCCTCTACTGGTCTGGCTACATGAAGATATTAGTTAAAGGTGATTTGTCATGCACTTTCACATCAGTAGGCTAAACTTACTGATGTACAGTAAGTAAGATTTGAAATAGTTCCTGTTTTCTACAATGTCTCAGGAACTTATTTGAAATGATTTTAAAATCGGTCAATAAGAATGTTGAGAAGACATACAAACTGTCTCAAGGCAACTTTTCAATTCTAAACATTGAATCAAGATTACATGCTGAAGACCTACATCAATTGGAATTTCTCATTTATAATTTTCTTAATGATTTTATTAAACTCACAAAAACTGCATATAAGTACATTCAATTTGGTTCAGAGAAGGTTTATTTATTTTTTAGAAAAACATAAAAATAAACTGCTTTAATGCCTTCTTAGTACAGCACACGGTAACCAATTTATGGTATGAAACAATGAAAATCAAAGATGAAATTTACAGTAAATAATAATCTGATGCTATACAGTGAGCAGGAAGATCACAGGGCTCAGGCACAGTCGAGTCATTGTATAACAGTGTAATTCATTATCCATTTCAGATTGTCTTCTGAGTTACAATATTTCAATCTGCTATTGCTTTGAGCGAAACATATCATTTGAAATGGCTGAAACAGTGTCAATCACCATCAGTAACAGATCTGAAGAATTAGTCAGTCACAGTAGATGGGAGCTGATTTATAGCGTGACCTGCAGCTTGCAACCGGCACAATGTCAGACAAACAAATTCTTAGGTTACTGAATTTGTAATGCACTTCTCAACCATGTTGTTGTTTTAGGTTAGCAAAACACTTTTCTGCTGGCTTATCAGTTTCATTTGTATTGCTTGATTTCTTTTTGTATTATTATCACATAATGCAGGTGTTTTCATCTGTGCCATCAGTGGTATTGTTGCATACTGTACTAGGCTATTTTATGAAGCTACACACAAGTGACACACAACAGCACATAAAAGAATTACATCACACTATGTTCCTTTCTTGAAATATAGGTTGTTCAACCCCTAAATATGATTCAAATCTTTTCAGGACATTTGCATTTGCTGCAGGCCTGACATTTTGAGAGTACCGATGAGTTCCAATTTTTTATTTTCTTGACAAGCTTTTCTACCAAAGATATTTAAAATGTGCATATAGTTATGTGTGATTACTTCCACAGATGACCATCAGTTTGTCATTTAAAATGAATTACTCTGCCACTAGTCTTACGGTGTCTCATGAAGGCAACAGAAACGTAATAGAAATTGAACATAGTGTCATTTGGTTTAAACTAAAAATGCATTTACCATTTCATCCATTCTGAGACTATGCCTTTGGATAAGATCATTTCTATAATAATTTCTACATGTTCACATTTTAAGTCTGAAAATTAAGGCCGTGTAAGTGGAAGAATGAGGTCTCCAAATTATTGATGCAAGCTTAAAAAATAATTCGAGATAATTCAATATTTTTTCAGAAATTGTTCAGACTTTCAAACATTTCACATTACTTAGTCCATCCAGTACACTTTCTTCAACCTCATCAGAACATTTGAATCTCAAGGCCACCATTTTTCACTAAATATCAGTGCTCATTTGCATGGGATAGTACAGGAATTATAGGCAATTTCTCACTCACTGAGAGGTCAGTGGACATTTTCAGATGACCCATACCTTGGTGTTGAAGTCTTTACACAAATGTATCCTCTGTAACTCTTTACCATAAGGTTGAATTTATTAATGCATTAGGAATCATGAACAATTAGCAACCATTTTAAAGCATTTCTTATTGTAAGTTCATTTAAGTGTACTATTATTCATTGTTCATTTGTGTTGTTCATAATAAAGATGAATAAATAGTTCATGATATCTAATGTTAAACCTTATTGTAAAGTGCTAAATTCTCATCAAAACACCACTGAAGCACTATTAAAAGAGATAATTCTGTCAATGGCTTTGATCCATACCATCGACCCACAATCATGTTTATAGTATGGTATGGATCAAATTTACACCCTGTACCAACATATTACACTTACACAAATACCTCATTCAAAAAACCTCTGAACTCACTCTCAAGCTCATGGCCAATATTAAAGAGATAGTTCACCCAAAAAGGAAAACGCTCTCATCCTTTACTCATATTCGTGTCATATATGAAGATATTGATATTGAGAGCCTGAGAAGTTTCTGTCCCTTCATTGAAAGTCCAGGTAACCAAAACTGCAAAAATGTCATGAAATGAATCCATATGAATTGGGCAGTATTTTAAGAGATCCGATCACTTTATATGATGAACAGATTTAACTTAGGCTTCTATTCACATATAAACACGTATCACATCACATATCACGATCATATCTCTTCTCAAGACTTGTATTAAACCACTCGATTCATGTGGATTTGTTTTACAACAAACTGCCTGGAATTGCAGTGAAGGAACAGAAACCTCTCAGGTATCATTACAAATATCTTGTGTTTCAAAGATGAACTAAAATCCCATTGGTTTAGAACAACATAACGACGAGTAAATGACAGAATTTTTTGGATGAACTATACCTTTAATGGCTGTCCCAGCCCTTGTCTATTGTCTGACCAATAAAGGCATCTTTGTCTTTGATTGCAGTATGAGGTCTTACTTGTCACGGTCTGGTTGAGCATTTCTTTAGTGTAGATATTCTATTTAAATGATAGATAAAGGACGCGTGGGTGACAGCAGCATTTAAAGAGCTAATATATAGATATACTATTTTTTTACCCAACTGCTGCAGAGAACAACTTCACAATAACTAGAGCTGAAACATACAGGTTCTTGTCTTGGCATGGTAGGAAGTCCACGGCTTTGGCTATGTAGATATTAGTCATTTCATTTTAATTTCATGGTACCATGATATTAATGCTTAGAACGTCCCACTCTCAGACTACTACAGACTACACACGCTCAGGAGACAGAGAGGGGTGCTTATGCACTCAAGTCTCAGTCATTTATTAATGAGATTCCCACCCATCCAGCGCAACTTGCAGGCCAGCCAGCGCCTAAGGGGGCAAAAGTATTCATAGTGGAACTGCTGGAATTCGGGTGTCCTCCGGATGTCCCTAAGAAAGGCCAAGTCCAGCTCAGATTCTGTTAGCACAATAAGAAGGAGAAGGAGGGCAAAGAGCAGAGCCAGGGTCACTAAGAAAAGACGGGCCAAACTACAGATGACCTCATTCACCCCTTCCTCTGGTCCATGTTGGGTTAGCAGAGTCTTCTCCAGGTGCGAACGTTTCCCTTTGGGCTTTACGGCCTGTGGCCTTGCCTGGTTTTGAGTGCACTGTTCTGTTCCTCCTTCCTCTTGGACCCTGCGTGGGCCATTTGTGTGGCGAACCAGAGCCTGGTCTGAGGGGTCGTTGGACACCGGTGTGGGAAGCACGCTGTCAGATGGACTGTAAGAGTCCTCCGAAAATTCAGCTGTTCCTCCCTCGGCTCCATGGGAGCGTAGGAATGAGTTGCCATTGGAGACCGATCGTACTGGTGTGGAATGGCCACTGTCACGCAGGGACTCCAAACCTGAAACACAGTGAGGATGTTCAGTGATTGTGTTGGATGTATTGATGTCTATTTGCTTTCAGGATTGTGTCAGTCAGTCAGAATTGAATTTAGAATGCTTTGACTTTGAAGTGAGGTAGCAAAGAGGATGCAGAACTGCAATTATAAATTGATTATTAATTTAAGGAAGCATAAATTAACCTGCAATAAGTGTCTAGTTAAGAATGGAAGACTAGTCAAGAATGATGGCTTGACAAAGCATTGCCTGAAAGTAGTTGAAAAAGTTGAAAAGAACAGAAGTTTTAAGTCTTAAGAACAGGCCGATCTGTTTGAAATGTCACCTATAGAAATGTATACTTCATCTACACACTACTTTTCAAAAGTCAAGGGTTAGTAAGATTTATGACGGATCACGTAACACCGAAGACTGGATATTCAGCTTTGACATGACAGGATCATATTACATTTCAAAATATGCTAAAATAGAAAACAGTTCTTATAAATTATCACACTATCACTGTATTTCTGATAAATAAATTCAGCATTGGTGAGCATAAGAGAAACGTTTTAAAAACTACAAATTACAATAGAAAACATTTTTAAAAAATCTTACCAACCCCAAACATAGTATATAGTTCACTTTTAAGCAACATTCCATTAGTTTTCACAAAGACATAATTTACAATAATTAAACTGGAACAAATGTACTGATAATATGTTCTACGAAAATATAGCTCCATCCACAATCCATGTTAACAATGGTCGCACTCCAATTTGCTATATAATAGCGAGTTCAAATGCAGTCACACTGAAATAAGTTGAACGCCCAGCTGTTCCAAATGACCAAGAGCTTTACCTGCAGTGCTGGTGGGTTGAACACCAAGTCTGGATGAAGCTCCAGAGGAAGTGGAGGAGCTGGGCAAGGACGGGAACAGAGGCAGAGCTCCTAGAGCTTTCCCTAATAGTCTAGGCCCCATTGTCAACACCCGTACCGTCACATCCCGGTAACAGTGGTTGATCATCCGCAGGTGAACATTCACCTTTGTTTTAATCCGTATGAGACACTTCACCATGGTTTCAGAATGTTGCCGCTAACGTGTCTGATGTTCTTACCCCTGCGCTAGTGTGTCACCAATAGACCCCTTTTTTCCCTCTATCCTCCTGAACAAAAATGACATACCACTATGTGTGTGTTTGAAAAAGTGAGTGTGAGAAAGCGAGAACACCCTAAAGCTCCATAAATCCCCTATGCCCAAAAGCCCAGCTGTCCTGCATGCTCCAACCCCCTCAAACTCATTATGGGCTGTAACAAAAGAGCACATACACAACACACACTCATCCAGACACAAGCCACATGACATACATGGACAGGCTTTCTATTAATAGACGGTGTAATAATAACTGGTGATACCTATGATAACCTATGTTATTTTGAATTGACCAGTATGTGTTTTTGCAAACACACTTTTTCACTAAAGTACTAGACTAGTATTATTTCTGTACAGAGCAGGTACAAGAACGAAACTAACCTTAAACTCAAAATATATAGCACACTTATAGAGTACCCTCACACACAGACAAAGGCAACCATGATGGCATTTGGCAGTGCAGTAAAGTGACTGGAACAGGTGAACGTCTGGTCACATTGTGCACAATGAGAGCAGTTCTCATGTTACATACAGAGCAATAGAGAGAGATGGAGTGTGGTCTATTTCTATCCAGAGCACACTTTTGTTATCTTCCCAGCTTCACGATTTGCAATCATGACTCAATTATGACACTATCGTTCAAAAGATTGGGGTCAGTAAAAAAATCAATACTTTTATTATGCAAGGACACATTAAATTGATCAAAAGTTACAGTAGACATTACAAAATAAATGTCTATTTGAAAAAAATGCTTCTTTCTTTAAACTATCTATTCATCAAAATAACCTTAAACAATATAACTGTTTTCAACATTGATAATAATAAGAAATGTCTATTGAGCAGCAAATCAGCATATTAGAATGATTTCTGAATGACCATGTGATTGAATGATGCTGAAAATTAATTTTTCATCAAATAAATGCAGCTTTGGTAAGCATACGAGACTTCTTGCAAAAACATTAGGAAATCTTACCCCAAACTTTTGAATGGTACTGTGCTCTATGTGGGGTTTTATTTGTTTTAAGTTGAAGTATCTCTGAATTGTAATTTTACATCTGAATTATAATAAATTGTAATGAAAAACAATAAATAAATAAAAAAAACAGGTGGGGCTTAAAAACGTACAGTAAGTTATGGTCCAGCAAGGACTCAATAATGAATCCTAGTGGAAGAATAAACCAAACCAAAAATCTCCAGTGTGCTTTTTATTATAGAGGAGATACAACGTTACACCACAAGATGGCATCATATCAGTGCATATGGACCAATAGACACAGAATGCACTAACTTTGCTTTTCTAGTTACAAATTACATTCAATATTTGGGAAGTATATGCTTAGGTTGTGTGTTTGTGTGGCCTGGTAAACCCTAAATTATGGGGAAAATATATTCCCACAAAGATGGCAATATCCGCAATCCTTGACATTGTGGGGACATTTTTTAGTCCTATGAGGAAAACAGCTTATAAATACTAAGTGATGTTTTTTGAAAATGTAATAATGCTGAAAGTTTTCTGTGATGGGTAGGTGTTAGGGTTAGTGTAAGGGTATATAATATGCAGTTTGTACAGTATAAAAATCATGATGTCTATGGAAAGTCTCCATAAAACATGAAAACGTGTGTGTTTGTGTTCTTGTTTAACCTTCATTGTGCGGACCAAATGATAGATTTCTTGACATTGTGGGGACATTTTTTAGTCCCATGAGGAAGATAGCTTATAAATCATACTTGATGTTTTTTTGAAAATGTAAAAACACAGAATGTTTTCTGTGAGGGTTGTGTTTAGGTGTACTGTTAGAGGAAAGAATATATAGTTTGTACAGTATAAAAACTATTATGTCTAAAATCGTCGGTCTATGTGTGTGTGTTTGTACAAGTTTGATTATACTTGATTATACAAGTTTGTCCTCACTAATATAGTGAAACCTGCTAAACAGACTTCAGAGCAGAAACTTACTTAATAATGCTTATAACTCAGCAAAATCGGATTGTATTTAAAGGGATAGTTCACACCTCTAGTTTACATCCTAGATGTATATGACATTTTTCTTTCAGACGAATACAATCTGAGTTATATTTAAAAGAAAATCCAAGCATTATAATGGCAGTAAATGGCAGTGTGTGTGTGTGTGTGTGTGTGTGTGTGTGTGTGTGTGTGTGTGTGTGTGTGTGTGTGTGTGTGTGTGTGTGTGTGTGTGTGTGTGTGTGTGTGTGTGTGTGTGTGTGTGTGTGTGTGTGTGTGTGTGTGTGTCTATGCTTGTAGGCATATGGGCATACCCTCCATGATGGAAATATGGACTGCTCTCCTTCGTGTTCGGGGAACACTACTCTGTCGTGGGCCATGAGTGATGGAGGGACAACTCCTACTGGGGACCATCCCAGCCCTGAACCCACAAATAGATGTGGCATATCAATTGACATGGTGTCAAGTACAGTAAAACTGTTAAGAAAACAAGTCAGTGTTGAGAAGACACACCTGTGGATCTCTGGAGGCTCTCGTCTGATTTTGGCACTCTGTTCCATCACTTCCTTGGCCACTTTACCACTTTAAGGAAAATTATGCAACCAAAATATTAGCTTCACTTACAGCTAATCCATTAATTAGCATATACACTGATCAGGCATAACATTATGACAAGTGACGTCAATAACACTGATTATCTCTTCATCACGGTACATGTTAGTGGGTGGGATATATTAGGCAGCAAGTGAACATTTTGTCCTCAAAGTTGATGTGTCGAAATGGGCAAGCATAAGGATTTGAGCGAGTTTTACAAGGGCCCAACTGTGATGGCTAGACGACTGGGTCAAAGCATCTCCAAAACTTGTATTCCCGGTCTGCAGTGGGTCAAAAGTGGTCCACGGAAGGAACCGGCGACAGGGTCATGGGTGGTCAAGGCTCATTGATACACGTAGGGAACGAAGGCTGGCCTGTGTGGTCCGATCAAACAGACAATCTACTGTAGCTCAGTTTGCTTAAGAAGTTAATGCTGGTTCTGATAGAAAGGTGTCAGAATACACAGTACATCGCAGTTTGTTGCGTATGGGGCTGCATAACTAAAGACCAATCAGGGGGCCTATGCTGACCCCTGTCCACCGCCGAAAGCACCAACAGTGGGCACGTGAGCATCAGAACTGGACCACGGAGCAATGGAAGAATATGGCCTGGTCTGATGAATCACGTGAATGTGTGTGTAGCTTACCTGGGAAACACATGGCACCAGGATGCACTATGAAGGCAAGCCACCGGAGGCAGTGTAATGCTTTGGAGTTTAGGCAATGTTCTGCTGGGAAACCTTGGGTGCTGCCGTCCATGTGGATGTTACTTTGACACGTACCATCTACCTAAGCATTGTTGCAGACCATGTACACCCTGTCATGGAAACAGTATTCCCTGGTGGCTGTGGCCTCGTTCAGCAGGATAATGCACCCTGCCACAAAACAAAAATGGTTCCGGAATGGTTTGAGGAACACAACGAGTTTGAGGTGTTGACTTGGCCTCCAAATTGCCCAGATCTCAATCCAATCGAGCATCTGTGGGAGCATCTGAACAAACAAGTCCGATCCATGGAGGCCCCATTTCGCAACTTACAGGACTTAAAGGATCTGCTGCTAACATCTTGGTGCCAGATACCACAGCAGACCTTCAGGGGTCTAGTGGAGTCCATGCCTCAACGGGTCAGGGCTGTTTTGGCAGCAAAAGGGGGACCAACACAATATTAGGAATAATGTTATGCCTCATCGGTGTATTAACCGATTTAACTAAGCAGGGCTTACTTACTTATGGGGTTCACTTAATAACCACCAGAGCAGATACTACTCACCTATATCTAAAGCGGCTCCCTTTGAAGAAAAGATTACTACTGGACACAGTGCGAACTTGACTTGATTTCTCAAACCTGTAAGGAATGGAGAGAATGAAAGAGATAGGTTAACAAATAAATACGAAAAATAATTGATTGTCTAAACCAGTGATTTTCAACCTTTTTGACTTGAAGGAACCCCATTGGCCAACATAATATCTGAAGGTCCTCCATATTGGTTAAGATATTTCCTATCGTATTTATGCTCTAATTATGACAGTTTTTATTATTCTTTTATTAACTGAAACTGGGAGTGTTGATATATAATGATATAATTAACCACAATTCATTTTGTGAATTTTTATGGGGGGGATATGATTTCCGTTTACAGCTTTCTTACCTGTACACAATGGCAATTTGCTTCAGGGGGATTGGGGCGGAATTGCAGTTTCTTTCAGTTTTTCCCCCTCCGTTTGGCCTAAAAACTGTGTTTGTTATCATCTAGTTTGAAATGCAGACTATATGGAGACTACAGATTTTTTGTTGCGGCGTTCTCTCCATATTTATGATTCTTTGCAGCCTTTAGCCCAGGGGTTCTCAACTCTGTCCCTCGAGGTCCACTTTCCTGCAGAGTTTAGCTCTAGCCTTCAAAAACAATAAACTCTCCTGCCTGTAATTTTTTAGTGCTGCTTTTAAGTAAAAATTTTTATGCCCTTCCTTCGATAAATTCTCTCTGTATCGTTCACTCGGATGTACGTCATTGCTTACGTTGCACGAGAGCCCATTACTGTTTGGAACCCTTGGAATGTGTTTAAATGGAACACCCTTGATCACTTGGAAACCACAATGGAGCTGATTTATTATTTCTATTTTTTCCTTATAAGTTTGTTTTACACACCATTCTATGGGCCTGCATGTATGCTTGGGCTGTTGGAGAAAATATTAAAAATTACAAAATTATATGCGGGATTAATTTTGCCTCTCACCATTTGAGGAAATTAATCCTCCTGTTCCCCTGCAGTACCACAAAGCCAAAGGGGGTAATATCCATCCATCCATCCATCATCTTCCGCTTATCCGGGGCCGGGTCGCGGGGGCAACAGTCTAAGCAGAGACACCCAGACTTCCCTCTCCCAAGCCACTTCCTCCAGCTCTTCCGGGGGAACCCTGAGGTGTTCCCAGGCCAGCCAGGAGACATAATCCCTCCAGCGTGTCCTAGGTCCTCCCCGGGGCCTCCTCCCAGTGGGACGTGCCTGGAACACCTCCCTGGGAAGGCATCCAGGAGGCATCTGAAATAGATGCCAGAGCCACCTCAGCTGGCTCCTCTCTATGTGGAGGAGCAACGGCTCTACTCTGAGCTCCTCCCGAGTGACCAAGCTTCTCACCCTATCTCTAAGGGAGCGCCCAGCCACCCTACGGAGAAAGCTAATTTCGGCCGCCTGTATCCGGGATCTTGTCCTTTCGGTCATGACCCACAGCTCATGACCAAAGGTGAGAGTAGGAACGTAGATCGACCGGTAAATCGAGAGCTTTGCCTTACAGCTCAGCTCCTTCTTTACCACGACAGACCGGTACATCGACTGCATTACTGCAGAAGCTGCACCGATCCGTCTGTCAATCTCCCGTTCCATCCTTCCCTCACTCGTGAACAAGACCCCAAGATACCTGAACTCCTCCACTTGAGGCAGGAACTCTCCACCAATCTGAAGTGGGCAATCCACCCTTTTCCCACTGAGAACCATGGCCTCGGATTTGGAAGTGTTGATTCTCATCCCAGCCGCTTCACACTCGGCTACAAACCGCCCCAGTGCACGCTGAAGGTCCTGGTCTGAGGAGGCCAACACGACAACATCATCCGCAAAAAGCAGCAATGAAATCTTATGGTCCCAAACCGGACACTCTCCGGCCCTTGGCTGCACCTAGAAATTCTGTCCATAAAAATTATGAACAGAAACGGTGACAAAGGGCAGCCCTGCCGGAGTCCAACATGCACCGGGAACAGGTCTGACTTACTGGAAAGGGTATAGAGCTGGGACTTTTAAAGTTATATTAAACAGTCAAAACAGGGTTCACAAACTGTCTAAATATGTTCACCATGGTCCATTTCTGTATATAATAAAGAGTATAAACTAAGATATAAGTACATTTTTGAACCACTTTAAAGTTTGTTTTTAATTTTTACATTTGTATCATTAGATATTTCAGTAACTTGAAACCCAATCCTTACGTTTAAAAGTGTCTGTGGCGGAGGGGGCGTGGTTTTGCGAGGTCTGTAGCGGGAGAGAGAGAGCAGGGCCGAGTGGTTGGTAAGTAGGTCAAGTGCAAATTAATAACACCTGTGTCTGATTGCAGTAATTGGCTGGAGAGACTGCTTATAAGCTGCAGCAGAGAGAGAGATGGGAGAGAGAGCTCGGGACTGGCACTGACACGCACACACGGCTGAGGCTGATGCTGAGAGAGAGTTTGGAGTTGCGCCGAGCGCTTGAACAAGTATTGAGGATCGTAAAGATCAATAAAGTGCAGTCTCAGTCAAGCCGACCCCGTCTTCTTCCTTCCTACACCACATCAAAGCTTTACTACAGTGTCATTCTGCAATTTCTTTTTTTTTTTTTAAATCCTGTCATCACTGGCATGGTGTGCAATAAATTCTGGGGTAGACAAGGCTGCAAAGGATCCATCTATTGCATCCTTCATTCCACGGGAAACGGAGGTCACATTTCAAGGAGCCTTCGAATTGGGACAGCCTTCGTCGCGCCGCTGTCTGCCTTTGAATGCGGCCTTCGAAGGACGCAGTCTCTGAATTGAGACAGCTACTGAGAAGGCTCTGTCAAAATCGAAGTGGCAAGGACATGGGCGTCAGAACCATTGTATGTGGGTGGGACAAGACCCACCCACTTTTTACAATCAATGATGATGGACCCACTCACTTTTATCGTCTCTAATTCAGCACATGTCTGTTTACCTACCCCTAACCGATAAACACTTATTATTAAACATGTTAGATGCTTTATTTCCACTTTTCTAATATTTTCTTAATTTTTATTGAAAATAAATGCCTTTCCAATCTGATATGTGATGGGAAAAGGGATTTGTAGTTCGGTTCGTAGATTGTGTGTGTGTGGGGAAGGAAGAAGGTGGGGTTGGCGTGACTGGGATTGTCGCTTTAATACTCAGAACTTTTATATACAACAGAACAAACACTCGTGGGCGCATAAACGGCAACAATACTCTCAAACACTTTCAGCTTAAACACTCGTATTTTCACTGCTTCTCTCTCTGGCAGGCAAGCAGTCACGACGTCCCAGTCCCAAGCTCTCTCTCTCTCGACTCTCTCTCTGCTGTGGCTTAAATGCAGTCTCTCCACGCCAATTACTGCAATCAGATACAGGTGTGTGCAAAAGGCGGATTCGACCTCGGGTCGATTTGCATCAAAACTTGATACCCCTACACTATTGCTGCCCTCAATGATACAGTGATTTCCGTAATTTTGACTTGCCCAACCAGATGTTTAGCAAACAAGCCACATTTTTTTTGTTGCTTCCGATGCCATTTGACAATGTTGAATGCACTTCAAAATGGCAACGGGGATTCCACCAAGTACCCAGGGAAGTAAGCGAGTAGGCCTATAATCTAAAAGTCAAGGTAAACTTGATTAGCTTTTTCAGGTGTGTTTAGTTAGAGTTAGAGTAAACTTAATTGCCCTTTTCAGGAAATTTGGGTTATGCTTTATTTTAAGGTGTCTTTGTTACAGTGTAATTATACATTTACATACTGAGTAATAATAATTAACTACATGTACTAACTATAGGGTTAGGGTTTGATTGAGGGTTAGCTGCATGTAATTATGCATAATTTATAGTTATTACTATAGTAACTACATGTAACATATGTAACAGTGACACTGTAAAATAAAGTGTTACCAAAATCTGACTTGGACTCAATTAGGGTTTAATTAGGGTTGGTAATTAGGCTAAACTCTACAGGAAGGTGGACCTCAAGAGCCAGAGTTGTGTATTGTATCAGTCACTGCCTACAACACTGGATCCTTCATTGGAAACTGAAAATACGTAGTTTTCTCTTTGAATTCTAGCACCTGGGAACTACACAAGTTGACACCGTTATGACTAAAAGTTTGATAAAAAGTAATTCCTACTTAAACAAGGCGCTATCTGAATGGCCAAGTCTATCTAGCAGACTGGAAGTGGCCATGGGTATCAACATGCCTAGTGCATTATGGGTGTTGATTTTTTCCTACCTATATGCAGAGGTGGAAAGTAACAAATTACATTTACTCGAGTTAGGCTACTGTCATTGAATAGTTTTTCTGTGTACTTCTACTTTTTTAAGTAGTTTTAAAATTCTATAATTTTACTTTTACTTAAGTATGTTTTGTTTTAAGTATTGTCCTTCGCTACATTTTAAACCACATCCAGTACTGAGTAACATAAATAAATAATACGAAAGTGGGGGAAAAGCGATCCGGAAACGACTGCATTGAATTGAAGAGCGGGAGAACGCGCAAAAATGGAGACGGACAAGACATGTCAGTGATGCAGATCCAGCTGAAAAGCGAAACGCCGTCGTGAACCACTTGTTAGTATGGGAATACTTTGGATATAGAAATAAATAACGTGGTGTTGTCCTGGAGGATATGCTATCAAAGTTACAAAAAAATGACTAACGAATGGGGGTTTCACTTAGATGCCTATCATCTTCGAGCATATAGAAAACGCCCAATGGCGTGCCAATGCCATGGGGCATGCGGAATTTGCATACGTAACTCCGCCTCACCGCGTGAGTATATAAGGAAGTACGTGGCAATATCGCATTATGTTACCTGCTGAGGAGCCAAGACTGAACTCCTGCGTTCCAGGTAGCACAGCTGATGTGGCAACGGAACTTACGTCTCCGTTCCCTCCTCAGGGAACGAGGGTTACATCCGTAACCAAGACGTTCCCTTTCGTTCAGTCACCTGGCCGCACATGAGGGTCTGGGCTCGTAAGAGGGCAGACACACAGGTATCGGCGCAAGCAGTGCTGGAGGAACTCAGGGCTCTCGGGGAACTCACCTGAGGGAAAAAATCGCACGTATCCAGTCCGTGGAGTGGAATGGCGAGCAAGCGAAGACACCTGAGCCTGGCCCATTACCGGCCCCTCGGGGGGGTGAGTACATAGTCGGACACTGGCTCCACTCGGAGATTGTAGAATCTGGCGAATGTGTTTGGTGTCTGCAGATGTCTGTTAGTGAGGTAACAGAAGTACCTCACTAACCCTCTAAACCCTCACTAAGCCTCTAAAGCCCAAGAGGAGGCCACACTCCGAGTGGAGTGTGCCCTAACCCCAAGGGGACATGGTCGACCTTGCTGCTGGTAAGCCAAAACAATGGTGTCCACTATCCAGTGAGACAGCCTTTGCTTTGAGAGAGCTCTTCCCTTCCGCTCTCCACCATAACAGATAAAGAGCTGGTCTGAGGTCCTGAAACACTGCGTGCTGTCTACGTAAGCGTGGAGGGCGCGTACTGGACAGAGCAGTGCCAAGGCTGGGTCTGCCTCCTCCAAAGGCAGCGCTTGCAGGTTCACCACCTGGTCTTTGAACGGAGTGGTGGGAACCTTGGGCACATATCCAGGACGGGGTCTCAGGATCACGTGAGAGTTAGCCGGCCCGAATTCCAGGCACGCTTCGTCAACCGAAAATGCCTGCAGGTCCCGACCCTCTTAATAGAGGCCAATGCGGTCAGCAGAGCCGTCTTCATCGACAGGAACTTAATATCAACCGACCGCAAAGGCTCAAAGGGAGGCCTCTGCAGAGCACTTAGAACTACTGCGAGGTCCCAAGAGGGTACGAGAGGAGAGCGAGGAGGATTCAGTCTCCTCGCCCCCCTCAGGAACCTGATGATCAGGTCGTGCTGACTTACCTTTTTGTCCCCCAAGAGATCGTGGTAGGCAGATATTGCGGCCACATAAACTTTAAGGGTGGAGGGAGACAGCCTTCGCTCCAACCCCTCTTGGAGGAACGATAGCACGGACCCGATCGGGCATTTCCAGGGGTCTTCTTGGCGAGAAGAGCACCAGGTGATGAAGAGGTTCCACTTCAACGCATAGGCATGCCGAGTGGACTCTGCCCTAGCGGAAGTGATGGTGGCGACCACCGGAGGTGGCAGGCCACTCAAACCTGCCGCGTCCCATCCAGGAGCCACACGTGGAGGTTACAAAGATCGGGACGCGGGTGCCATAGGGTGCCCCGTCTCTGAGTGAGGAGGTCCGGTCTCAGAGGAATTGGCCAGGGAGGGGCTGTCGCAAGGAGTAAGAGTTTGGGGAACCAGGTCCGGCTGTGCCAGTACGGGGCGACCAGAAGGACCTACTCCTTGTCCTCCCTGATCCTGCACAGGAGCTGTGCGAGTAGGCTCACTGGGGGGAAAGCATATTTGCGTAGGCCCCGCGGCCAGCTGTGCGCCAGTGCATCCGTGCCGAGCGTGCCCTCGGTCAGGGAATAGAACAGGGTGCAGTGAGAAGAGTCGTGGGAGGCAAACAGATCTACCTGTGCGTCCCCGAACTGTTCCCAAATCAGCTGGACCGTCTGGGGATGGAGTCTCCATTCTCCCGGGAGTGGCTGAAGCCGTCAGAGCTTGTCGGCTGCACGGTTCAGGGCTCCTGGAATATGGACAGCACGAAGGGATCTCAGGCGCTTCTGACTCCATAAAACGAGGTGGCGGGCGAGTTGAGACATACGGCGGGAGCGTAGACCGCCCTGGTGGTTGATGTACGCTACTACGGCCGTGTTGTCTGTCCTGACAAGCACATGTTGACCCCTCAGCAACGCCCGGAAGCGGTGCAGGGTGAACCGTACTGCCAGTAACTCGAGGCAATTGACATGCAGGAGGCGCTGGGGTCCTGTCCGGGAACCCGCAGCTGCTTGTCCATTGCACATGGCACCCCAACCCGTGGCAGAGGCATCCGTCAATACCACAACATGCCTGGAAACTCGTTCTAAGGGCACACCGGCCCGTAGAAAAGGTTCAACCACGGGGTGAGTGTCTGTAGGCAGGTCCGAGTCACTTGAACCCGGAGCGTGCCAGACTGCCATGCCCACCTCGGGACTCGATCACGAAGCCAGTGCTGAAGCGGTCTCATATGAAGCAATCCGAGCGGCGTCACCGCGGCTGCAGATGCAATATGCCCCAGGAGCCTCTGAAATTGTTTCAGTGGAACCGCACTCTTGCTCTCGATTTGATGGAGGCAAGTCAGCAGAGAATGCGCGCTCGCTCGAAAGCTGCGCGCACATGGCGACCGAGTCGATGTCCATACAGAGAAAAGAGATCCTCTGCGCTGGGCAAAGTTTGCTCTTCTCCCAGTTGACCCGAAGGCCCAGACGGGCTAGGGGATGGAACACCCGATCTCTGTGTCCGCAAACCTGCTCCCGAGAGTGGCTCAGTATGAGCCAGTCGTCGAGGTAATTCAGGATGCGAACCCCGTGCTGCCGAAGGGGCGCAAGGGCTGCCTCTGCAATCTTCGTAAAGACGCGAGGGGACAGAGATAGCCCGAATGGGAGGACCGCGTACTGATATGCCCGCCCCTCGAAAGCAAACCGTAGGAACGGTCTGTGTCGAGGAAGGATGGAGACATGGAAGTAGGCATCCTTCAGGTCGATCGCTGCAAACCAAACGTCTGGACGAACGCATTCGAAAAGGTTTCGCAGTCAACATCTTGAACGGAAGCCTGTGCAAGGTTCGGTTTTAGATGCGAAGGTCCAGGATTGGCCGTAATCCACCGGTTTTCTTGGGTACAATGAAGTAGGGGCTGTAGAACCCCGACTTTATTTCGGCTGGAGGGACAGGCTTCCCTTCGCACCCTTCGCCAGCAGGGTGGCAATCTCCGCATCTCGGTATAGCGGACTCCCCTGAAACGGGGAGGAGCCTGCGTGAACCGAATCGCGTAGCCGAGCCTGATGGTCTCAGCGTCCCAGTCCGCTCCAGCCCCGGAAGCTGAAGCCAGGCTCCCAAGGAGTGTACCAGCGGGGTCATACGGAGCACAGACGTACCCCGGGTGGCGCAGCGAGGCAGCGTTACCGGCCCGGACAAGGGAGGCTGTTGGGCGTCCCGGTGTGGGGGCACGGTTAACAGCTGCGTCCCGACAGAGGAGACCAGGGAAGGACGCACATTCCACTGGGGTCTGCTCTGAGGGGAGGCTGGTGACAGAGAGGGATGCGAGTGGCGGGACCCGGGGGTGGCGCGCACCGTCATCACCGATCTCTGGGTGCTCAGGGATGGGATTGCCAGTTCTTTCTTAACCACATTAGGGTGCTGCTGACCCGGGGGCCAGCAGCTGAACAAAAAATTCTCCCCCGGCCCTCCACCGGGGGAAGGAGCGGCCCTGCCCCGCCGAATAGCCCACCCTGGGATATGGGGGCGTCGAGGAAACGTCCCGCATATCGGCCAGGGTGAGCCATAGGTGTCACTCCTAGACCACATTTGTGGACATCACCTGACCCAGGGAGCATGCGGTCACCTTCGTCGCCCAGAGAGCGAGGACGGTGGCGGCACGCAACTCATTGCTGAGTCCTGGGTCAGGTCCTCCCTCGTGCATGTCGCACAGCAACTTGGCCTGGTAAGCCTGAAGAGTTGCCATGGCATGCAGCGAAGCGGCGGCCTGCCCCGCAGCTCTACAGGTCTTCACCACCAGGGGCGACGAAAACCTACAGGCCTTGGAGGGGTGCTTAGGATCACCGCGCCAGATCGAAGCACTCTGCGGACACAGTTGCATCGCAACAGAGCACTCGACCGGGGGACCCCCAGTGTACCCTTTAGCCACGGCTCCATCAAGGGTGGAGAAGGTGGAAGAGCTCGCCAAACGGTCGCAAGAAGACAACGGGTTCTTCCAGGACCGCACGATCTCTTCATGTACCTCGGGGAAGAAAGGTTTTGGAGGAGTGGCCGAAAGGGTGTCCGGACGCTCCCCCAAAAACCATCCAACCGCGAACGCTCAGGTCGGGGCAGAGGGTTCCACTCCAACCCAAGTGCTGTGGCGGCCCGAGATAACATGGCTGTCAATTCCGGGTCCGACTCGAGCAATGCTACAACGCCCGAAGGCGGCAGCACAGCCGAATCATCATCCTCGGATGACTCCAGCCCACCTTGTGATGCGGCGATGGACATTTCTTTATCCTCCGCCGCGCCAAACGCCACAGTCAGGACAGCATAAGCCAGCCCCGATGTAGATGCTTGAACACGGGGCGGGTCAGGTGCTTGAGAGGGGGGTGTGGGCCGAGGCATGAGCGTCGGCGCATCATTCCACACCATCACCCTCAGATCACCCTGGCCACCAGCCAAAGTGCGACCTCGCATAGAGACCGCAGATTGGGGTGTGGCAGAGGGGACTCTCGCTCCGGCATCAGCGCAAAGCTCATGGAGTCTCGATCGTAACACCGAGATGGCCATGTTCCTGCAGTGGGAACATGAGTCATCCACAAGCGCTGCCTGAGCGTGCTGAAAGCCCAAACACGTCACGCAGCGCTCGTGCCCATCAGAAGACGAGAGAAATCCACCGCACCCAGAAGTGCACGGACGAGACATCCTGAAAAGGACGCGTCACATGCAAGCTCTTTTATGAGAGGAAGCCTCGCAGTCGATGCCGAAGCGCCCAGGGAAGCACACACCAGCTGTCAGACGGACCACTGCGCAGATCAGCAGGCAGGAAGTATGTGATCACTGGAACACGCCAAAACACCAACACCGACTGGAAAGCGAAGAAGCAGACAGAGTCTCAGAAGGCTTGTGAGGAGTGAAGAGGAGGTACTCTTGGCTCCGAAAGCAGAAACATAATGCGATATTGCCACGTACTTCCTTATATACTCACGCGGTGAGGCGGAGTTAAGTATGCAAATTCCGCATGCCCCATGGCATTGGCACGCCATTGGGCGTTTTCGAAGATGATAGGCTTCTAAGCGAAACCCCCATTCGTTAGTCACTAACGTACGTCGTAGTGACTGAACGAAAGGGAACGCATAGAACATGTTCGGGAACACCATCCCTCTGTGCAGATAAAGATATGTTTTTAACTTAAGACCGAGTGATTTCTGTGATGCAGAGGGAATCCCGGAATCCAGTCACAACAATTAATTTACAGTATTACGCAGATATCACGTAAAACAGGCAAACTGATGGATGAATGAATACATCAACGGTAGAGCTGTTCAATAAATCAAATCGCGACATGGTCTGTGAATATTAAAGCAAAACACTACTATATAAATAAATTATCTGCTTGTTCTGTCTCTGTGATGAGCAGCGCCATTTCGTCTACTCAAGTACGCCATGCTCGTGGTGTTTTAACGTCTCACAAACCATATTTGGACATGAACATTTTAAAAAACAGTCAAATCCACTCTGAAACAGGTTTTCACAGAAGCAGCTCTTCACTAAAACCCATCAAAATAAACGTTTTTGAAAAACAAATTTGGTTGATTAGACATGTTTTATTGAAATTTTAATAAACAAAACGAATGGTTTCAAGTTTGTTAGAATAAAGCATTTGTTCAACCAAAAAAAACAAAACAGTTTTCATTAATTTAATGCCAATTTAACTGGTGATAATAATAACCATAATTTAATAATACAGTTTATTTATTAAACAATTGTTTAATACCGTGATGCTGTGAAACTCTGATGTTTTCATATCGTGAAAATCTCATTCTACCATAACCCTACACAGGAGATTCCCCACCCCTGCTGTTAAAAAAGTAACTCAGTAACTTTTACTCTGAGTACATTTTAAATGAACTACTTTTTACTTTTACTTGAGTAAATTTTTAGGCCGGTACTTTTACTTGTACTTAAGTAAAATTTAATTGAAGTAATTGTACTTTTACTTGAGTAGAATATTTTGTTACTCTTTCCACCTAAAAAAGAAAGACAACCGTTTTTCTTTGTTTTCTGTAGTCGGGAAGCACAGATTAAATTTTTCCCCCCTGCCTTTCTACTGCATAGGCAGCCAAGTTTTATTGAAAACCCATTAGGCCAGCGGTGAAGTACCCCCTTTTAGTTTTTCTTTTATATATAAATAATTTTAATTATCCTGTAGCCCTTTTATAAGTTTGTTGTGGCCCCACAATGGTCCCCGGCACCCTAGGTTGAGAACCACTGGTTTAAACTAAATTAAATCATGGGAAAGGTGTTTTATGCTTGCTTGCTCTTTCTCATTTTATCTTTCCATGCTTGAGCTTTATTTCAGCCTGAAAGGTCAAAAGGTTATGGCACACTCACTGGTAGAAAGCTTGGTTTTCCACCCCACACTTCCATAAATGCTTACAGGCCTCAGGTGTTGGAGCAAAGTAAGTCAAGATGATCTTCTGATCCTTAGTAAAGGTCACAGAGGTCAGTAATTGAAATTGTTTAGTGGTTAAACAGAACAGGTTTGTTTCCTGATCAATTCCTGAGTCCTGCATCAATCTGCATTCATCTTACTTTTGACCATTTGTTCTTCTGCATAAACTGGCGCTGCATTGCAGTCACCTACCTCTTGATGAGTTGCATATATATGAAATGTCTTTCCTTCAAACTTTAGTTTGGTCACCTCGTTCCTGTTCAATATGACAAAATACTGTCAAAGTTATTCATATACACAGTCATTTGATATTGACTGCTAATCAAATGAAAATGATATGCAGGATTAATTTCGCCTCTCACCATTTGAGGAAATGAATCCGCCTGTTCCCCTGCAGTACCACAAAGCCAAAGGGGGTAAATGCAAGAAATGCTGCATTCCCAGACACATCCTGTCATACAAAAAAAAAATACTGCATGTTTTCACTTCTTTGTGAATGTAAAATGACGATAAACAGACTTTCGGTTCAGAAACTTGAAATTATTTTCTGTACATGAGCAGCTGATAAATATGGATACTGACTTTGCAGGGGTGTGGATCTACTCCATATGTTTCTAGAGACTGAGCTTTCCTTAAGAAATTCATTTCAGATATCTCAGGACTCTGGCCTCTGTAGGAAATGAACAGACTAGTTAATATTCTGTGTTTGTTCTGGGAGATAAATTTCATAATCTTTCCATTAAATACCAGCACTCCTGTTAAAAGAGTGACATACTGCATGTGACAGGCTAATTGAATGTAAGCTTACGTCAGCTCGGATTTGTGGATCTCAGCAATGCGGCGTTCCAGGCGCTCAGAATGCTTTGGGAAAAACTGAAACTTAGAGCTGTAACCTTCCGGATGCTTCCCCGGATCATAATCTCCAATTTCAGCTAAAACATTTGAGGAAGAATAAAACAAAACCAGTGTCATCTTGACAGTTTTGTCTTACTGTAATGTCATTCATATAACAAAGCTCTTGAGATACCATAATTCAACAAATATTGTAAGGAATGGCTCCAGTGACTGTGGTTTGTTGTTACCCTGCAGAATAAATGCGGCCAATGTAGCAGCATCTGAACTTTTGCACAGGAGTCGGCCATGATACAAATCTCTTTTAATCTGTAGGAAGACAAGGTATCTGAAAACAATGCAGAGCACATATTGAACTGTCAGTGTGTTAATCATACATACATCAGAGAATTGTAAGACTCAGTAACTTGTCTAATATAATTCCCTATAGATTGCTTAACTAACTATGTCAATTTTGAACAATAAGGGACTCCATTGTAATGAGCAGTACCTAGTGATCTCTTCTTTAAGAGCTGCAGGGTCCGGAGGATAGAATTTAACACGCAAACACATAGTGTAGGGTGGCTGAGCTGGGACACAAAATATCCACGTGGATGTAATCAACCAGACAATAAACATTTTCTGCCTTTTTGAAGGATATTTAAATGCAAAGATTATTCTTTTCAAAACATGCACACAGTGTAAGAAGGATTTTCCACATATAATATGACTTACATCTCATTTGTTTGGTAATTGGCTTGCTGAAATCCAGCCAGTGCTGAAACAAAAAAATGAAAAATAAATGATGTCTAGAATGCCGATAAAAATTCAATTTTAACACAATGCTATGACCAGTATTGTCAACTGATGACTGTTCACAACATTACATATCGATTGCATCACCCCTTGCAGCCCTTCATCTGAATAAGCATGTGCTCATCGGGTGTCCTGCTTCAAGCTCATGCACGAACATTATCATTGATACATTCAACATGCATGGTTATTAACAAGTCAGAATTAGAATATGTATTAGCATGAACCTTAGTCAGGGCAGATACCATATTTAATCAGTTGATGTGACAGAGAACAAGGCTGTGATGTATATACAGCCAATTGGTTGTGCTGTCTGAAAGTCTACTTTTTCACAATCCATTGTTCTTGATTGGATTATTTAAAAAACATTTCCAGCGATACATTGGCTGAATAATCAACATCAAGGCACCCAACAATACAAACTATTGAATCGACTGTACTTGCCTCATTTTTTTTTAAATGGTGTCCACCCTTCCTAACTAAGTTCCACCCTAACCATCATGTCCAGTATCAATCAAAATATAAAAACAACCACTTTCCACAAGCTTAGTACACAACTAACTACTCATATTATATTTATTGTATAGGAACTCACTCGTTGCTTGTCTGGGTCCACAAATCTGATGCCAAAGTAGTCTTTCTCCAGCAAGTTTAGATGATGGCAGACCTGCTCAAACAGCCATTGACCTTTTGCGTCCCTCTGGAACAGAGAGACACAATGTGACAATGTTTGTACACAGTCCTTGGAATCATATTGGATCATATCAGTTCTACAGTATTGAACATTACTCATCTTATTTTGCCGACCAGTGTTATCTTGAGGGTAACACATTTTGTATTTAATCTCAGTTTATTAACCAATGTCAATGTTGTTGTCATTCGATGATCCGATTCAACCACTGTAAAATCCAACAGTGAATCTAACTAACAAGTTAACTTTACTTAATGTCTTAACTTAATTGTAAAAATCTAGTAATCTGTACTATTCACATACTATTCCTTGTTTACTCAGAAAACCCAAGTTAAGATTAATTGATTGGTTTGAGTGCCATTTTGTCAAGAAAAAAGAAAAAACTCACCATTATGGTGATCAGTGTTCCCTTTGGTTGGGCACTTGGAACATTCATATTATTATAACTCTGGTCCTATTGACGCAGCGATGCAACAAGAAATCAGTTATTTGGTTTCGAAGGAAGATAAGTAATAAATAGGTTCCTTTTAAAAGTTGACCTAGCTTCTGACTGAATAATTAACTATAGTTAATGATTTAGTCAGAATTTAAGGTCACCTTTAAAAAGTAACCTATGTGATATTTCCCTTTATGCCGTATAATGATTGTTTACAATTTTATTGCTAACACTTACGTCATAAACACCAGTGAAACATTTAATTGGATTGATATAATCCCTCTATATTTGTAACAATATCTTGCAGTTGACCATGCTTGAGTCACACACAGACTTCAACATTCAGCATGCAAAACACAACAATGGTAACAAAAAAAGTAGCTATACTACGTCAAAAGTAAAGTAAATTATCAAGTACTCTCTACTGTTCTTTTTTAGTAACTAGAACTCTTGTGTAAGTGAACTATACTAACAAAGCATTTGTTAGCACAACATACTACAGGGAGTGCAGAATTATTAGGCAAATGAGTATTTTGACCACATCATCCTCGTTATGCATGTTGTCTTACTCCAAGCTGTATAGGCTGGAAAGCCTACTACCAATTAAGCATATTAGGTGATGTGCATCTCTGTAATGAGAAGGGGTGTGGTCTAATGACATCAACACCCTATATCAGGTGTGCATAATTATTAGGCAACTTCCTTTCCTTTGGCAAAATGGGTCAAAAGAAGGACTTGACAGGCTCAGAAAAGTCAAAAATAGTGAGATATATTGCAGAGGGATGCAGCAGTCTTAAAATAGCCAAGCTTCTGAAGCGTGATCATCGAACAATCAAGCGTTTCATTCAAAATAGTCAACAGGGTCGCAAGAAGCGTGTGGAAAAACCAAGGCGCAAAATAACTGCCCGTGAACTGAGAAAAGTCAAGCGTGCAGCTGCCAAGATGCCACTTGCCACCAGTTTGGCCATATTTCAGAGCTGCAACATCACTGGAGTGCCCAAAAGCACAAGGTGTGCAATACTCAGAGACATGGCCAAGGTAAGAAAGGCAGAAAGTCGACCACCACTGAACAAGACACACAAGCTGAAACGTTAAGACTGGGCCAAGAAATATCTCAAGACTGATTTTTCATAGGTTTTATGGACTGATGAAATGAGAGTGAGTCTTGATGGGCCAGATGGATGGGCCCGTGGCTGGATTGGTAAAGGGCAGAGAGCTCCAGTCCGACTCAGACGCCAGCAAGGTGGAGGTGGAGTACTGGTTTGGGCTGGTATCATCAAAGATGAGCTTGTGGGGCCTTTTCGGGTTGAGGATGGAGTCAAGCTCAACTCCCAGTCCTACTGCCAGTTTCTGGAAGACACCTTCTTCAAGCAGTGGTACAGGAAGAAGTCTGCATCCTTCAAGAAAAACATGATTTTCATGCAGGACAATGCTCCATCACACGTGTCCAAGTACTCCACAGCGTGGCTGGCAAGAAAGGGTATAAAAGAAGAAAATCTAATGATATGGCCTCCTTGTTCACCTGATCTGAACCCCATTGAGAACCTGTGGTCCATCATCAAATGTGCGATTTACAAGGAGGGAAAACAGTACACCTCTCTGAACAGTGTCTGGGAGGCTGTGGTTGCTTCTGCACGCAATGTTGATGGTGAACAGATCAAAACACTGACAGAATCCATGGATGGCAGGCTTTTGAGTGTCCTTGCAAAGAAAGGTGGCTATATTGGTCACTGATTTGTTTTTGTTTGGTTTTTGAATGTCAGAAATGTATATTTGTGAATGTTGAGATGTTATATTGGTTTCACTGGTAAAAATAAATAATTGAAATGGGTATAAATTAGTTTTTTGTTAAGTTGCCTAATAATTATGCACAGTAATAGTCACCTGCACACACAGATATCCCCCTAAAATAGCTAAAACTAAAAACTACTTCCAAAAATATTCAGCTTTGATATTAATGAGTTTTTTGTGTTCATTGAGAACATGGTTGTTGTTTAATTATTGATGTTGTAAAATTAATCCTCAAAAATACAACTTGCCTAATAATTCTGCACTCCCTGTATTCCTATTTCACTTTACTTGTTTTTTTAAGTCAGTCTTGCATGCTTTTTTGTAAGTCTAACTAATTAGATTTTACAGTGTAGAAATGTTAGATGACCAACAGTAATATCCAGTGATTCAAACTACTCAACTATTTTGTTGAATTTCACTAATTTATGCAATTCATGAATCGAGACAAGAATGTGATGAGACAAGAAACATTATAGGAGCTATTTGCAGCATAGGCATAAGATGAAGAGTGAGTGAATGTGTGCACATTGTGACTGAATTTAATTATCTTTCTGTAAAAAGTACCTCAAAGGTACATATTGGTACCAAAGGTAAAATGGTACATATCAGAACCTTTTTCAAGTGTACCATCCCAGTGACAGCTTTTTTCTGAGAGCGATGAATAATTAAGTAATTATAAAAATGTATTTAATAATAAAAAATCAAATAAAACTGTTTATTTATAAGTTGTACAAACATTTTATATCAACCATTTAATATTAAAATTATGTTTCTACTCCAATTTGTTATTGAAATATTCACATTAATGGATGGCATGTGTGCTACAAAAAATGTTTAGTGAGTTCAGGCATCATTAGAAAACAGCATAGATTGATTTGAGATTTAATAATTAATATCAGTATCAATTCAAATCGATCTTTTCCACATAGCAGACATGTTTACCTGCTGTAGTTTATCCACTTTGTGGCGTGAAATAGACCGAAATGACCGCTACATATGAGGACTCTTGTGTTGATTAAGGCAATCTTGCTGTTTCTCTAAACACCACTGCTGAATGAGGTATTTTGTTAGAGTGGTGAAAGGATTTTTTATATCAAACCCTGGTTGTGGAAATCATTTCAGTGGCAGTCAGGGGATAATTAAGGAGAGAGTGTGAGCATTTGGTTTGCCTTCTGTTTAAGTTCAAGCATTACGTCTCTTGCTCCAGAGAGAGCTTAATATTTCAGAATCTCTCTGGAGACATCAGAGCTCAATCAAATATTAACAATCACACAGCACTTTGAAGGCATCTTAGAAAGCTTTAGAGCTGTGTGATAGAGGAAAGTCAGATTTTAAAATAATCATTACTTGCAAAAAGCAGTTCAGGAAGGCGAGGGATCAGGGTCACAACAGCAGCTTTCACGACTAAACAGAAGGAAGTGAACTAGCAGACAGGCTTATCAAACATTATAAGCACGAATGTAGAGCATTTGCCTGGTTCAGCACATGCAAGTACAGTATGACACATCTCCAGGAAAAACACCTGAATATATTATACACAGAAACAGCTGAAATTTGATAAATAAGGCAAGTATTTTGTTTGTTTTTTATAAGTGTGCTCATGATTGGAAGGGAGGCAGTGTTCATGTCAGAAACTACAAGCAATGTCTAACACTAGTCATCTCAGTGTGTTCTCAGATCTCCATTCCCTGAGATTAAATATTCAATTCAGCTCCATATCAACAACATAAACAATATTAATAAATGATGCCTTTCAGGTCATGAGAAGGGAAACCTAGTGAGAGGTAAAGGTGTGATTTGTGAGAGAGTTCTCTTGGTGAAAAGCAGACTATGGTTATTGCTCGCTTGCTCCTACTTGACAACTAAAAATAGTAGTGTGAGGAGAAGAACTATGTTCTTAATGAAAACTTTCCCTCTCTCTTGCTTTACACTTTAAATACTTTATATGCAAAACCCCAAACCTTCCACATCATGATTTAGACAGCTGCACTGGAGCATGTATTGAAATCTTGGACAGAGTGATCTTAGTGCCAAAATTATCTACATCTAACGGCATATGGCCAAGATTTACTCTACAGCAACATTCCCCTGTTTCCCCGGCATGCAGTATAGGTTATAATCAATTGAGAAGTCACTTCAATTCTCCCACATAATAGTAACCTTACAGAGAAGTCTATTAAGTTTTAAAAAGACAATGCTGCTACAAGTCTTATTTCCTTGTTTTATGCACTGAACAAATAATAACTTGTATTCACTATTTGCTTTTATTTTATGGAAAAGAGCAACGTGAACATTATGCTAAACCTCTTTTTCCACAGAAGAAAGTCGTTCACATGCTAAGTGAAAGTGTAAAGTTGGAAGTGTAAGTAATTCGGTCATTATTTAATTAATAGTATCATGTATTTCAAAATATGTACAGTCATAGACAAATCCAGTTTTATCAGTAGCTTAAATAAAAATAAAAATAAAAACCGCCAATTTCAGTCCAATTCGACTGCCATATTGGCCTAACATGAACAAGAACTTAGTGCCCTTTCAAATACAAAAAAAATTATATACAGACAGTACATAAAATTAATTCATACAAACATTTCATTGCTTTGAATGAAGTAACCAAGAAAAAAATCCCTAAAAATTACTTGATTAGGCTGTAAGCAACTACTATATAAAGCATGTCTTCACAGAATGACTTGCATCCCGGTGAATTAATTTCATTTTGCATCAGTGTAAATTCACCCTGATCTGGTTTATTTAATCATCTTATGTTTTATTGAAGTTAATCTTACAGGCAGTATTTGAGCAGGATGAGCAACAATGCGATATTCAGCTGAGAAACTGAGCAAACCATAGAATGTATAACAGCAAGGTCTTTTACAACAACAAAAATGAGTGAGCTATTAAGTTATCCGTTCACATTTCAACATACTGGCAAGCACACTAAATTGTGGGAGACAAGAGATCCAGATTATCTAATTCTTGGTTTGTTGTTTGTCTTGTAACATTAGCTCAAGTCAGTAACAAAGTCGGAAAGACATGTACATGTCACTGCTGCAGGGAGTGTGAGAAGAGGCCTTGGACAGTTAAAGTAGACACAAATAATACCTTTACATTGTCTGACAGTCAAAGAGATTAAAATTGGCATGAATGCAAATCATGTAAGATAAAGTGATTTCAATGAGTAGTAAAATTTACATTTATAAATTTAGCAGACACTTTTATTCAGTTTAATGAATTGAATTTACTGTATGTTCATGTATTTGGCAGATTTAAGGATTCCCTGGGAATTGAACGCACGATTGCTACCATTATTCTCTAGGCTACTATTTGAGCTACAGGAATTTGCATTGAATACAAAATAAAAATTAAGATCTTTTTCTCCTTCTGATATATTCTGCACTCATCATAACAATACCACTATGAAATAAATGCAATTATTTTTATGCATTTTATCATGAACAGAATGACATATCAGTCACTCTTTTTTTCTCTCATTCATTCTGTTGTTCATGTTCATGTGTTGAATTTTTTTAGGTTTAGAATGAGGGTTTAGAATGACTGACTGTGGAGTTTGATCCGATGAGGCAGGTGAACTAGCCATACCCTACGGTCATTTTACAAATTATATATTACAAAGTCTTCCACTCTTCTTATCAGCACAACAACTCCTGGACTATTAAAGAAAAACATTTATATGTACAAACCAAGACATTTATCGTGAAGACCACAAGTGAACCAGGTTATTTATTCTTCCTTAAAAAATATATACATTGTTTAGTAGCAACAAACAATAATCTCAGCTAGTTGCATAAACATAGCCTTGTCAAGACTGTGTCTTAAAAGGATAGTTCACCCAAAAATGAAAATTATGTCATTAATTGCTCACCCTCATGTCATTCCAAACCTGCAAGACCTTTGTTCATCTTTGGAACACGAATTAAGATATTGTTAAAAAAATCTGAGAGCTATCTGCTGAACCACACATAGGCAGTGTTGTATAATATCAAGGGAATGTAATTACCCTGCCTCCTTGTTTATTGTAGATGCCATTTTGTTACACATATTTTGCCAATTTATTGAATATAAAGTATTGTGTACAATTTTGTTATTTTTGTTGATAAGTAATGCCTTATACTGCATACTGAGTTTACCAGAGTTCAAGGACATGAAGTAGCATCCTGCTTGCACCTGTGAGCCCTTGAGCAGGATCTTGGAAACTTTGGGAAAGTTACAACAACTTGCATCAATCAAGAAGATTAGAACCTAACTTCGGTGGGAAACAGTAGGAGTATAAAAGATGAGCTGTTTGCCTCTTTGGACACTGATACGTCAGTACCCCCAATGCCTAGAAGCCCAGGACAAGAAGCAAAGAGCTGACTGCACCTTTGACTCAATGTGTGATTATTTTATTTTATACTTTAAAGGGAGGGTCTAATGCTATCTCATGCATTCTGACTTATTTACACTGTTTAAGTCTGTGTGTCGTGTTTGCTGTTAGTTGTGGTGAAAGCATTTTGTGAGAGAAAACGCCTGCAATGACGAGATCACTGCATTCACGCGAACAACAAGACTGCATGTGTACTCAATGCTCATCACTGCAGCTTTTCGTGTGATGGGAATAGATCATAAAATAATGCTATAGTCAACACTTTGACGATTCGTTCATCTCGACGGCTGTGATGGTAAAAAAAACGTAGTTTAGAGTAGGGCTGGGCGATATATAGCATGACATTGTTAAGTGCATCTCATCAGTAAAGCCGGTTCCTTGATTAGTAGTAAATCACCATCACCTGCTTTCAGATGGAGCTGCATTTACTACACAGAGCCGTAGTTCACTGACAAGCGGTGCCATATCGCATTAATTATCGCTGGCGATACGTCCGTGATAATTAATGCAATATGGCTCAGCTTGTCAGTGAACTACGGCTCTGTGTAGTAAATGCCGCTCCATCTGAAAGCAGGTGATGGTGATTTACTACTAATCAAGGAACCGGCTTTACTGATTTACTAGTAAATGCGGCTCCATCTGAAAGCAGGTGATGGAGATTTACTACTAATCAAGGAACCGGCTTTACTGACGAGATGCGCATAACAATGTCATGCGATATATCGCCCAGCCCTAGTTTAGAGGGGTTCCACATTTTACAAAGTTCGTAGAATAAGGAGGAAGATGACAGATCGCGTGACTGGGACTCCAAACTCTCAGATACAAACAAAATAAACTTGCGCTCACAGCGCTCTCAACAACTCGGTACAATAAAACTTTCTCAGCAATCTTTATGCAGCTCTGCGTCTCTCTGGTCCACATGCAGCCCGTCTCTCTCTGGCAGTGTTTGCAGATCTCGCTAAACCACGCCCCCTCCGCCACATAATCTAATACTCATTTCAAACGCAAAGATGTCAGCCAATCACAACAGTGGGCGTTTTCACTGAAGTCTCACAGCAGACACGCCACCTTGAAACAGAGCATTCAAGCCAGAGGGCTAATATCAGTATAGAAAAATGTTTTTTATTTCTAAACTATGACATTTGTTGGTGTAAAAACCATACTAACAATATAAGTACACCTCAGAATACATTATAAAATAATAAAAAAATCCATGCCATGGGACCTTTAAAATAGTCCATGTGACAGTGGTTCAACGTTAATGTTATGAAGCGACGAGAATACTTTGTGTGTGCAAAACAAAACAAAAATAACAACTTTATTCAACAATCTCTTCTCTTCAACGTCATTCTCCTACACTATTGCCGTAGTAAACACAGTGCAGCGCTTCCAGGTTCTACATTAGAACGCCGGCTCATTATTGGCCGACTCTGTTCACGTGAGCACGATGCATACGTGTGATCCTGATGCAGGAACTGGCCAATCAGTGACCCAAAATGAAGGTGATGATACATGGAGCAACTTTTTTAGCACTATTGCCAGTCTACGTTGCCGAGCGCTGTTGCTTGGGCACTTTCCCATTGAGAATGGGCAACAAATTTCTATCTGGATACTTTAGATCAGTCATGGGTCTCACCTGGTTGCCCGTTGACAGCAACATTGCAAAAAAAAGTTGCCCCATGTATCATCGCCAGCATTCTGACATAGAACCTGGAAGCGCTTCACTGTGTTTAGCTACTATGTGAATTGTGTAGAAGAATGACGTTGAAGAGAGATTGTTATTTTGGTTTACTTTTTGTGAGCAAAAAAAACATTCTCGTCACTTCATAATATTAAGGTTGAACCACTTGACGTTGCTGCCTATGTGTAGTTCAGAAAGCACTTAGATTTTTATCAAAAATATCTTAATTTGTGTTCCGAAGATGAACGAAGGTCTTACGGGTTTGGAACAACATGAGGGTGAGCAATTAATGACAGAATCTTTGGGCTTTTGGATGAACTAACCCTTTAAATACTAGTATGATCCACTAAGGGGCAATCAGTCTTACGTTTTGGTATCAAATTAGACCAAACTATGAACCATTTATATCCCTCATTCCTTCTCTCTTTCTATCTTTTTCTCTCTTATGCCCGTTTCTTAACGCACATGCAGTTACACAAAATCACACCTTTACATATCACTAGCTTTCCCTTCTCATGACCTGAAAGGTATCATTTATTAATATTGCTTATGTTGTTGATATGGAGCTGAATTTAATATTTAATCTCATGGATTGGAGATCTAAGAACATACTGAGATGACTAGTGTCAGACATTGCTTGTAGTTTCTGACATGAACCCTCCCTTCCAATCATGAGCACACTTATAAAAAACAAACAAAATAATTGCCTTATTTCATGTGTGTTGTGGAAAAGAAATATCCTGTTTCTAAGAGAAGTTGTGCACTTCATTGATAACTGCTTGGTTAGGTGTTGAATGAGAATGAGGGTCTGCTGATATCTAGAGATAAAGATTGATATAAGCCCTGTAATCAATAACCCTTAATCTAATCATGAAAAAAGAAACATAGATTCTATACACCACAATGTTTGTGTGGCACAAACAAAATCCACGAAATACAATACAATCTGGTAGAAAGAGAGCAGAAAAATACAATAACATTGTTTTCATTCCACAAAGAACTTGATTGAAATTCTTGATAATTTGTGTTATAGAAAGAGACACCACCACGTGAAAACTGAAAATCATAATGTGCATGCATGCTACTGTGAGATATGAATGGAAAAGAAGCAATTAGATACTGCAAACTGAGTAAGATGTGCCTTCCTGAGGACATGCCCTCAACAACTGGTTCTTTCATATCAAGTTAATTATGATTCTGAAATGCTAATTAGAACAATGCAGCCCAGATAGGATAAGTCAAGAGCGGTGCAGTGAACAAATTATATAACATTTTAGAATTGAATTCTGAATAGTTGGCGTTTGACAGGCATGTAGTATGTGTGGCCAAATAATAAGCAGTGAAATATAGCTGAGAGGCAACCGCTGACCTACACAAAGGTGAGCTCTGTAATGAAGGTATATGTGTGTGAGTGTCTCATATATCTGGTCTCTTGATGTGTGACTGCCAGGAGCCAAACGCAGTCAGCAGTCTCTCAAAAGAGAGAGGCCATATTACACTAATAAGCATTTCATCACTAACCAAACTCCACTGTCCTGATCAATCAATTACAGAGGACGATCCCAAGTGGGACAGGGGAGGAAAGGACAGGAGAGGATTGTCTCTGTTTGCAATGTACACCCGCCATGTTTGAATGAATCCGGTGTAACAGACGGGTATGTGCGTTTGCACACGTGTGCTCATATCCTGTCTGACGAGAGCAGGAGCAGCTGGGAACCGATGATGGAATCGGCCTGTTGCCATGGAGACCACAGCATCACACAGAATTCCAAGGACAATGGAATGTCACAATCTGAGGCTGATATTCCCAGACATACCACAAACATGACCTCACACAACTAGTACCATGAATGATGAACAACATCAAATGCACTGTTCCAAGAGTAAATGGTTCATGTTGTTAAATCCCGTGTGTAATAAACTTATACACAGATCCCTTACTATTTCGAATGCATACACTTCTTTTCCTGGAAAAAGAGGATATATCTTGTTCCAGTGTTTAAGAATTCTGCCTCAACTGAGCTCTGAATATAAACAAAAACAAAATCCTTCAGTAACTTGCACATGTTGAGTTCAGTCATGATAAACTGTCCCACCAAAATGAGTTTCAGACACATGACCATATCCTACAGAACTTATTTTTAAAGGTCCCGTTCTTCGTGTTTTTTTGAAGCTTTGATTGTGTTTACAGTGTGCAATATAACATGTGTTCATGTTTCGTGTGTAAAAAAAACAGTATTTTTAACACAATTTACTTATCTGTATACCGCTGTTTTCCCTCTCCTAAAAACGGGTTGATGAGTTCCTTGTTCTATGAAGTCCCTCCTTCAGAAATACGTAACGAGTTCTGATTGTGCCAGCGGTTCCCGTGTTGTGATTCGACAGCAGCTTAGCGCACATGGCACGGTTCCTGTGTTGTGATTCGACAGCAGCTTAGCGCACGTGGAAAGGTCACGCCTCTTAACGGGAGATATATGCGCTTAATGATCTCTACAGCGTCCCTGGGAAAGCCAAACAAAGGTGATTTGACTCCGGGATGAAAATAACCGCGTCTCGACGACATGGCGACAAACACACTCAAACGCACCAATTCCTTTTCTCCACGCAACACGTCCTCTTCTCCACGTGGGACAGCAACAAGACCACGCCCCCTTTTTCGCGTATTCTTGTGGGCGGAGGTTAGTCTGTTCTACTGACGTCATTTATGAAGGAAGTACCAGGATGTAGCCCAAGCCGGCCGTTCGCTGTAGGCTTTGAAAGGGAACTTCTGTTAAATAAAATATCTCGCTTGGCATTGAACTTTGAGCTTTATAATTTTACAGTTATTATTTATGCTCTAACAACAACAACATTACACACTAACTAATGTTTGAACAATGGGATCACGAAGAACTGGGACCTTTAAGCATTTAGCCCAAAATGCATATTGATTGTGTTGACCTCTTTGTCAAAAAGTCCTTAAAAATATCCACATTGACTGACTGTTTATAGCCAGAGCAGCTGTAACACCAAAGTATTGGGCCTACATATTTTAGCTACTGCAATCTTTCAGCAACTGTTGTTGATTCTGAACATCTGTGAATAGTTCAGCCCAGGAGGAAACTCATTAATAAAAACACGCCTAACACTTCCGTTGCACCTGAGACATGTTCAGTGCTCTGGCTTTTCAAGCTCCTCTGTATGGACAAAAAAACAAACAACCAAAAAACACTGCTCTTCTTGGCAACATAGCATCTCAGCCAATGGTTTTGCTATGATAATATAATAATAATAAGATGACTCATTATAACAATCCCAAACTGCTTTTAATTAGTCAGTGCATGGCTACAACTCAATAAAATGGCACATTCTAATCAATCCATTTGCTGCCTTAGACAAGTAGTGGAAACAAATCATCTCTAAAGGCATCAAGAAGACAGTATATTGAAACAGTCTAAACAGCACGATGATGTGACTTGTGGTAGACTATGTTTGGCCAAACAAGAAGCAGAACAGCTACTGAATCACCACCAGTGTTGCACGCAGGCTACAACAATCTTTCAGCAGCTGTTGTCGTGGACAGTTCGCAACGAGAGGCAATTTAATGTATGAAACCTTTCCACTAGTGCCTCTTCCCAGTTCCCACTGAATGTGACTCAGGTCTCTCGGGCGGGCGGCAGGCACTACGTGACAGGTGACCCGCTGCTCTCTAAAGCAAAAAGACGGGTCACCGAAACTAGCGCTGATTCATTCATCAAGGAAATTTCGTAACACGTTAATTAGCCATTACGCATTGCAGCCCTTGTGCAGTGCCCAGATTTGTATAGATGCTCGCGGATTTTCCCGCTTGAATGCGCAGCATCAGCAGCGCGAGCAATAAGACACGTGTGTCGGTGATGGGGATCACCCTGTTGTGATGATGAAAACATGTTAATATACTGACCTGAACCGTGCAAGAATATTCCGAGTCGTCCAGCAGTCGCACCGTACAGTTGAATTCCCTGTCAAGAGTCCGATCGCTGCCACTCATCAGTCGGCTCAACATATTGGCCAGTCAGTACAGACGCACGAGCGTTTAGGACGAGCGCAACATGTCACTCACTGCAGACATGCCAGACAGACCCTTCTCGGTGATCAGAAGCCCTTTTGAGTCATTGCTCCCCATCATTATCCTTCGAACTGGACGGTGTGGTCTCCTCTGCCGTTGGTGGTTCTATGCCAACGTTGGAGGTAGTCCAATGCACTGAATAGACTCAGGCACAACAGTCCATCCATATTCATGCATTATTTCAAGGGAGGGCTGAGGCGAAACGTATTCATAAACTGGAAGCCAGTGAGAGTCAATGTTCATAACTGTTAGTGTGTAGATAAAGATAGATTTATCGTCTGGACCCTGGAGGATCATTAACATTTATTAAACATCTGGGAAAGAACACTATAATAACTTGTATTAAGATGGTCTTGCTTGTGCCAAATAAGTATTCCCTGTTCAAATTCACATCATATTCTTTTGAAATGTTACAAAATTACTGTTTTCCCCATAACAAATACATAAATATAAATATAAACGTATCCCCTTGTGGTGAAAGGCTCATTTTTGGCATCTTCTTAAATACCACTTTGACATGTCCGTGATTAGGTCTATATGATATTAAGACGACTCATAAAATCAATCCCAAATTTTGCTTTTAATTATTCAATTTACATAAGGCAGGAATATAAACAACTCAATTTAAGGTATTAATGACATAATAGATCAATGAAACCACAAATCAATTCAACTTCCTGGGCTGAGGTATGAAAAACCGAGATAGATTACCTTTTCAATTATTTCAGGAATATGAAATATGTCTTGTCTATAAAATAGCTTTTGAATTGCACCAGTTGATGTTTCAGTTAGAGTGATACATGATACAAGCCCTTAAAACCAGCAATTGTGTGCATGCAGTTGGCACTTGACAGGATTTATGATTAAAGGGGTCATGAACTGCATTTCACAAGTTCACACTTACAAATAAGTCAGATAGAATAAATGGTATGCGTATTTAAAGTGCTGTCCAAAGAGAGGGCTATACAAGCTCAGTATTTGACCCGAACCCAGAGTACTCCCCCCATATTCCAGGCTGTGGTAGGAAAAAGCAAAGAGTGAGGAGTCGGGAGTCGGGGTGGTGGAGGGATGCTGAAAACTGTCGAGAAATGTAGGCGAGTCAACTGTGTATATATATACATCTAGACTTCCTCTCATATAGGATAGATGTGGCAAATGCTGATGACGAGTTGATTGGATAGATTATTTGAACGTGCTCCTCCTGAACTTTGAAATGAAACATCACTTTTTATTTGTTATTTTATAATGTTTCCTGATGTGCACGTATTGTGTAAGTATGATTTTTATATCAAAAATAGGCATCATTTACAAATAAAATGCCATATGAATGCTGGAAGGGGCGTCATGCTACTAGAAACAATGTGAATTAGACCGTTTAGTCACAGGCTTGATTTAAAAATGCATTAACAGCAATAAAAGATTTTGAGACAAAGAACGTTGAACTGTATATGAATTGTAACATAATCAGAAATCACTGATCAGGCATTAGAATTACATTAATGTCAGGTGACTCAGGTCTTACAGTAAAAGTCTGCACCGAAATAGCAAATGATTTCCCAAAGAATCCACAGTATAACAAACAAATAAAAGACATTCAAAGTTAAAAATAAATTACCACTTTCCTAACATTAAGATCCTTTGGAAGAAAATTGTATTTTTAGTTGTGATCCTGTTTCTCTCTTCTCTCCTTCTCACTAATGTGCCAGTGGGCGGGGCCAAAGATACGATGATGTAGGTCTTTCGTCACACAACTACCTCATAATGTGACAAAATCTAAAACGAGTAGTTTTAATAAGGCTGTTTTTGGACTAACGAGGAAGAGTTCTAAAACTTACAAGATATGTTTATAGTACAATAACCACTTACACATCAAAAGATCAAGGAAATTTTGATTTCTCAATTCATGACCTCTTTAAGGGATGAAGGGAAAAATATTAACTTTAATAAGCATTTCATACTTTTCCAGATATATCTATATCTATACATATAAATAAATCACCTGCATATATTTTTCCCTTTTGAATGTGGGATAAACAAAGAAGGGTTTTGCTAAATAGAAAAACAGAGGTTCAACACAGCAACATAATCATTCATTAACGTATATCATTATAATTACCATACAAAAACTACCCAAACTATTCATTGTTTTCTATATAAAGTATGTTAAGACATATGCATTTAAAGTTGACAAAGGCATACTTCAAGTGGACAAAGTACAACTTTACAAACCAAACAACACTGGTACAAACCAAAAACAGTAAGAAGTGGCATAATAAAGGTGCAACAGGTCAATTTCCATTACAGCAACAGTGAGCAATGCACAGAGGCCAATTTGAATATACAACACAAGTTAATGTACTCCTTGCAGCTTTTAGTACATTACTCTGTAATTAAGGCATTTTGGTTGACATGGAGGTCATTTTTATTGGCTGTAAGTAACAGTCAAAACTTGTTTTAAGGGGATCAGACTGATGAATCAGCTGATTATCTTCAAGGAGAGAAGATGGCAAATTAAAGATCTAGGTCTATGTGCTGGTGGCAACACTGGCTTTCTTGTCATTGAAGAAACTCTTAAGCATAAGCACCTGGCCAATACAGACCACAAACAGGATGATGGTCTCCCCGATTGACCAAATGTGCACACGCTCATTCAGATCTTCAGCCCTGAGTCGGTCCTGAGCCTCTCGAAGACGATACCAGGTCTGAGAGTCGGATACCACTTTCAGGATCTCATGGATAGACAAGCAGGCCGACTCCATCTGCATGATTTATTCAGAGGTTCTTATCAAATGCATATATGCAGAGTGCATGCAGAATGTGAGTGCATGGTGCTAGTGTTTCTCACCTGTGTGAGAGCTGTCGCTCTGTTCAAGCCAGGTAATAATCTGTCATCATCTCCAGTTCGGAAGTCCAGGTAAACGGTTTTGTGAGAGAAGGTGGAAAACTCGTTGCTAAAGCAGACTCTGTACACTCCCTTCATGGTTGTTGTATGGGAAAAGCTGTCATATTGCTTTTTTCGTTCCTGATAGAGCATGTTATTCATTGGATCTGTCACAAAACAGTCAACATCATAGTTCCCTCCAGCAATAACCTGTATGAAAAGGAAAGCATTAATACTGGAATTTGGGAATATGGAATACATTGTATCTTCAATTGTTTAATGATGTTTGACAGTGGAGCCGGAAATATCGGTTTGTGCTCCAAAAAAACTGGTAAATAATCAACAAACGTGGACTAGCAAAAGACAAAGAATCAACCAACATTGCAAAACAAACAAAAAAGTACATTACCTGAAAGTCTATATCAAACTTGACTCCTTGCTCTAAGTCTTCGTGAAAGCATTGTTTCTCGTTATCGGGCAATTCAAAAGTTAATTCGGTGGCATTTATAAAGGCTATGTACACAGCCAAAATTAAAAGACAAATGTGTCTCATGATGTTTAAGCTGGAAGAAAACTTAAATTATTCTTTACAAAGCCTCCTCTATTGAGTTAAAGCTTGTTTGGTGAACGCACTCTGCTACTTGACAGCTTGAAGCCGACACACCACTGACGTGGCACGAGGACGGAGAACTTCCGGGTTATTGGGCGTTTTATTTTTCAAAATAAATAAAGGTGAGTCGATGATTTGTCCTGAGGGAACAGCTAGTCTAGTCGTTTTTTATTATTTAAAAAAATAAATAAAGACAAATTATGCAATCATGTGAAATAATAACCAAAGTAGCGTCATGTAATGTTGCATGTAATATATTGCATTAGTGGATCTTTTATATGTATACATAATTAGATAATCATAAATAATCTACAATTTTGGCAAACTATTATATACTGGGCTGAACGATTTGGGGAAAATATCTAATTGCAATTATTCTGGTTAAAATTGCCATTGCGACTTAAAATGCTATTATTATTGTATTTATTTTTTTACAAATGAAAAGTGTGTATAACATGTTGTCTGTGATATCAATTTCTTAAAGTCTATGTCTTTAATATGAAATATGAGCCTCTTATGCATCCACTGTGTAGATTACAACTCCTGTACATTGAAGAAAAACGTATGGGTTGGCATATACATTTATTTAGAAGTATTATTTTTCTTATTTTCTACCCAAAAGTTTAATTCATACTGGAAGCCAGAGGTATGAGGCGCCACGTAGGATTTAAATCAAACTTCGCTTATCAATACATACAGAACACACGTGCATATACACCTATACATTACTCGCATATACATGTATACTATTGGATGTTCAAAATACATATATAAAATACACGTGCACACTAATATGAAATCCATACCAATACATATTATGTTAGTAATGAATGCATACACACTTGTGAATAACTTGCATATACATATAAACTTGACGCACGCATAGACCTATACATACTCGCATAACTTCCATGCATATACACCTGTTTCACATGAACGCGCAAGTGTTTCACACATACGCGCAAGTGTTTCACATGAACGCGCAAGTGTTTCAATGTGTTTCGTCCCATTCGGCCTCCCATATGTATAGGTGTGTCTGCGTGCAGTGAGTATGTATGTGCGAGTGTTTATAGGTGTATATGCATGGAAGTTTATATGTATATGCAAGTATGTATAGGTCTATGCGTGCGTCAAGTTTATATGCATATGCAAGTTATTCACAAGTGTGTATGTATTCATTACTAACATAATATGTATTGGTATGGATTTCATATTAGTGTGCACGTGTATTTTATATATGTATTTTGAACATCCAATAGTATACATGCATATGCGAGTAATTTATAGGTGTATATGCACGTGTGTTCTGTATGTATTGATAAGCGAAGTTTGATTTAAATCCTACGTGGCGCCTCATAAGAGGGAGCCCTCGAGCAGAAACTCCACATTTTCCTCAGAGAAGTAATCGTTCGTTTTCAGGAAATCCAATGTGAAGCTCGCGCTGTAGGCTGAATAAAACGGAGATAGACGCTTTGACTGATTAAACATGAAGATAATACTTCTGCGACAAGATTTGGTGTATTTGACTTCGTCAAGCCTTCTCGAGTATTTTCATAATAATAAAGTATGCAGTGCTGATTGACATTATGTGATAAGAAGCCACACCAGCTCGACTGACTTTATGAAGTGAGTTAAAACATGTTATTAAACGTTGTATTTTGCTGGACAACAAGTTTATAAACAGTTCATATTACTAGTTTGTTAAGATGTTTGACACATGTTGTTTTTTTCAAACGCACGTAAGCGACTCAAACTCGCAGTGCTTTCAGAGATTGAGCATTGTTTAATGCTCACAGAGCCGCTCTTCACTGACACACTGGGCATTTATTTAATTAAAATCGCTCCTTTACGCTTTCATAAGCGCACAATCCATAAACCAAATCGCGGTTCGATTTCGATTAATCGTGCAGTCCTTCTATAGTTGGGCTCCTTTATTTTCAATTGACTGACTGTAGTTACTAAGAGGTGGCAGTAAAGAAAGCAAAAATATAGTTCTTACCATACCTCATGGGTTTTATCTTATTACTTTGGACAAAGCAAAGCTGTTTCCAACTAGGTGTACTTTATAGTTAAAAGTTGTCATGCCTCTATGGAGTGTAAAGTCAGGAACTGGGGTAGGAAATGCATATTTAAAAAGAAGCAATTTAACAAAACCTGGGCTAGGCTATATCTTTGAAGATATATTAGCCTAAGTTTTAAAATAAATATTTGTATTCATATTTTGTTCTGAAAATATTCTTTGTTTAATGCTGTATAGCAATCAACAGCAAACTTGCATGATGCTTACGAGTATTATGATCCTTATTTCTAAATATTTGATTTTCCGCACAGCCTTCAAAATGTTGACCTTTCTAATCATTGTTATTTTTTCATTGGCTAGGGAAAACAAATAGGATGGAGCCTTAAACTTTGGCATGTAGCACAAGGTTATGTACACAAATATGTGCTCATCCATGTTTCAGGTCCTCGTCTGAATAGAAAGTTATCTTTAAATACACGCCCAAACACTATTCTAACAATTACAATATAATAACAATTACATGACCAGAGAAAAGTGGCACTGACCAAATCCCTGAGCTACTATGTTGGAACTGGCTGGACAGTGTTCTGAGTGTTTACTAAAGCAAAGGTTTTAAAAAAAATTGTATGCCAAGGACCTGCAAATATGATACATTTATACTATATAAAGGTAGTTATATATTTTCATGTATAAAAGCCTTTTTTTTACCTGTGTGAAAAAAAGGAGAAATATTTACTTTGATTAAGTTGACTATCTTTTTTCTACCAACCAGTCTATCTGATCAGGCAGGGTCACCCTTGTCAATTTAAGTGTATTTTTTCGCCCGTTTTATCGTCCACCAGGCTTAGATCAGACTGTAAGCCAGCACCACTAATTATTTCAAATGTATTATGAAACTGTTGATTATTGTTGTTTCTGTGTATGCCAAAGCCTCATTTTACAAACAACAACCGGACTCTTATTTTGAAATTCGAGACTGCAGCACGTGAGCCCACTGTGTTTATTAGACTCTGAAGTTCTCTTTTCCTGTGTAGTGTGTGGAGGCGGTGACCTGTCTGTCTGCGGACACTTTCGATGCTGAAGGAGCTGGACTGCTTATATCGTAGTTGAAGGTGAATCTACCAGGTGTAATGATGCAGGAATACACAAAGACAGCGAAGGAGTTTATGGAAGAACACCCTACAGTCACAGCTGTCCTGATTACGGGTAGGCAAAAGTTAAATCGATAAAACAATGGCTTCGCAGAATAATCAGGGTTCCCAGGGCAATGAAAAACATGTACATTTGAGACACTTTTAAAACTGAGCGTTACATTCGTGAAAAAATCCAGTAATCACAAATGTTTTTTGCAAGTTATGTAAAAGGTAAAAGACATTAGATTTAATTGATTGAAAGAGAACCCTGTTATACTTGATATCATGATACATCTAAGATTTTTCTTATTTTGTATATATTATCTTATTGATATATCTATAAACCTTTTGCATGTGAATTGGATAACCTTTGCCTGTCCTTATCAACTGTACCGACGTTATGAGAGTAGGTTAGAGGGGAGATAATGATGGTGCAGTAATGTTTCACCTGTACCAGTAGGTGTCGGTCTGTTTGCCCTGCGGAGATGGCTGGCTGGTGGAGTCTGCCGCAGCAAAGTGCGCTTGGACGGCAAAACTGTCCTGATAACGGGAGCCAACACTGGCATCGGTAAAGAGACTGCGGTGGACATTGCTCAGAGAGGTCAGATCATTTTAATGGAGCTCTTAAGATGTTATTTTAAAGTATTAATTGAACTGGCATCATATGATAGGTCTATATAGTAGCAAGCCTATTTTGTGATATTATATCAGTAAGGATTTTTATGGTAGGGTAAAAATCCCTGTAAAAAAGGATTTTTATCTCTGGACAGTTACACTACCTTGGCATTTTTTACTTTTAAGCCCCACAAAAATAAAATTGATAACATGTTTATCATAGCAGATGTGTATTCAAGTCAATTTGTGGGTCTTAATTGAACGTTTAATGTATTTTATAACTTTTAGAAACCAGACACAAAATGAGCATCACTTCAATGACCCTAATAACAGTTCCGATGGAAATTCTGTCCCTGCATTTCACAAACAGGCTGGTTAAATGATTGATGGTGGCTCTATCTTATTTGGTTGATATTTATACTCATTGACATTTAGTACCCTCCTTAAAGGTATATGCGCTGAGTATGATAAAGGATAATAAATTCACAGGGCGAAGATAAAACTGGTTTAATTTAGCAATCCTTCACTTATGAAACTACACTAACATAGCCCAGTTTGTTATTCTGAGGCTAATAACATGCCTTCGTGGTTAGAAACTTCTGTGGTCAGCAAGAGAGTGCATACAAGTTTTGTACTGTTGTATTTGTTGAAGGCTTGATGGTTGGAGAAAATCATTGCATTGTCACAATAGTGACTGTTTATAAACCTCCATTGTTCAGGTGCAAGGGTGATTCTGGCATGCAGAGACATGGGCAGAGCCAACAAAGCAGCGGATGAGATCAGGAAGAGGAGCGGAAATGGCAACGTGGTTGTGAAGATGCTGGATCTGGCCTCCTTGCAGTCTGTCCGAGCTCTAGCCAAAGATGTACAGCAGAATGAGGAGAGATTGGATATTCTCATAAATAACGCCGGTAAAGAATGTCAGACAGATTATAATGCACATAGTTGATGTAGTAACAGTGTTGTTACTACAGTGTTGTTACTAACAGTCTCTCACAGTGTTTTGTTTGTTGTTTTGCTTTTTGGCAAAAGATTACTAGGTTTGCTCTGTCTGGAAATTCATTTTTGTCTATTTATTTATGTATGCATTTATTTTTTCCTGCCAAAAGGGATAATGATGTGCCCACAGTGGCAGACAGAAGATGGCTTTGAGATGCAGTTTGGGGTGAACCACCTGGGCCATTTCCTGCTTACCAACTTACTTCTGGACTTGTTGAAGAAATCAACACCTAGCCGTGTTGTCAATGTGTCTAGCTTGGCCCATGAGAAAGGTGTGGTATCCCATTTATGTCTTTATTTATGTCTTTATGTGGTTAGCTGAATTATGCCTAACAAAGCTTGCTCATTTTTTATAATTTTGTCTCTAAATTATATAATATATTATATAATTGGACTCAATATCCAAATTCCTGAGAAGATGCTCAGTTTGGACAAAATGTAAGGTAATTGTATTTTACCATTGTAGGGCAGTGTGCATTGATGGTATTATTTTCCAACAAAATCATTTTTATTTCAATCTATTACAGTGTACAAACATGTAAGGTAAGACACGTTTATTATTTTGATTCCCAGGCATGTAACTCGTTCAATTTCTATTGGATAGGGGAGATTTATTTTGATGATATAAACCTGGAGAAAGACTATGATCCACACGTAAGCTATCGACAGAGCAAGCTGGCCAATGTTCTGTTTAACCATGAACTAGCTGTCAGGTTGAAAGGTAAGCTATTTATCCCTCTTATTGAATTGAAACATCACAGCGTCAAACTCTCAATCATGCTGCTTTCAAACACATTCCCTTTATATCATTCAGGCACAGGAGTGACAACTTACTCTCTACATCCTGGTGTGATCCGTACTGAACTCGGCCGACACTTATTACCCACGCTGGCTCTGTGGAAGAAGCTTATGCTCTTGCCCTTTTTTTTCTTTTTCAAAACACCATGGCAGGGTTCACAGACCACCATCTATTGTGCAGTGGATGAGAGTCTGCAGAATACCAGTGGCCTGTATTACAGGTATGTAGCTTTTTCTGTCACGTGTTAACTGCAATTTAGTACGATTTTGCTCATCAAGTAAATAACCTTTCTAAAGTTAGTGTTACAACACAAAACAAGGTTGCATGTGTGTAACCTCTCACAAGATATAGACTAGCACCAAAGTATAGGAAGAAGCTGACAAACTTGAGACAACAATTTTTGAAGAACAAGCTTTGAAGTTTTACAATGGATATCTTCATCATTTTAAAAATTGAATTCAAAAATGTTTTTTCCATACTGTTTTATATTGAGTTGTCTGAGCATTGTCGTTCAATTATGATAATTTCATGCTGTTGTTTATTGCTCTCTTTTGGTAATTTTGCAGTGATTGTGCACCCAAAGAGGCGGCTCCTCAGGGTAGGGATGATGCTGCAGCCCGCAGACTGTGGGATCTCAGTACTTCCATGGTGGGTCTGGCTTGAGACAACACCTTGCCCAATGAAAAATCACTCTCTTCATTTAAAAACAGTGTGTTGCCTTTTCCTGCCTAGATTTTATATTTCAAATTTTCAGACTATTAAATCTGCTTACTTTACATAAAGAACAGATAGGATGTAGGAAAGTCGTCATGTTTCAATGTGCAGGATGACGCCTATGCAATAAAATAAACTGCAATATGAAGTGTAAATTTAAGTTAATTTAAATTTGTGAGATCTTAAAGGTCCCGTTCTTCGTGATCCCATTGTTCAAACTTTAGTTAGTGTGTAATGTTGCTGTTAGAGCATAAATAATACCTGTAAAATTATAAAGCTCAAAGTTCAATGCCAAGCGAGATATTTTATTTAACAGAAGTTCCCTTTCAAAGCCTACAGCGAACGGCTGGCTTGGACTACATCCTGGTACTTCCTTCATAAATTACGTCAGTAGAACAGACTAACCTCCGCCCACAAGAATACGTGAAAAAAGGGGGCGTGGTCTTGTTGCTGTCCCACGTGGAGAAGAGGACGTGTCGCGTGGAGAAAAGGAAGTGTTGCGTTTGACTGTGTTTGTCGCCATGTCGTCGAGACGCTGTTATTTTCATCCCAGAGTCAAATCACCTTTGTTTGGCTTTCCCAGGGACGCTGTAGAGATCATTAAGCGCATATATCTCCCGTTAAGAGGCGTGACCTTTCCACGTGTGCTAAGCTGCTGTCGAATCACAACACAGGAACCGTGCCACGTTCGCTAAGCTGCGGTCAAATCACAACACGGGAACCGCTGGCACAATCAGAACTCGTTACGTATTTCTGAAGGAGGGACTTCATAGAATAAAGGAACTCATCAGCCGTTTTTAGGAGAGGGAAAACGGTGGTATACAGATAAATAAATTGTGTTAAAAATACAGGTTTTTTTTACACACGAAACATGAACACATGTTATATTGCACACTGTAAACACAATCAAAGCTTCAAAAACACACGAAGAACGGGACCTTTAATGCTATTAGCCATATTGTGCATAGGTATACAAATTAGACATTTTATATACCTTATAAATGCAAATTTCATTGCCAGTGCTTGTGTAATTTGTTACCATGTTTCACAATAAAATTCTATGCATTACATGAATGTAGGCTAACATTTTGACAAAGCCTATTTTTCAGGGATGAAAGACATTAAATGAATTGTAAATTAAAGGTAAAGAGAATTTCATACAGTAAAATCCGTAGCATGACACAAGATGCATTTTTTTTAGTTTATCTGAATGTTTTTGCTCACAGATTTATTTTTATTGCAATTTTAAACTTTAAACTTTTTTGGTATTGTATTCTTTAAGCTGTGAGCATTATTGTCATCAAAAGATAATAAAGTCTGTATTAAGAAAAGTAACACATACTCTACCAATTTGCAAAGACAACAAATCTAATCTACTGCTAATTTATTATTATAAAGATACATGTGATTGAGAAGTGTCCTATGTTGTAAAGCCGAACACAAAAAGAGACTAAAAATACATCACCAACTCAGCTCGAGAGTTTACACTGAGACATACATACATACATACATACATACACCTACATTTCAGTTTTAGTATAGTAAAAATGAATAAATATTAGTATTCATTGGGACCATAATTTAGATGTACAAAACTCAAACATGATGGTTGCATGTAAGAAGTATGACACGAAAAGAAATGACATGCAATTATGAGCAAAGTAAATCATATATGAGTTAGAAAAGGTTTTAAAATAATAGATATTCAGTCACTGACATTCACAAATTTGCACATATCACCAACGCACCCTGACCTGAGTGCCCAGTAGACACAAAGCTGTATGTGTCAGCCACATGCCCTTATCAGTTCTCCGTCCAACAGATTCACCATCTTTAGCTGGGCTGGAAAAGTGATAAGGAGATGTGAGCGACCATTTGAACATATACTCAACAGTCCCACTGAGAACTCCAACTGCTTCCATACAAAACTCCGGCACAAGTTCCCACCTGCTCTGTCCAGCTTTATTCTTTCATCCAAAAGAACAGCAAATGAGTCTTTGTGACATGTCTACCCATATAGGTAGCTGCAGCTGAGATCACCAGGTTAGGCAGGACATCTGTGATTTTTCCAGTGGCTCTCAGTAGCTTTCCACCAGGATAAGTCTAAGTCCGTCTTCCACAAACCATAGTTTTGAAGCAGGAGATCTGCACGGTGTAGTACAACCTCACAGTTTGTACGTATGCCACTGTGGACACACCCCACAGATGAGTTTTATTTCCTCTCCACCCCACCTATCTGCAAGTCAACCATGACATGCCATTGGTTCATAATTGGGGATCATAGGTCAAACCCTTTCAGCAGCCAAAAGAGAGTGTTTATTTGTTGGTTGAGCTGTCAGTCATGATCAAACCAGCCAATGAAACGGGAAAGACCAGGTCCAGTAGGTGTGTTTTATCGCAGGTGTGACTGAAATGAACATTCCAGTCTTCACATACCTGTCTGTGCCATCTCCTCTTCTTCTGCTTCTCTGGCTGTGACACACCCTCTTCAGACAGAACACTTCCTGCTGTTGTTTTTATGGGCTTACACCTGCCAAAATCACTCAGCATCACTTGTCACTTAATGCTCGATAAGGGATAAAGGAATATGAATACTACAATGATATAGAGTTGGTTTGGAAAACCAAGGAGGAGAAAATATAAAGAAGGAAAAGCTTTTGCTGAGTTTCAGAGTTGAATTACTACTGAATCTCACATGCACTCACTTAAAACATTCCGCTATTCAGCGGAAAAACCATTCAGCTATTAGGGAACGCTCTCGGTAACTTTGGGTAACATTCTGACATGGTTCTTGTTCAAAGTTATGAACAAATTTTTTTCCAGTAATGTTGTTAGACCATTCGTTCAAAGTTACTTGGTCTTTAATCACGTTATTAAAAAAATTGCACAAAAATGTATCCATTAAACATTTTTCTGAAACATTTTAGTTACATTTTTTTAAACGCTACTACTTTTTTCAGATGCTTCAGAGAACACTCAGAAGAAACAATACAAGCAAAAACATTCCTTTAATGTTTTCTCTAGCGTTCACATAACCAAGAAAAACATTTTCATAACTTAACGGAATGTTTGCAAAATATTAATTATTAATATTATATTTGTATTAGATGGGTAGGCCCTTAACTGCATAGTTTACCCCCCAAAAAATGTATATATATATATTTTTTTTTTTAAAGCAACATTGAACCCCATTGACCTTCATTGTACAGACCACATAAACCACATACACATTTTTGAGACATTTTTGGAAATGTAAAATGATGACAGTATGTTTTATTTTTTGTGGACTGTCCCTATAACAGGTACATGCAGTAACATGCACTGTTTGCTCTGAGCAGTCAACATCACATGAAATATCCCCACGCAGAGACACACCGCGGGATGTATCAGGGTGTGTGTGTTTGTCATTGTATACGTGTGCCTCAAGGTGGTGTGAGAATGCAGGTTTGTAGCATTCCAGGGAATACAAACTCACTGTATGGCTTCTGATCAAGACGAGTTAAAACAAGTAAAAAGCTTAATCATCCTTCAATGTGACTAAGAACTTATCTCTTGCAATCATGTGTAATGAATGTCAGAGACATAAGAAATATATAACGCTTATGTCTTGTACAAAATAGGCTGAAGGGGACAGAGACACGCACAAATGCACACACATTCAAACGCACATCTGGGAGGAGGTCAGACAGCTGTCCAACAAATTAAATCACGCTCATCTCTCAGTGACTCAACAAATGCTTCACAGACAGAACATGGTTTGGTTTATTCTTAACACTAAAATTAAGTTAAACTTCGAAGTTAATAAATGTGCATAAAAATCAAAGTTAACCCTCTATGGGATTAATTATGTGAAAATGTCAAAAACAAATTCAGATGCAATTTCGCTGCCTGGAAAGTAGTATAAAAAAACATCTTTAACATTGTTTCTTTCCAAATCCAAGCAAAATCAACAAGACTCTTCTTTTTCAGTGTAGCCCACTCTTTCCACACATTTTGACCTGTTTGGTCAATTTTTGGAGTATCCCTGCTTGTCAGTTTAGGGAGGTCAATATAGGCTGTGGCATCTTTTCTGACCTGGTTTTAGTATGGATCATATCTTCCAAACTGGCATAGGATAATGTACCAAAATCCCTGACTTCAACAACAATCTATGACTTATATTCTTCATCTCCCTCGCTGCTTATATCCTCCTTGATCTTCAACTTTTTCCTTCCATCTACAATATTATTTTCTGATGCACTGCTGTCAGTATCATCAATACTTTTTGCAAAAGGTACAGCTTTTCCTCTCTGTCTTCTATAAAACTTACTAACGGCAACTTAAAACCCAAAAAAAGCAAAAAGACTATTATACTGCCTGCCAGTACTGAACAATAGCGCCAGGAACACAGAAAATATGTATTCCCTTAAAAGACTTTGTCATTTATGCATAAGGCACAGATTGTTTGGTCTTTGAATTATTGATTTTACAAAATGTGCATTCGAAATGTGCAATTATATTTTTTTTAAAGTATAATTTATATACATTTCCTAGTCTAAAATGAACTCTAAAATGTGACGGCATGTGTCTCCTTCATTTGCATTCTTGTCGTCAAAAATTTCAAGCACATGGCACATAGATTTTAATTTATTGGCTGAAGGGGATGTCATTATGATTGAATTTGAAATGCAATTTTCTTTGCGTCATTTATAAATGTATAAATGACGATGCCCCATAGAGGGTAGATGAGCTTGGTTTATATAATTCCCATAAACCAAACCTAGTTTCAAGCATTATATTCTTTGAAAAAGACTCCTTTAACAACTGTGGATTGCCTAAAGCAGGTTCATAAATACAGTGAATTTTTGAAGAGCTATAATAAATATATTACATTTTAAAAAGTATAATAAATCAAATTAAATTACATACATACAATACATTGATTTTATTGGCAGATTGAAGTAGTACGTAAAAAGGCCACATGGACTCAACTCTACTGCAGAGAGATGAACAGTCGTTCCGCCTGACTGGTTGTTTTGCGAGTGATGGTTAGTGATGTCTTAGCATGCCTGTGTCAGGGAAAGAGAGCCAGTGACTCTGTGGGCTTTGTGGCCAATTATCTAGTTGAGTTCCTCTGGATGGTGTGAAAGTCGCATGCAAAGCAAACAAGCTTCAGTCATCCTTTATCTGATCCTGGAGTTCCGTCCAAATCACACACCAGGATCATTCATGTGGATAATAGGATATATGCTAAAATATCTTCAGCACAGCAGCAGGATTACAGAACACACATTCCTATTAGTCATCTCCTGTTCATCATTCATTAAAAAAAAAAACATGACAAAAAGTTTAATTCTTAAACTATTGTTGTAAATATACATTTCGGACGTTAAGTAAGGAATATTGTGCCATTTATTTTTAATTATCTAAAATATAAATTAAGGACAGCATAACTAAGTATGTATAGCTTTTAATACTGTTGAAGAAGCATAATTGAAAAAAAAATCTTCCAACGTCTTGCAGTTTTTTTTTATTATCATTGCTTACACGCTAAAAGTGAAACTCGAGGCCCACTCAGTGAAACCATTCACTCATGTATCTTCAGACCAGGTCTGCAAAACTACAAGCACATTATACGCTTTACACTCAGTTTGCAAGTGAAAAACAAACTTGTCGCAAAAAATCTGACACATCACTCAAAACTAACAGCTCATTTATTTAATTTGGGGAAACACTGCCATTTAAATGCCACAATCATTTACTGATTATCTACACCCAATGGTCTGTGTGAAAACACTTATACAAATTGATCACTTAGTGTTTTGAGAAAGAAAGAAATGCAGGGAAATACCCCCTTGCATTTCTGTTTATTGTGTAAATATGTTATTGTGAAATATATATACACACACACACACACACGTCAGAAAGTCAACTTTGTTTCTAAAGCGCTTTATACAAAACAGTTTTAAAGCAATAGTAACAAATTAAAATCCACATGCTGTAAAGCAGCTCAAACCAGTCAATAGTGTCTTTAAAGTAGTTCATTGTAGATTCAGTTCAGTTCCATAACTGTAAAATTCATCAGTTGTGCATACTGTATATACAGTGTATTTGTGCACATGTACGTGTAAGTGCTATGAGTCATGACAAACTCCTGCACTCTGAACATGCAAAAGACACAAGAGTACATCATTCACATCTGTGTGTATTTTGGTGTGTGTGTGTGTCCAATCATTTTATGTTTGTGTGACTTTGCAAAAATTATTTTGTGTGTGTGTGTGTGTAGAGTTTTGAGGAATGGAGCCAGTGTAAGCATTTTTTTAAAACTGTAATTTAACAGATGTTTGAAATTTTATAGACTGCTTGTAATGTTATTGAACATACATATTGATATACGCATAACTGCAATATTAAGTTTTGTTCAAAATACATAACTGTAAATAAATGTAATTTTATTTTAATTCTTTAAAATAGTAGAGGTTATTATATGTTTTTCAACAACTTACATTAAGAACAGCTATAGCATATATTTCCATCGTCACACTCACAAATGTTAAAGAGTTCAAATGTAAAGTACACATATTCCCTGCTTTATTTTCAGATGACTATATTCTGCCTGATACAGCAGTTTCATATGAAAGAGCAAAGTCAGACCAACCCCTTACTCTCAGGCTGAAACATGAGAAGTTGTGAAAAAAATATTTTGCCCTGAGCAAAAAAGAAAAAGATTTAGTTTATTTTCAAGCTGAATGTATTTTCATTCTTTTTATTGCCCTGGACTTATACATTTTTCAATAGAATTTAAATATGAAATGTGGTTATTTCTGAGAAATACGATTATCAACTTCACATTTTCACATGACAAACATAAGCTAAAGCAACACAAATTTGGTCATCACTGGTTTTGTCATCACTGTTTGGAAAACTAAAAAATATTCATCAAAGACGGAAGGCTACAGGGAAGCTACTCGTATAAAAAGATACAAAACAGCTTGGTACACTGAGGCTACTTAAAGGGGCTTCATTATTTAATATTTTACAACCATACTAAATACATTGAAACATACATTTACACTAAATATCCAATTTAAATTAAAAGCCACACAAGGATTTCTGTAAATATTGTTGAGGTTAACACAAAAATGTAACTTGATATAAGATTATTTGCTGCCTTTCCTAAGATTCCTTCGCACACAAGTGTAGGCTAATGGACAGAGGAGAGCTTAGTATGCATTAGTTCTTCTTCTTCGAGTTATCTATAGTTATATTAAGACCTACGTATGACCTTGCTGCCTTATGCATTTGTACAATTGAACTTCTCAGCCACTAGAGGGAGACACTTCCCTGGTACTGGCTCGTAAAAAGAGAAATATAAGAAGTAAATGGAAATGGCTTCTGACGTCACACAACAGTATACTAGCGTACTACTATTTCTACAAAGACTTGGTGAATTCGGAGACCGCACTAGCACACTACTTCTACGGTTTCTGTCATAGAAAGATGTGGTAAAAGTAGCAAGAGTGGTAGCTATACAAGTATGCAGTTCGTAGCAGCTGTGTCCGAAATTGCATACAGCTACAATATAGTAGACGAAAAACAGCATTTGACAAAAGAGTTGTGTCTGAATTCACAGTATTCATAAAAGAGTAGGCAAAAAGTACCCGGTAACCATACCATCGCATACAATGGACACTTTATTATCCCATGATGAGGTTTTGTGTGAACGTTGACAGGTCACATGATGACAACATGGCGAATGTAGTATGCCCGGATTTCATTCACACCACACACATTCATACGATATAGAGTGTAGGCTACTTTTAGCGCTTGCAAAATAAGCAGGCCTATACCTGCTCGGGAGAGTAGCTATGTCATTTTAGATGCAGCCAATATCTTTATGGCAGAAATAGTAAGAATAGTATTTAGTAGGCTATAGCAACAGTAAATATGGGTTTGATGAAAAATTACAGTTTTAGTTTTTAGATTATTTTAATTAGCACTTTTAATGTTACTATTTCTTTTTATTTATTTCTTTTTATTGTTCAAATTGCCCTGCTCTTCACAAGCCTCTCAAATGTCTCTATCACCAAAAAAAAATCAAGAGTTAATAAACACGTTAGAAGTGATTCAGCTCATAAAATGTAAAGCAATAATGAAATAATATATAAATCATTAACAAATTATTAGTCTAAAATAGCTTTAAATTACAAATTAATGAAATAAATGAAAGCTTAAGTGTAATTCTTTCATTTTATTACACCATGCTTGTTTACTGCACCACAGAGTACCCAAACACTAAACGTCATGAGTGCACATTAAAAACACCTCCCGAATAATAATAATAATATTAATAATAATAATAACAATAACAAATACATTTTATTTGTAGTGCGCCCTACAGCTACAACATACAAAACAATAGAAATCAAACATGGAACAAATACATAGTAAACAGAAAAAAACACACTGTAGTAAATTGTAATTATAAATTAAAAGCTTGACCAAAAAGATGTGTCTTAAGAAGTTTCTTAAGACAATTCAAAGACGTAGCATTCCTAATAGATAATAAATATTAAGATGGTCTTCCGAGATTATCAAAGAAACTTTCACTCTTTCGATGTCATAACAAAAGGGGCGGGTACAGTTACTAAACCAATCAGTAACGCGGGAGTTTTCATAACAGCGTGATTCAAAGGAAGTGTGTTGAATAACCTCACTCCTGCATAGATATGGATGCGGATAAAAGTGATATAAGTTTAAAGACGATTCAAAGTTTACAGGTGAGGTTCGCTGCCTACTTAAACGTTTCTCCCTTCCAGACATTATAGAAATAAAGTACGTGCTGACTGATAAATATTCGGTATGTGATAAGTATCTTGGCATTATCTGCATACGTACATGTAACGTTATAGAGACAGTTTATTTATTGTCATAAGCGTGTAACTGTTAACGTTAGATCGAATGAATTGACGTTTGATTCATAATTATGGCCTAGTTACACTTTTTTTTTAAACTTAAACGTTAACATTAGTTCCGCTATGATACCTAATTTACAACAACAGAATAAATTATAGCGGTTTAACTGTTATTTCGACTATTTATAGCTGAGGCACTGAACAACAGCGAAAACTGTTATATTTGGATGAAAATAAAGTGAAGTACTGTAACGGACGAATTCAAACCGATGCGCTCAGTACTGTAAGTTAGTGTTTAAACTGTTTTGTTAAGAAACTCCTGCTTTGCAGTCCAATGAATGCAGTGATTATAGCGCCCCCTGTATGACACAGGCCCAGAAACATGCTGGTCGTTAAGGCAGGATTATTCTCTCAATGTAAAATGTATAATTTTTAGGAGAGGACACCACCTCAGAACCCTGGAATGGACGAACCAGTGCGTCGGACTTCCCGGCGAATAAGAGAGAAACAAAAACAAGAAAAGAAACGCATGTTATCCTCTAAATGTCTGACATTTAGGTCCGAGGTGAAAAACACCAGAAAGGGAGTCAAGAGAAAGGTAACGACGTCCCGTATTAACATTTAAGCACTAATTGTGTTCGTGAACATGTATGCATATTATTGACTATTGCATATTATCTTAGAAAAATGACAGTGGGGAAGAAGAACATGTACAAGAGACACAAGCAGGCAATGATGAAGAATTTCCACCAGTAAGTACAAACATTAACGTTTACCGCCAAAATGTCGACTTTCCATCTGAATGGCAAAATTTGTCATCGTTGTCATCTCAAACAGGGTTATCGTGAGGGTTTGTCTGAATATGAGCTGGAGCGACTGGAGAATATCAGACAGAACAAGGCCTTCCTTAATTCCCTGAAGTTGCCGCAGGTAAAACGTTGTAGCGAGGCAGACAGGAGAGTCATTTATTTAATCATTTGGCTGTTTTTCTACATTAAACTTTCTTGACTTTATGCCCTTGACTTAGTACATTGGTACTTGTTTGCAGATTTCTGAAGCTCTGAGACCCAAGCCTAAACCTACTCAGAAAGGCCTGAAAAAGTAACCATTGATAGTGACTTATCAAAATGGCACAAATAAATAATCACTCTCTCACTAACTAAAGAAATGATTTACTTTAGGGAAAAGACAGAAACAGAGATGCTCCCTGTTCGCAAGTCACTGCGGTTACAGAATAGGGGTCCTCAGAAAACTGTTACTTTAGAAATGACCCCTTCTTCAGCCAAAGAGCCTGTAAGTCACTGACATGCATCTGAATTTTAATGAATGAATGTTACATTTCAACACAATTTTGACAAAACACTATGAAATAATTGGATCTGAAATTAAACCAATGTGTCTTATTTCAGTGGAAAAAAGTTAAAAAGGCCCCTGGACCAATACCACTGAATCCAATCAACCTGGATGAGGATCTCAGGGTACCTGAAGATTTGTTAAATCTCTGGAATGAGGTTAGTGTTAACGCATGCACAGGAACACTCCTATATAAAGTGGAATTTGGTCATAATCCAGTTACTTGTGCATCACGTATTAACCCAAAATCTGTATGATTTATATATTTAATAGGTCCCATTAAAACAAGATACAGAAGCATTGGATTTGAAATCGTGAGTAACGTCAAAAAGAGTGTTTGTCTATGCATGTCATTTTGGTGTCTCTTCTGTCAGTTTCAGATAAGGTTAATCTTGTAGTAATTAGTAGCAGTATTCGCGATGAGAAGGTGTCATATGTTTTAAATGTATTAACATTTGTTTTCAGGTACCAAGAAATGCTGAAGAAATTATCTATCGATAAAGGTTGTGTGGTGAAAGTTGTGAAAGATCGGGTCTGTTCAGCAGCTTTTCACCCCTCCGCTTCTAGCTTGCTCATGGCAGCAGGAGACAAGTTGGGCCACCTGGGACTCTGGAAGCCAGTGAGATAACCATATACGGGGGTGATAAAAGGGAGAGATGTTTGTGAAAGTTGGATAGTGGGAATGAGATTAAGTGAATAATGGCAATTACAGATTTCTATTATGCCTATCATAAGATGTTAAATGTGTTTCCTTAAGGATGCTAGTTGGGGTGATGATGGTGTGCTCTGCTTTGAACCCCACTCTCGTGCAATTACCAGCATGGCTTTCTCATCTCACCCCTGCAATCTCATCACAGTCAGCTATGATGGTTCTGCACGCAGCATGGACCTGGAGAAGACCGTGTTTGATGAGGTGACAATTACAGCCGGTCTTTGAAATGTTTACACTGGTCATACATAAAAATAAATAAGCTTTTTTTGAAAAATTAAAAATTAATTACAGCTGAATACCATGAATAAAAATCAATAGGCTAAAAAACACTTACACACAAAACAAAAATACCACAGCAAAAACAACTATCTTAACATAAATAAATAATAAACAAATTGGCAATAGCACAAATAAATACAACTGAACAAATATACTAATACTATACTTAGATTATATAATTATATGCCGTATTTCCTCAAATAAAAGCCTGTAGTCAATTAAACGCCGGGCCTCTGATAGTGGCCAGGGGTATGGCCAGCACAAACAAATTAAGGCCGGGGGGAAATTATTTCCTTTCATTTCATGTGCATTCAAGTTCAGGGTAATGTACAGTAGGGTTGTGCCGAAGGAGCGAAACCATCGTGGCCATCGCCCCCCTCTGGGAGTCTTGCGAGTGCGACGCACAATCCTGGTCTCTTCTATACTTAAGCTAAACAATCAATCAATCAATCAAGTTTTATTTATATAGCGCCTTACAACAACCAAAAGGAGCACAAGGCGCTTTCCAGTAAAACATCAATAGACAACATAATGTAACAACATTAATGTACATAAAATAGCAGTCCAGTCAGAGGCTACGCGTTAAAAGCTTGTATGAATAAATGTGTTTTCAACTGTGATTTAAAAGCACAGTGATGCTTCTAAAGTGTGCTGGAAGTGCGTTCCACAGCTTAGGTCCCAGGACGGCAAATGACCGGCCTCCAAACTTTTTGTACTTGAACTTGGGAATAACCAGAGGAGGTATATTTAGAGGAGCGGAGAGTTCTGGCTTGCTGGTAGACTGTTAATAATTCGGCGAGGTAGGCCGGGGCCAGACCATAAATGGCCTTGAACACGAACAGCAGGACCTTATACTCCACCATAAGCCGCACCGGGAGCCAGTGAAGCGAGCGGAGGACAGGGGTGATGTGTGAACGTTTGGAGGTGTTGGAGAGAAGACGTGTTGCCGCGTTTTGTACCAGTTGAAGCCGACTGAGGAGTGAAAGATTTAGTCCAGTGTAGAGGGCATTGCAGTAATCTATCCTCGAGCTGATGAAGGCATGAATTGCTTTTTCAAGGTCAGCTTGGCACAAGAATGATTTGACCTTACTTACCCCTTTTCCACCAAAGCAGAGCCAGAGCTAGATTGGAGCCAGATCCTAGTTCCAAATCGGTTCTTTGTGTTTCCACACCCAAAGCTCCAGCTCCGAGCCAGGAAAAGTGGTTCTTAAGTAGCACCAAAACATTGCTGGGCTAGAACAGGGCTAGAAGTAAGAACCGATTACGTCAGGCACTGGGGGCGGGGTCAACAAGACGAACACAGACTTGAGATCCGCCATTGTTGAAATAGCAGCTAATGGAGCTAACAGCTGCTGCTCGTTTGTAATCTCCGTCTATACAAATTACGGCGAACAGCATGAATGCTGTGTTTTCGTTGTGTTTTGATGCTGATGTAGGATCGTAAAGCCGTGTGAATCAATAGTAACGCAACTTTTGCATTGCTGATGGAAGGCTTGTTGGCAGCGGTGCTGTGCAGACCGATCGCCGTATGATAACGAGTCCAGCGAGAGCACACGACTCCTTATGCTTTTGATTCACTCATGCATTTTTTTTTTATATTATATGTGGATCGGTCTGCGCAGCGCCGATGCATCTCAAACAAACCTGGTGTGTGTGTGTTTCCCGCTAGCGTTGCTGAGAAAGATGAGACGTATACAGTGACGTAAGACCTGGCTCTGTTGTGGCTCTCTAGCCTGTGGAAACGCAAACGGTTCTTAGCAGGCTCCTCAGTTGAACCAACTATGAACTGGGACTAGCTCTGGCTCCGATCTAGCTCTAGCACTGCCTTGGTGGAAAAGGGGTAACTGAGTAGTCTTAGCTGGTAAAAGCTCGCCCTCACTACCGCACCAATCTGTTTATCGTACTGCAAGCTTTGGTCAAAAATAACACCCAGGTTACGTATAGTGGGAGCAAACTGAGGTGTTAGAGGACCAAAATTAAAATTAAAAGAACTGCTGGATGAGTCCGGGCTGAACAGGATGTACTCAGTCTTTTCTTCATTCAAATGAAGGAAATTCTGGGAAAGCCACTGTTTGACGTCCTGAAGGCAATTATGGAGAGGGTCCAGTGCAGAAAGGTTACTCAGAATCACAGGGAGATAGATCTGGAGGTCGTCGGCATAGAAATTAAATTGAACGTTGTGATTGGAGATGAGTTGACCAAGTGGCAGCATATAAAGTGAGAACAAAATAGGACCGAGAATGGAACCTTGAGGCACACCATATGACATAGGGGCAACTGAGGAGGAAAAGTCATTAAGCATTACTGAGAAAGTTCTGTTAGTAAGGTATGAAGAGAACCAATTTAGCACCGCACCCTGCAGACCAGCAACATGTTGAAGACGAGAGATGAGGATGGCATGATCCACGGCGTCTAAACACTTTGCAGGGATTGCTCTGTAAATTAAATAGAGAATATAACTGATGCATATCTGCTATTTTAAATACTGTAGATATGTGACGTGTGTTAGTCTGTGAAAGCTACACAAATGATCTGGACAATCTCTTAGCCTCTTGTCTTTTTTACACATCTTACTCTGCATTTAACTTAAACTATTTTATTTTGTACAAGAAAACAGCATAGGCTTCAAAATAAATTGTTATTGAAATATTGAAAGTGGTCATTTGAACTACTCGAACGAACATTTAAAAAACAATATGCAAAATCAAAATTGAATAGCTCCATAACGGATTGAGAAAAGTGCACGCATTAGTTGGGTTAGAAAAATAACGAAATTATAGTTTTTTTTAAGTAGAAAATAATATTTATGTAAAGAGATATATATTAAAATAAAAAGTGCTTAAAGGAACACAACTCTTCTTAAGTGGAAGGAATCTTTTTTCCCTCACGTGGAATACAGAAAGCACATTAGTTAGGTTAGTAAAATAATGAAATTATAGAGTTTATAACGAGTCTATAAAACACGAAAGAACAACAAATATATCACAAAAGTACATTTCGTTTTGTATAAATTGTATCTTAATTTTAATCAATGTTTTATCAACCAAATTGCCCAGATTTAATAAATAACAAGCAAATAGCCTATAACAGACAATGACATGGAGGTGGAGGCGGCAGCGCCGGCTTAAATGAACAACTAGAAAAGGAAAAAAACTTTAGTCAGAGACAGCCCTTACTATTTATTTCAGATAGGCCTATATTTGATCCAGCAGGTCACAAAGGGAGTTCTGGGTTGAGCGTGCGGCGCTGAGCGGAAAGAACTTCAGAAATTAGCAGAATCTCCAGAAAGACGCTTGATCTCCACTGGAATATTACCGCTCTTTCAACGCACATACCGCAATAGTCACAATATGACCTCATGTATGTTTTAAAAACACAATATAACTTATATAAATAATACTTTTTAATGGGCCACTTAAAATGTTTATTACAAATAAATTATTAAATTCTAAAAATGAACAAAAAATTGCATTGCATTTGCAATCCTTTGAAACCACCCCACTTCCCGCGCCCCTGATGATATCTGTCCTCTGGAACGCTATCGCTTTTAATTTAAAACGGTTTATTTAAAACAATTATTTTTTCAAATAGGTGGAATTCGAAATACAGCCCTGCCCCTAATGAAAGCCTGCCTCAAATAAAAGCCGGTGACCTTCTGCAGTTCAGGTAAATAAAGGCCCCGGCTTTTATTTGAGGAAATACGGTAAGAATGATTTCTTAAAGGATTAGTTAACTTCAAAATGAAAATGTCCTGATATTTTACTCACCCCCATCTCATCCAAGGTGTTTGTGTCTTTCTTTCTTCAGTAAATTAAGAAATAAATTTTTTTGAGGATTTTTCTCCATGTAATGCACTTCTATGGCAACCAACGGGTTGAAGGTCCAAATCAATGCAGTTTCAAAGGGCTCTTCACGATCCCAGACGAGGAATAGGGTCTTATCTAACGAAACCATCTGTCATTTTCCCCAAAAAATTTAACATTTATATACTTTTTAACCTAAATTGCTCATCTTGCGCAATCACGTACGAAAGGTCATGCTAGACGTAGGCAGAATTACTGCCCCAAGCCAATGTGGGAAGACCAATACAAACAGCCTTTACCAAAAAAACCTCCATCCCCAACCTCGAAAATTGTCCGAAATTGTTTTACGTTTTTTTGCTAAAGGTTGTTTGTATTAGTCTTTGCACGTGCGCTTTGTAAACAAAAGCCTACGTCTAGCATGATCTTTCCAACGTGATTACGTAATCCATGGCGAGCCGCAGAGCAGCGCAAGGTTTAAAAGTATATAAATGTTATTTTATTTTGAAAATGACCAATGGAGCCATTCGAAACGCTTTGAAACTGCATTGATTTGGACCTTCTGCATGGATTAGGAAATATTCATTTTGAAGTGAACTAATCCTTTAAAGATCATGTGACACTGAAGACCGGAGAAATGGCTGCTGAAAATTCAGATATGCCATCACAGCAATACATTACACTGTAAATGTATCTTAAAGGGGTGATGAATTGAGAAATCAACTTTCCTTTGAGCCTTTGATATATAAAAGTTCATTGTGATATAAGAATATGCTGTAAGTTTCAGAGCCTTCGAATCTTTACAGATAACCACTGTTTTGTACTCAGGTGTATCGCTCAACCTCTGGCCTGAAAAGTTTTGACTTTCTGTCAAGCGACTGCTCCACTTTACTACTCGGTGAATGGAATGGAGATGTTGCTGTTGTTGACCGTAGAACTCCTGGGTGAGACCGAAATGTCAACATAAATGTTAAACATAACATAGAAATATATTTATTTACATCATAAATTATAAACAAAATGTGTGATTTGCAGGGAATGTGAATCTTTGCATACCATGGCCGGAAACCCTATACGCTGTGTTCATGTCCATCCTGTGCAACATCATTACTTTGTAGTGGCAGAGAGCAGGTATCACACAAAACTTCTCAACTAGACATTCATTTCATTTTCACCAACTAATGATCAACGTAATGTTCCTCCACAAGTTGCTGAATATATTACATGCCTTGCAGATGGAACTATATTGTTTTTGTCTTTTTCTCCTTTTAGTTTTGTGAACATATATGATGTGCGTCATCTAAAGCGAAGGAACAGTCTGGCAGTCTGTGAACTCAACGGTCACACCCGTAGCGTCTCCAGTGCCTTTTTCTCCCCACTCACAGGCAACCGGGTTCTGACCACCTGCATGGACAACCAGATCAGGTGCTCAGAGATCACAAGTGTCACTGCTAGATCTGCTTGTATTAAATCTTCTTGCAAATGTACCAATAGCGGGTGCCAGAGCATGGCTATGACCATATTTGATGTGCCAGAATAGGTTGAATAGGCTTTGTATTCTTTTTTGTGTTTGTGAGTGTTTTCCCCCCTCCCTTACTACCTATAGTTATAAACTATACAAAGCAATTTACTATAAAATATTCTTCTAAGAATTGTAAATGCCATCCATCTTCCAAACCTCTGTAGGGTCTGCTGGAGCCTGAAAAATTGGAAATACATTAGATTTGTAATAATTGTTTTATTAACTTTTTTGCAAATTTGTTTTAGGGTATTCAACACTTCCCAAATGGATGGCAATACTCCTGTACTAAAATCAATTACGTAAGTATGGATGCTGCTATCATGTCTGTTGTTATTACTGTTGTTATTGTATGTTTGGTGTAGCCTTGACCATAAGAGACTTCTTTCAAAAACATTACAAAAACTTTTGAACAGTAGTCTATCTTTATAAAAATCATGATACAGACTTGTTTTAAAATCAAAAGAATTGCATAGCGTAAAAGGGGCTGCAAAAATGAGCTAAGCATATGTAACACTTTAAGACCCCACAAAAAGTGGGTGCAAAAATCAAATATTTTGTGTGCATTTATCTCTTATAAATGCATTCATATTTAAAGGTCCCGTTCTTCGTGATCCCATTGTTCAAACTTTAGTTAGTGTGTAATGTTGCTGTTAGAGCATAAATAATACCTGTAAAATTATAAAGCTCAAAGTTCAATGCCAAGCGAGATATTTTATTTAACAGAAGTTCCCTTTCAAAGCCTACAGCGAGCGGCTGGCTTGGACTACATCCTGGTACTTCCTTCATAAATGACGTCAGTAGAACAGACTAACCTCCGCCCACAAGAATACGTGAAAAAAGGGGGCGTGGTCTTGTTGCTGTCCCACGTGGAGAAGAGGACGGTCGTGTGGAGAAAAGGAAGTGGTGCGTTTCAGTGTGTTTGTCGCCATGTCGTCGAGACGCTGTTATTTTCATCACGGAGTCAAATCACCTTTGTTTGGCTTTCCCAGGGACGCTTTAGAGATCATTGAGCGCATAGCCGCATATATCTCCCGTTAAGAGGCGTGACCTTTCCGTACAACTTGCGCTAAGCTGCTGTCGAATCACAACACAGGAACCGCTGGCACAATCAGAACTCGTTAAGTATTTCTGAAGGAGGGACTTCATAGAACAAGGAACTCGTCAGCCCGTTTTTAGGACAGTGAAAACAGCGGTGTACAGATAAGTAAATTGTGTGAAAAATACTGTGGGTTTTTTTTACACGCGAAACATGAACACGTTATATTGCACACTGTTAACACAATCAAAGCTTCAAAAACACACGAAGAATGGGACCTTTAATTCCGACTAGATGTCTGGATTATTCTGCAATATTTAATCAGAGGTGCCCATTGTAACACCCTGTTAAAATCTTTCTATGTAGGCACAACATGCAGACAGGTCGGTGGCTGTCCAAGCTGAGTGCAGTATGGGACCCCAACCTGCAAGAATGCTTTGTGATTGGCAGCATGGACAGGCCTCGCCGAATTCAGGTATATCACGAGAGCGGTCGTCTCCTTCACACTTTTCGCAACATGGACCACCTGACCACAGTGTGCTCCATCACAGCATTCCACCCAAAAAGGAGCACTCTGCTTGGAGGCAATTCAAGTGGGAGGCTGCACATCTTTACTGACTGTTTCATCAACTAGGAAAGATCAATTTATTAACCTGTTTGTTGAATTGATTGTGTTGGTTTTCTGCTTCCCTCCCTTTTTTTTTTTTATAAATACGCACAACATAGCACTTGCTTGTGCTGTTGTTTTATGTAAAATACGTTGTTTGTTTTTGTTCTTGTAACATTAAATATGTAATATTAAAGAGAATATAAAGACTTCAATCATCTTCTATTCAATAATCTAATCGTTTTTCTTTCAAATAATGCCATATGATACAGTAGCTGATAGCAATTTGTACCTGTATTTTCTTATGAACATGCTCATCCTGAATTCAAACGCAAAGAAAGATTATAGTCCAATCTATAAGTCAATTTAGCACATAAATCAAAACATTCACTCCAATACATATAAACTTAAATAAAAAAAAAAACAGGTTTATTTAAGAATCTGCAGAGTTGCCTTGAGAAACAGTTTACTATGAATGTGACAGGCTTTATGTCCTTTAATTACACCAGAACTCAAACAGTCAGTGATGAAAGAGACTCATCACAAGTAATTATTAGATTTTTTTTTTTCAAAGTGCAAAATAAATAGCAAATCAATACAAAGGAACAGTAATTATCCACTCAGAGGTTGTTAAACCAAACTTCAGATTAGTTTAATTCTGGCAACAGTAGTGGTGCTCAGGAATGGGCACATTGGGCAGCAGATGGTCCTGTACCCGATGAAGAGATGTAGCTTTGGTACATAGGGCCCAGGCACACACTTTTTTTTCTTCTTACCCACACAAGCCTATCTACTCATGCAGACATCCAACCATTTACATGGGCCTTACATGTTTATTATTTTACACTAGAAATCTCTTGGTGTGTTTCTTTGAGTTGCTGTAAATCAAGGCAATATAAATGAAAATAACTGAAGTTAATACAATAGACTGCTCTGAGGTCAGACACCGATGAAGGCCACAAGGCTGCATGCACCTCCTATTTCCATATTTTCCATATTCCCAACCAAAATTATATTAGGAGGACGGTGTGTATTAATACACAAGACTTCACGTGTATGCACCTGCATGTCATTATGCTAATGTATCGGGTATTAATGTAGCCATGTGATCCATTTCATACTAAAAATACAGCGTTGATGTTTGTTCGAGCTGAAAAGAGTTAAAGGACTCTTTGCAAACTATCGGTCCATTTAATTTGAGACAGAACCAAAGTGGCTAACCCATGAGATCAACCAGGAGGTCAAGATGGCCTCCAACTACCTGCTCATTAGCAACTCGAAAAAGATGAGCATTGGTTCTCATGGAGGAACATCTTAATCAACTTATGGTTGATAAGTGCCAGCACAGGCCATTTGTTCCTTAACATTTATTCAGCTTGACTTTAATTCAAACAATTTTTATGCTGTATTGTAGTTTCCCACATCCTTCCCAAAATTATAATAGTCAAGTTCCTGGATGGCTACTTCAGAGAGCTTAGTTAGGTTCGGTGCATCATTGTTTTCCATATTCTCTGGTGCTGTAAAATTGAAGTTCTCATCCTCATAGTCCTCATGGGGCTCCATGTCTGATGGGCCATCTGCATCAATTCAAAATGAAATTTATATAAGAAACGTGTAACTGCCATATTAGAGCATGTTGATTAAATACTGTTGTATTCTTCTTACCGTGTCCATCTGGGGAGACGTCCATTCCATGTTTGACCTTCATGTGTCTGCTAAGATTACCCTTCAGGTTAAATTTACTCGAACAGCATGCACACTTGAAGGGTTTACTGCCTGCATGGAGGTGCATGTGGCCCAGGAGGTTGTACATTCGGTTAAATGACTTTCCGCACACCTGTGGAAAATGAATCAAAAGAGCTTTACAAACCAGATGTTAAAAGTGTCAAAGAGATGGTGTGAAGAGCCTTTTCAGTCTTACCTTGCACTTGAAGGGTTTCACAGGCAGGTGTACGATCATGTGAGTTTTGAGCGTCTGTTTCTGGACGAAAGATTTGAAGCACACGTGACACTGGAATGGTCGGACGCTGGCATGAATTAACATGTGCCGCTTTAGGTTTGCAGACAATGTAAACTCTCGGGCACATACGTCACACTTAAACCCCTTTGTTCCCTAAAGGGGGGAAAAGCACAACCAACAACTAAAATAAACCATGTCAAAGTCATAAAGGTGCTAAAGGTTTGATGCAAATTGAAAATACATTACAAATAAATACATTTTAAATCATTTTGAAGTTTATGACAGCAGTGAATAGTCTAAACAATTTGCATACATATGAAATATTTGTTATGGTATCAACTGAAATACTATACTGCAGTGTCTACACTGTAAAGGTCCTGTTAGGTCCTAATGCTAGCTAGATAGATCTTGTGCTACAATGATCATTGTTCAAAGGAAAATGGTTGAGAATGAAATTGAGAAAAACGGAGGGACGAAAAAAGAGAAAAGAGGCCTTTACCAGTCATTTACTGAATGAGTGAGAGAGATGGGAGGCGTTAAAGAGAACAGTAGACAGGGGTAACAGAAAAATTGGCTTGAACGAAGGCAGATAATTAAAAGTGCAAACAGTCAAGTAAATAGTTGATAAATCACTCAAACCTTTAATGGGTATTAATGGACCTGCATACCCGATAATAGTTAAATGGCTGATATTATCTACACTACTAGTGTGTGTGTCTGTGTCTGTGTGTGTCTGTGTCTGTGTCTGTGTCTGTGTGTGTGTGTGTGTGTGTGTGTGTGTGTGTGTGTGTGTGTGTGTGTGTGTGTGTGTGTGTGTGTGTGTGTTATAGAAAAAAAAGTTAGACACTAACAACTGGATTGGAATCGTTAGGTCTATACAAAAGAGTTTTAAATGTGAAGTAAACTAGGAGTACACTCAGTTAACGATGGGTTAACCCCTACAGAGTTAAATTTATTCTGTAATCTATCACTATCCCTTTACGTTACTGCTAGATGATGATCTAAATTGTAAAACAGTTGGAATGACCCAGTATTAGCCAATACCAATAATTAAAATGATGGCTGATTTACAGTTCTGGATCAATCATACATTCATTGTTCATGTAGGTATGTGACCAAACCATAACAGAACATAAAGACACTAATATAATAGCAGCAAGGATATACAGCTGTTTAAAAACACAATAATACACTCTGTACCTTGGTAGCGCGGACCTGAGGCTTGTTTGTCTTGTGTGATAGGGAGTGTTGGCGTAGCTGATGCAGTTGAAGAAACTGTAGGCCGCACTGACTGCAGGAGAAGGAGCGCTGCGTTTGGTGCTTCAGCAGGTGATTCTGCAGCTGGCTGCGGTAGGCGAACGACTTGTTGCACTGGCTACACTGGAAAGTGGAAGGTCCTTGGTGGCTCACCTGATGACGCTTTAGGTGGGCATAGGTAGGAAACTCCATGCCACATTGCGAGCAGACGTGGCACCGGCCTCGTTCATGCTTTACTTCGTGAGCACGGAGTTCACTGGGGTAGGCAAAACCACGACGACAAAAACGGCAACTGAAGGGCTTAACGTCGGTGTGCTGCAGCATGTGCCGCTTCAGGTGGCTGGTCTGGGTGAAGCCCTTCTTGCACACGGTGCACTTGTGTGGCCGTGTGCCCTGGTGAGTCAGCAGGTGTGTCTGAAGGTGGCTGGGCTGCTTAAAGAGTTTGCCGCAGTGTGGACACGCGTGTGGCTTGATGCCATTGTGGCCCAGGATATGTGTGACCAGATTGTACTTGGAGGTGTACGACTTCTCACACATACGGCACTTCCAGCGCTTCAGACCCTCGCCAACGTCCACGCAGTACGACTCGTTGATCTGGATGTTGATGTCCAGCCGGTCGATACGGCGGCCACGGGGTGCCTCCCCTTCCACGGGCTCTGCCCAGAACATCCCCTCACTGTTCTCATCGAAATCCCCGACCCCTTCCATCTCGCCTCCCTCGTAGCCGACCTCGCTAGCCTGAAAATAGCTGCTGATTTCCTCGCCTCCACTTCCTCCTTTCCCCATGTCATTTCTTCCGTTGTCCCTGTCCTCGGTCACCTCATTTACTCCTTTTTCATGTGTGTGGCTCCTGTTGCGTGAAGGCACCTCATGAGGTGTGTGGCTGTGCGAATGAGGGTGTAAATGTTGGTCAGGCGGAGGGTGCGTACTCTTGGGGTCTCGGACGCAGGTGGTGCAGCAGTTGTTGGGTTGGGGTTGGGGTTTGGGCACAACCCTGTAGCTGGAGGGGTCCACCATCTGCATGCCTTCTCTGGGCACCATGTTATTAATCATGTGAGTGCAGGAGGGCAAACCTGGGGTCACAACCTCTCCTTTAACGTGTAACACCATGTCTTGGTGCTCTACAGGGGGTTTGCTGTTCTCAGGTTGCCCCTGCCACCTTCTCTCGGCACAGCTGGAGTGCATATGCCCATCCTCGCCTAAATTCTCTCCAAGATAGTCGCCGTTGGCGCCTATAAGCTGGTCGGCGTACTCATAGTCCATTCTCTCACCTGGCGGAGCGGGGGACTCTTTGGGGTCTCCGGTGTAGAAGCCGTTGGGGGCGATGGTGGCGCCAAAGACGTCGGTCTGTGAGATGAGTCCCAACACAGCAGCTTGGGCCAGCGACAGGACCACCACAGGGTCTGTCTGTGTGCCTGCGTCCATCTGCTGGTGCATGGCCTCAGAATAACATCTGACCAGCCGCTGTGTCTTCTCCTCCTGTAGAGCACAAACAAACACAGGCAGATTAGTTTTGTAGGCCTACATGCCCAGTATCTCTATCTAGTTTGAAACTTCCTGAAATCATTTGCAAACTTTTATCTAAAGCAGGGGTGTCCAATCCTGATCCTGGAGGGCCACTGTCCTGCAAAGTTTAGCTCCAACCCCAATTAAACACACCTGAACAAGCTAATCAATGTCTTATTAGGCATACTAGAAACTTCCAGACAGGTGTTGAGGTAAGTAAGAGCTAAACTCTGCAGGACAATGGCCCTCCAGGACCGAGTTTGGACACCCCTGATCTAAAGATATTGTGTGCGGTTAAGGTATTGTGACTATAGACAAGTTTACTTTAATATTTTTTGCGCTGTTTTGTTATTGACAAAGTGACTGTCGCATAAGCTTTGTTGTATCTCAAAAAAAATTGTCCTATATGCAAAATTTTAGGGTCCATAAAAAAAGATTGGTACAGTGAAATGTTTGGTCAGTCAAGCCAGTCGCTGTTTGACGTGGCCAAGAACACATAGTATATTCAGATCGTTATTTGTTCTGGTTTTAGAGTTCAGAAACATCAAATCAATCAAAAACATTTTCAGAGACAGATGCAGCTGTAACCTAAACATTTTAATAGTGTAGGCCTATAGTTAACTTTTTTTAAATGGTCTATATAGCTTAACTGATGCAGTCTTAACAATTCTAAATTTCATTTAGAGCTTTTTGGATTCAACCCACTTTATTTTTATAGTTTGTTTGAGATAAAATTGTTACATATTAATAATTACATAATACATATTTATAAAATTATTTTATTAACAAGTGTCATGTTTGTCATTTTCATTTCTCAAGAAGTCAGCTTCTGACCATGAAATGTTACCTTTTTGCCAGTATTGGAAACTTCAACAGCCTTTCTTCGTTTGACAGACAAACTTCTATTTTATTTATACCCATTTTTATTTTTTACGAGCTGCAGACATTTTCAAGGCGTTATATTTTCCTCATCCATTTTGAAACAAAACTTTATTGTATATTACATTGTATACATACAATTATTTGTATTAACAAAGTGTCATGTTTCTTTTTTTTGTACTTCATTATAAAGACTATTTAGATTTAATATTTCGCATTTTAAGTTGACTAAAATTTAAGTCAGCAGAAACACTAAGTTGAAACAAATTGTAGTGTACAGAATGCAATTTGACTTTTTCTTCAAAACAAAACGAATTATAAATAAAAGAAACATTAAATTAAGGTGTGTAATCAAGAAGAAAAAAACTGAAAAAAAATTATAAAATAAGGATGAATGTTTTATATATTTATTTTATTTAATATACAATATGAAATAATAGATTAATTTGATATGAATACAATAATTTATTTCACCTTTGAAGTACAGAGAAACGGTGCTTTAACAGGAACAAAACCACAAACGCAGACATTGTGTGTATGGGTAATTCTGTCATGTGACCACATTTATTTGCCTTAAAGCTTCCAAACTAGTTTTCCACGACATTTGAAGTATTGACAGAAGTTATGCGTTAAAGTTAAACGGAGTAATATTGTCGCCATTTGCAAAAATTTATCAATAATTGCCATTTCCATCAGCTATATCTGTAAACATTTTGATCCGTTAAAGCTTTTTCCTCATAAAAAACCTGGCTTATCACACCATCGGCTGAACCGATGTTGCCATGTCTGCCTGTTAAAACAAACAATTGCGATTCTGTTTGGTGCCACTAGTGGTGCAAAAAACAAACAAACACTTAACCTTTAAGAAAAAAACTGCTTTGATTGGCTTAAATGTAAAGTTTACCCAAACATTTGAATTGTCATCACCCTCATGTCATTCCAAACCTGTATGACTTTGAAGAATGGTGGTAACCAGAAGTGGACAGTAACAAAGTACATTTACTTGAGTACACTTTTTGAGTATCTGTACTTTACTCAAGTATTATTTTTTATGGAAACGTATTACTTTAACTTCTCTACATTTGGAAGACAAATATCGTACTTTTCACTCCATTACATTTCTATCAAGGTCCTCGAGGTCGAAAGTCGTTTTTGCAGACAGCCTATCAGTAATAACTCTTGAAGTTCAATGATTTCCCAGCATTTTTTGAACACTGATCAGCTGATTGCAAAATGGAAGACAGTTCCTCGGCACAGTGTGCACACCCAAGGCTACACTTAGAAAGTTTCAGTTTTCTGAAAAGATTAAAAATTTGTTTTGTTTTATATTTTTGCCAAAAAAATTCAGTATTGTAGTGTTAATTTTGTTGTCCAACGAAAACGAGACGACAACTAAATAAAACCAGTTTTGAATGACAAAATTTATAAAAATTTAATTAGAAATTTTCCTCAACAAATAAAAACGAAACGAAAATGTTAGGGAGGGACGGTTTGGGAAAATATCCAGTCAAAACTGATGTGACCAAAACATGTCAGTTTTATGCAAGTATTAAGAAAATTTACACAGTTGATTTGGGAGAATATCGGATGTGTATCAGTGTATTGGATCCTTGCATTCGGCCTTAAAGTGACAGCAGCTTTGTAACTTTTAAACAAGTATTGAAATGAGTTGAAGATAGTATGCTAGCATGTTGGATGGAGCATCACTGACTGGCTTAAACCACCACGATGGCACAGTGTGTGCATTCATTCAACAATGTAACAATAATAAAATAATGCATTGACATAAAAAAAGAAAATTTGCTTTTGATGCTTAAGTACTTTTAAATGGAAGTACTTCTGTACTTTTACTTAAGTAAAAATCAGTTTTTACAACTTGTAACAGAGTAATATTTGACCAGCGGTACTTTTACTTTTACTCAAGTAATGGAGTTGTGTACTTGTGTAACAGTTTTGGTTAGCATTGACTTCCATTGTACTCTCCCTTTAAAAGTCACTCAGCACTGTCTAGTATTCACACTCACTAACACAAAACCTCATTCCCTCAGATAGGTGACCCTTTTTAAGGAGGATGAACATCATGCAAATCATGTAACAAAAGTAATTATGTAATGATGACTGTGCTAGTTTTTAAAAACAACCATATATCTTTAAAAAGACAGTGAAAGACTATACAAATTAAGGGGAAGAGAAGGAAGAATGAGTGAGTTAACAGAAAGAGGAGTAGAAAAAGAGAGAGAGGGGCAGAGAGTGGCTGGGTGAGTGAGTGAGTGAAAGCAAGCAAGAAAGAGAGTGAGTGAGTGAGTGAGAAAGAAATAGAAAGAGACTGAAAAAATGAAAGACGGGCAAGATGAAGGATTAGGCTGTAAGAGAGACAACGGAGACTGAAAGCAGCTGAAACACTATGATGAATTTCAAAACTGATCAAATAATACATTTTAAAAAATCCCCAAATAAAACATTGCGGTAATTAAAAACAAGAATCAATCAGATATACAGTATACAAAAATATGTTGAGCCGTTTGATCAGACCACTCAATTGGGCCATCCGGTTTATTGAACCCCCACACACACACACACACACACACACACACACACAAACAATCTGCTAAACAAACTGAGCCCTCAGAAGGCATCGGAGCAGTTGCGAGGGGAACTCACCACATTTTTCTTGGTCTGTGGCTTCAGGTGTTTGAGAGATCTCATCCTGAGGCAGAGTCACAGGTTCGAATTCACCCGCTGCCCTCCCCTTCATACATTATATGTTCTCTGGACCAAAACAGACACTCTCTCCTCTGTGTTTCTCGTACTCTCTCTCTGTTTTTCTCGTACTCTCTCTCTGTTCTCTGTGTATGTGTGCTCTCTTTTTCCTCTCTCACTCTTTTTCTCTCTCTGCTTTCCCCTCCCCCACTCCCCTCTCTCTCTCTCTCTTTCGGTCTCTCTCTCTTTGGCGCAAGCAAGCACACACACATACATACACAGTGCTCTTTTCCCTCCCTCCCTCCCCCTCCCTCTTTTTCTTTCTTTCTCTTCCTCTTACCCTCTCCAACTGTCTCACTCAAACATTCTCTCTTGCATACACTTGCGAAACACGTTTGAGAACACAAACATTCATGCTGTGAAAAAATTGTGAGCTCAGCTATACTATAAAGACTATATATGTACATCACTGTGAGCACACAAAGAGAAGATGTGTTTGACAGAGCGTAAAAACATGCAAGCTACAAGAAAGTATTTTAAGAGAAGACATTCTATAAAACAATCCGGATATGATATCAAATTAAAGAGGAGTACAAAATGGATATGCAAAAGCAGGTGGAAAAAAGAAAACCATCAGACAGGTTCAAGTTTGTCTAGCAGGCTGACAGAACAGAGGCTAAGAGAGCATACATGCATCTGAGAGAGTGTGCCAGACGAGGACCTTTTGGCCTGTGCGCTGACTCTGAGAAACAGAAGCATTCAGCATGTCTGTTTTAATGCTCAGCAGACACTATGTGACTACATTTATGGTCTCACATATGAATATACATTTTTTACGGCCAAGTACATTTTTTGTGATGCATTTAAGCTTCCCTGTTTTTCATATGCCTTTACTACATGACTGTCACACACATTCAAAAGGTACTTCCAGGTACACGAAAACAAAAATGAAGCAATAAGAAGTCAATATGAAATGGAAATTCACCCTCGTCATTTTCAAAATGCATGTTATTGATCTCATTGTTAAGGATTTCCAATGAAATAACACACTTTTCTCTGGTGACGCATACTAGACTTCTCCAATCATTTGGTCTGCATAAACCCGGTCCTTTCTTACAATAAACCTCAGGCTTGCATTCAGATCTGCCTCCAAACAATCAACAACCAATTAATTGAACCAAATCCCCACCACACTTCTTTTTGATAATCCATTTTACCCGGATGTCCATCACAATAGAGAAGAAAATATCTGTTGCTACATTTGTTACACCGCAGCTTCAACATAACATCATTAATAATAGGATGTAGATTTTGATAGGCACTTTATGACATCCAGTTAAATTCAAACCACAAATAGTGCACAATAAGTAAACAAATAAGCAATAAGGTAGGAGAAGCCATGCTATATGACTTTGCAGGCGCCGTCTGTGCACTAAGCTAAGGTACCTCACGAAACGGCAGAATAACAGTTTAAATGATCTACAACAAAATAGAGAGAGCTTTTGTGATAACTAAGTGAATATTTAATTAGTACAATAGGGATTTCTCACTAGACATGACATAGAAAGTGGAAAACGTTGGTCAAAAACGTACATTTACACACAAACTGACCACCAACCGCAACTTTTAGATGCCATCTTGATTTTTTAACTTAATTGTCACAGAATGGAACGCATAGGACTGCGGGATATACGCAAAGGATACGTCTATGCTGCCTTCAAAAATCGGGTCAAATAAAAGTATCTCAAGAGACAGGAAGTTAAGCTAACATTTGATTCTGCCGTCCCTTGATGCCCCCTTACCTTGGAATGCATCTTCTGAAGGCAGCATTTTTAAGCTTTTGGACAGACAAAGTCGCAACTAATCAGTGTGCATTGTTTACTTTGAATTTAATTACAAAACTATATATATATATATATACTTAATCATGAATATGGTTTTGCACTCAGATACATGAAAGCACGTTTGAAAGCGCAATTTATGTAAAAAGGTTTTATGAACCATTCATCCGCAGAAATTCATTCTGCTTGTGTTTCATGAATGAGTCCCATTGTTCATAAGTGATTAAAGTTCATTTAGAACTGTGGGATATAATTACACCTTATTTCACCATTAATTCACAATTATTGTGTGAGTATTGCTTTTTAATGGATTCAAGATAAGTAGATATACCTCCATATAAAATGGCTGAGAGAGAGAAGGATTGTGAAAGAAAAGAAAATGGAGGGATGAGGGAGGAGAAGAGAAGCCTTTGCCAGTGAGGAGGGAGAGAGGGAGGGGGTATTGTGAGAGAGCAAATGGTGAGAGAGCAATCGAGGGAGAGAGGGGAGGAGATAAAGAGAACAGGAGAGGGAGGGGAGAGAGAGAGAGAGAGAGAGAGAGAGAGAGAGAGAGAGAGAGAGAGAGAGAGAGAGAGAGAGAGAGAGAGAGAGAGAGAGAGAGAGAGAGAGAGAGAGAGAGAGATACAGAAAGAGAGAGAATCACAGTAAAAGAGAACGATGGAGGAAAAAAGTAAATCAAGAGAAAAAGTTAACTCGGTGTGTGTTGTGTGGGTATTAAATGGGAACAAATGGGAAAGGAGAGAGAATTCAAAACATTTGGGGAAGGGAAGGAAGAGAGAGAAAGATTGAAAGAGTCTCCCCTGAGAAAGGTCTGCACATCTCAGAAATATACCAAGGAATTTGGTACAATGTTATGAATTCAAATTAATAACAATATTATGAAGTCAAGTGTGCAAAGAAGTTGAATAATATTCAGCAATCACAAGATGCAAATCAAATATGAGCAATGTTTTGACAGTTAATATGCAGATAAAATGTCTTGATATTAAGTGTTTAGCATTACCCAATGCTGCATTTCTACTCTAGTCAAAACACAGTTACTACATCATCACTAGAACTGACAAAAATGTATAGATTTTCAAATCCATTCACATTTCTCTAAATCTGATTACAGCTAAACCCATCTGTCACAGGACAGATCACAATAAGAGGCCTGATTTCAGCCTATAACTCTTGTTTTGACCAAATGTGTAGTAGAACTGGGTTCTTGTATACTTTTGTAAATCGTAAGCACTAGCAAAAGAAAACTACTTAATTACAAACACTCCATAGAAGCAGGCATGCAACAAATAAAACACTACTAGCCACCATCTAAGGACAGAACAACCCCTGCACTAACACCACTAAAAATCTTGTATCAACACTATCACTCGCACGTTTTTTAAAAGAAAATTATGGAAATAAAAATCATTCATGTGCTATTTTTGCTCCTCTGCCATTGTCTTTGTTGTCTCAAATGCTAGCCACATGCAAACAGAAAACGATTTTGGATTGACCACACAAAGGGAATGATTGCTTTTCCTGACTGCACTTAGAGAGTTTTCAGAGCAGTAAAGGTACAGCATGTAATACCCAGATAAAGACCACTGTGGCACTCTGGATTCACTGGACTATGTTTCCAATAGCATCTAGGTCAGTCAAGTTACAGAAACATCACATAATAATGTTTACATTATAAAGAATTACAACATAAAAGTTGTTCCATGCAGCAAAGTCTTTAAACGGTGACAGTGATTAAAGCTCAGTCTAAACTACATCTATATTTTTCACAAATATAATACAAATTTGTATTTTATCTTCTTTCATGCTTCATCAAGCACATGAAGGGCATCTGCACTTTTTTACATCTACAAATTGTGCCATTATTTTTTTATAAGAAAACAATGTGTATTTTTAGACAAAATTTCAACAACAGCACAAATAAGAGTGAGAGATGCACCGATATGAACATTTTGGCTGATATACCGATAATTCTCTATATTTGAAAGCCGATAACCAATATATTGGCTGTTAAATCTTAATCCAAATTGTATATAATTTTTGAGAGCCTGATTACAAAAAGACAAGTTTCGCCATAAAAAGCCATGTCCCAAGCAACAATTATAATGTTCTCCTCATAATTTTATGTAGCTTATATGACAGACTTGCACTGCACATGCTGCACTTAACTTATCTAAATTTGTTACATTTATATTATCTTCCTTTTTGAAGTGATTCTAATATTTCAAGCAATTCAAAACCAGCATGGTGTACAAAGTGCATCAGCTGGAGGAAATAATCCATGATTTATCTGCTTTAATGTATCGGCCAAATTTTCTTATCGGGCCTTTAATGATAACATTAAAAAACAAAATCAACATATATTGGCCAGTACCAATATGTTGGTCGATATATTGTGCATCCCTAATAAGAGCATTATCAAGCAAGCAAGTAGAAACATATACAAGACTTCAATTACCATCTGTCTCTGCCAAAGCATCTCAAGTAGAGCTACTTTTATAAAGACTGACTTTTAGATTTGTGAAGGTTATAATGGTAATAAAGACCACAAATATTCTCATCTACAGATACCTGGGTGAAACACTGATTATGTCACTAAGGAGTGCGTGATAGAGGGAAATGGGCTAGGCGATTTTACAGCATTAAAATAAATGCTTCCCACATCTCTCATCAACTTGTCTTTATAAGAAAAAATAAGTTATTCACACCTTGTGTAACATAAACTGACATCTGTAGGCCTACATTGCCTCATCAAACCTGTTCATTGCCATTTATATTTGTGTAAAAAAAAAATAACACTGATGGACTGACATGGGTTTTTCAATGACCGACACCACTATCTAGATAGCAGAGTGACCAATTGCTGAAATATACTGTATTATATATCAAGTATTGCTATTTACATAATTTTAAATAGTGACAAATGAGTGTACACCAAATAGCATAAATTAAATAAACATATATTCTCAATATTTATTCAAAAATCATTAGAAAAAAAATTTAAAAAAATTATATATAAGCATTATTAAGTGTGCATTATATACAAAGCTGTTTGTAAGACTATTTTGGAAGAACTGATTTATGCACGTGAACCACCCATTCACATCAAAAAGGGTATACGACAACTATAAAACTTTAATAATTGTTCTAAACTCAACTATAACGATAAAAGCCTATTCACCCCAACAATAACTATAAAGATAACCATACTGATAACTACACCAACGGACAATAACATTCTGTTTATCATAAGCATGTGCTGCAGGTTGGTTCTTATTGGCTGTCAATGCTTTTTTTGTTCATCAGATTAAAAAAAATAGTCTTAAAGTGATTCCAATGATATAATTCCTTGTTGTTACCATCATAGCTGTCGTTTGGACTCTCCAATTATCATAGATTAAAGGCCCGGCACACGAAGAACAATAATTATAAAGACAACTATAATAATAAAATATAACGTCTCTGGTTACTCCGGTAGTGTCATTTGTGACAAGAAACACCTTTCTGCTAGAAATCCTGAAGCCTGATTGGAATAACCAATGACATTCAAGCAAGTAAATTAAAGGCGGGAACGCCTCCTATATATTGCGGCATTGAATGACATTTCCTCAGAATCTTATGGCTAAATAAACCCTGAGCATTGTAGTAACACTGCAAGAATGCAACGTCTCGTTCCTTCATTTCAGGGAACCAAGTAACAGAGATTACCATCACCAATAATCTCAAAATTGCATCATCTGTGACGCTATGGGTAACATGCTCCAGTCAAGCCATGTTACTGCGAAGGGTGCTCAGCACAAGCGGAGCTAATGCACAGTTTTTCACAGTAGGAATACTGCATTAGAAGATATATATTTAATCACAAGTTGCATAGCAGCACATTTCTTACGAAAGTATCTCTCTGGTGCTTACATGCAGAACTACCGGACCTAGTTACACACCGGTGTTTCAGGGGTTCCGAGTAAATGGGCCGGCTAAGCAGCAGAAGCATCGGCGCTGCTTTGCTATGACAAATGCAGTAGCTCACCTGGTTGAAACAGCGAAACTACCACAGCCACTGTAAGGGCCGTTCACACCAAGAATGATAACTATAAAGATATATAACTATATTAGCATCCACACTAGTGGACGATATTGTTCTTTTAGACAAGTGCATGCTTGTCTTTCATTTTAAATGCTCGAGCTTGTTACAGAAGGATGGAATCAGCCAGAGGTGGCAGTCCAGCACAACCAAACTGCCCATCGTGCAGTCATCTTAGTACCCCACAGGGCAGGACCACTCCAGTTTGAGTTCCTTCAATGCTTTAGAAATCACGCAGAAGAGCTCCTTCTCCACATATCCAGTGTCCCTGTGGTGGGTAGGGGAGTCATCTATGGGGCTGGCAGACCAATCCACTGAATCGGACAATAGCATGTCCAATTCCATAGACAGTAAAAGAAATGGACACAGCGACCCCATAGACTTCACAGAGAAAAAGTGAAGTCATGTAGAAGCACTCACTTCCTGATGGCCGAGCGTACTGCGCAGCCTCAGACTGAGCTTGACGACGTAGATGTGACGTGAGCAACCTGTCCGACAGTGGCAAGTCTTCTAGTAGTTGTGCAAAGTGAAATCAGAATCACGTTGAAATATTTTGTCCCGTTGCTTTTGGCTCTCTATGGGCTTCTCCCCATGCTTCTCCCTTGACTTTATCAGACTTTATGCCTCCAAGTCCCCCAGATTGCCTCATAGACAGTAAAAGATTGCCTGCGAGCTTCTCCTCCTGTCTACACAGTAATTTCTCTACTGCGCACAGAGAGTTGCGTGGTTATGACGCAATCGTTAGCCTATTTTTTACAAAAACGGCTTCTACGGGTCGATAGTGTAAGATACAAGGTGATGGAGCCTTTTATACATTGTCGTGTTTCTTTAGAAATAAACAATTGACTAATGGAGTCTTTAAACACCTCAGATGTAAAGTTATTCACTGTCAAAGTGACGCCAAAATGAATGGGAGTCAATGGGATGCTAACAGCAGGTGATGGCTTGGTTAGCAATGGCTGCCCCATGGAAGGTACGCTTTCCGGGTGCTGGATTACCCCCTTGTCCAACACTCACCAGGCGCTCCAAACATGACAAGATCGTTGGCGCCTGAAGGGAGGACGGGAGCTTGTTTCCCATAGTGTCACAGATGACGCAACGTTAAAAGACCGATATTGAAAGGGAACTAGCTATAACTATATTAGAGTCCACACTAGTGGACGATAACAAACTGTTTATTATAAGCACGTGCAGCATTTTCTTTGTCTTCAGGTGGATTCTGATTGGCTGTCAATGTTTTTAAGCGGTCGTCAGCTAGAAAAAAAAATTTTTTTTAAGTGATTCCAATGATATCGTTCCTCTGTCCATTATCGTTGATATCTGGACTCCACTATATTCTTTAAAAATGTTGAACAATTTTTAAAACGCCATCTTTATAATTAACATTAGTTATCATCCTTGGTGTGAATGGGTCCTTCAGACTGATTAATACAACTTAATACATATACTTAGCCAATATACTTAATTAAACTTTATACTTATTGTCTCACTTATCATGAGAACGGCCTTTAACGAAACAAAGGAATGATATTGTCTAAGTGCAGAGGACAAATGCATGTGATAAATATCATTCTTGGTGTGAATGGATTGGAAGTAGGTGTAGTAATTTATTGGCCTAAAAAATCGTCATATTGGTCTATCACTTAAAACCATGCACTTCATAGTCCTATAAATTAATATACTTCAACCATACACTGCATATTTGGACAGCATCGTCTTCAAAAGTCAAATTTACACATCATTCTTCATGCAGTGAGTCTGAACACATGAGATGCATAAACTGTCACCCAGATGGTAAAAGAAGCTTAACAAACTATGATGTTCTTTCAGCACACAGCACATCAGATCTGAAGATGCGTGACAATTATGCACCTGACCTGCGCTCAGAGATGTTGACAAACAATTCCAGTGACCATCGGAGTTTAATATATTAACTCACTCACTATCTTTAAAATAAACATGGCAACGAATACCCATGAACCACACTACGACAAATCCCACGCAAATTCACTAGCCAGCTAGCTACATCTTAAAACTTCCCCACATTCTTCAGCATCAGCAGCTACATTCAGTCCAAATGTAAAGAGTTGTGAAAAGAAACTTCAGAGAGGGAAACTTGAATCCAGTCTGCACGAGGATGGGCCTGTCTTAAGTTTTGTTCCGGTCATACAGTGAGCTAGGCTAACCAAAGGCGAGTGTGGCCTGCTCTATTCGTTTATGCGGCTCTTTTTCACTCCCTCCATTCCCCTCCCGACGCCATCTGTTTGTGCCATGAGAGAATGTGGAAGTAAAGAGAAACCGCGACATTTTGGCTCTATGAAATGACCTAAATACGGAATCGCTCCCTCGCAAATACGAGCGCAAATCGTAATGTAGATGTCAGATGAAAAGCGGAAATGTAAATATCAGCATCCAGTTCAGAGTGCACATTATATTTTGAGGCCAGTTATACACAAATCGGTGAGTTTCGCTGGGATAGACAGTGGGACAGCCGGGCTTTTTTTCGGGGGTTATTCGATCAGTTTCGTTTTCTGTTTATATGGCAATAATGAACGGACCGTTGTCGAACTTACCACGCTCCAAAAATCGGGTGTATACGTAGAAAACACTTTGGAAGATTTGAATGTCGCTTTCTAGTTTGAATTGTTGCTGGTCTGGTTCTCTCTCTCTGTGTTCGGCAGGAAGGAAGGAAGGAAGGAAGAAGGGAATGAGAGAAAGAGTGACGTGAACGAATAAACAGCCCGGGCTCCTCCTCGCTGTCACAAGTAAATGATGGAGCTCGTGGACACAAAAATATGTGCCCATATACTTTGGATTTAATGCAAAATTGGCAACACCGACAATGCTGTTTGTAAAAGAAATGTACAGAATTTGAAAAATATGACCTAATGACATGCTTTTCAAAGCACTGTATGTATATTTTTAAATCATAACTCCGTGTGTTTATTCTCTATCTGTGTTCAACGTGCGTTTTTGTTTTGGGTAATTTATATAAATTAGAAGACTTATACAAATAATGGACGTTAGAGGACGCTTCACTACCCTTATTTATGCTTCGCTAGAGCAGCATGTGTAGTTTCTCGCACTAACAGGAGAGGTCGCCCTGTCATTATATATTTTGAATTACTCCATAAAGTCAGTTAATACCAAAATATGTGTGGTTTATTTTAAATTACAAGACCGTTAGTGTAATAAAACCTTTTAGCAGCTATCACTGCAACTCTCCCATGGTTTCCCATTCAAGCTAAGCAGGTTTGAGCCTGGTCAATTCCTGGATGGGAGACCTTCTGGGGAATAGGCCTTGATTGCTGCTGAAAGTCTGTGGGGGTCCAATTGTGTAACCTAGCCATCCTGGCCAATTTGCATATTGTCTTTTAGCAATCATGGCCTCCTAATTCTTCCCATATGCACAGATGTATTGGACCCATTATGTGACGTGCTTGAGTGTGTGAAAAAAATGCTGTAATTCAGGGTTCCAAAGTTGGCCAATATTGGCCAAATTACATGCTTGTACAGGGATTTAGGTGTGACAGTAAAGCGGTACAAAGCAAGGGTTTAGTGGAAGTATAAAAAGGGCATTAATGATTGAGGATCAGTTGCTTGTGGAAAAGTTCATAATGAGAATAACTGAGGTAAAGGTTTCTCACCTATTCTAAACATTTGGCTTTACATACAAGATTTGTTTTCCCTGTAAACCATTTGTATCAAACAATTGTGAAGCACACATTAAATAACTTTCAATGTACTGAATATTTATTTTACAGTGATTCATAAAAGTTCATATTATAATTTGTAATAAAAATAAGACATTTTTATTACAAATGCCCCCCCCCCCCCCCCCCTTTTCTTTAGTGCTGATCTGAACTGAGATAGAGATCTGTTTCATTGCATTGCATCATGTCCCCTCAACATCTGTGACCATTGGGACCTCCAAGCTGGAAGACTGAGCGTGTGACTGTGTGTTTGGCCCTACATACATTTTACTAGGCTTCAAGTGTTCCCATCCCATCGGGATGCACCTGGAAGGAGTAAACATTGTGACTCAAGATGTGTCCTGAATGCAGGAATTAAAACATACAGCTTGCTTATACACATATACAAGTATGTATCTTGCAATGTGCACAGACACATACATACGCCAACAGGTGGTTACTGTGCAATAAGCCAGAACATTATTTCAGCTCTTGACATCTGAATGTGTGAAAGAAGCCTTTCTCCTTCTCTGGGTGTGTATCCACACCCACAGCAGGGTGTGTATAGATCCAGTGGGAGAGATTAGCTTGAGAGTTTCTGGCCGTAATTCAGTGCGGAGTGAATCATAAAAAGAACATCCACACACACACAACACATGAAGCACATGTACTCTCCCACATTCAGCGACACTCCACCCCCTGTGTACAATGTGAATGGAGCAGCATTCAGCGCTAGGTTGACAGGTCTGCATTAGCCCAGTTCCCATCATGCAGAGCTGGCCTAGTGTTTTAGGACAAGACCCTCATTAGTATCAAGCCTGGGCATACTGAGTGGAACTAATGATGAGAAGTGAGTTCTAAAACAGCACTTCATGTCCTGACTGGTCTTTTATTAGGGTCAGTGTTACTTTCATTTTGGAGATCCGGAGAGATTTATTTTTCTGTCAAGATGTTCAGTTATACAGTTTGGACTTTTTTTAAAATCAACCTATTACTGACAGAGAAACTGGAATCAGTTTGTTGAGCCGCTAAAGAAAGGTCAGGGCATTGACTTTTAAACATCCTGCTCTCAGTTTCTATCTCTCTTTCCTTCTCACAGTCTCCCACTCCCCCCATCCCTTTTTCTTTCACCGTTTCTCTCACTTGATTCTTGTTTTGTTACTCTGAGAGATGAGGTAACGGTCCCTAGAGCACTATCCATTCTCATTCAATTCTCATTCAAATATGTCTTGCAAACAAGCCTAAACGATCCAAAGATTGGCCTCTTAACATAAAATAAGCTGATACTTGGATTTAGTGTTGAATTCCTAGTTATGACGATATTATCAGCATGTCTACTCTGAAATAACAGTTTATTTTTATGTGTATAGGTCACAAACAAACAAACTGAGTTATGACAGCTCATTATTTCGGAGAGTTTGCTGCATGGTCAGGACATCATTAGTCTGTTTTTCTTGTTTAAATGTTTCAAGAATACAGCTGACCCACATAGACTCCATAAAGGCCTGTATATGACATTAGTGTCAAGTTTGATTTTGATAAACTCTTCACTTAGAACCAAACTGCTATGAAACTGTGTTATTATATTCTGTTTCCTTATTTCAAATAGCCTACATTGTTAAAAATAAAAGGTTCCAAAAGGGGTGTTTCACAGCGATGCCATAGAAGAACCATTTACGGTTCAAAGAACCTCTCGGTGAACAGTTCTTAATAGAACTTTTTTTTTCCTAGTGGAAGATTTTTTTTTTTTTTTTTAATCTAAAGAACCTTTTCCACAATAAATAACCTTTTGTGGAAAGGAAATGTTCCATGGGTGTTAAAGGTTATTCATGGAGTTTTTAAAAGTGTAAGTATAAAAATATTAAATACTTATTGCTTATGCATAAAAGTCACATCCTCATTATATCCATTTCATTCTAATTGTATTATTCAAATTAGAATTTAAAGGTCTCATTAGTCTTTATTTTCTCACCCTCATGTCATCCAAACCATTTTCTTTATGGAGTTTGAGTTCTTTGCTATTGTCGCCTTTATTGCTTGCTGGGGTTTAAAATACATGTAATAGTCAGTAATTGAATTTGCTTCATAACTGATTAATTTTGTAACATCCGCACAGTTGGTGAACCGATTTGAGCTGAATAACGACACTGTTGCCTTCTTAGAGCTACTTATATCTGAATTGAATTAAACTTGTTTAATAATTGATTCATTTTACAAATGTATTAAAGTGAACTGAATCAACACTGACTTGAGCTGAATAATGACACAAATGTATAGTTTTTAGAGCTGCTTTACATCAGAATTTGAATTTATTGAATATTTGCATCATTGATTTTGTTACATTCCTGTTTATTGCTGTGACGCTGCTTTGAAACAAATCTGTATTGTATAAAGTGCTATATAAATATTCAGTGGAACATAAAAGAAAATATTTTAAAGAATGTTGCTACTGTTTTTGTCCTTACAATAACTGTCAGTGGGGTCCAAAACAACTCTGAACCCCACTGACTTTCATTGTGTGGACACATCTTCTTTTTCGTTCCACAGAAGAATGAAATGCAAACAAAATTTTCATTTTTGAACGAACTATCCCTTTAAAACTTATGGTAAAGTCTAAGGTCGATTGTGACTGGTCCTATTTGGTGGCATCGTTTATTTAGTTATATGGACTGCTGGTCACTCTGACTAACATCAGTTCTTAATCACCAGTCAAGTCTCCGAGCCTGGGAACGCAATCCCCTTGTTTACACAAGATATCCCTCTCCCTTGCCACAACTCATCAGACTGTTCACGCCATGCACTGAAGGGCAGAACTGCCCAGCAGCTACAATCTGAACTGGCACGAGTCCTAGAAGTATTAACAGTTTAGTGACTCTTAGACGTTGTGATTTCATTTGAATTTGAAGAGGAGGATATGACAGCTTGCTGAGTCAAACACATGTGACTCGGTGTGTGTATATGCAAGAGAAAGGAAAAAATTTCGAAAAAGGCACTCAGTCTCTCTCTAATATTTGGTTGTCTGCTCTATCTGCTGAATGCATTTGGTCTCTCAGCTCTATCAATGTTTCACACACTAAACCACATTTGATGGACTGTCACTGTCATAAGTCATCCATCTAGCTGTGCATTTGTATCTATTCCAAAGAAACAAATGTTTGGGAGATTTATGTGAAATTACACAGTACTACCTAGTAAATACAGCAGCAGTGTAACTCCAAAACTGCATGACATTTATGAATTTAAGCGCACACAACCGTGATAGAAGACTCACCAAATGGGAACTTCAAATAATAAAATCAGCAGTTTACCTTTGAATAGCAAACCTACAATTGTAGACGAAGCTGGTATGGTCCACTGTGAGATTAAATTGTGCACATGACTCAGGCCTCTCATTTCTCATTTGTTCAATTGCGGAGTAGACCGAACAGATACTGGTTAGTGGTTACCTAGGAGACAAGCTAAATGGTGGTAAGGACAGACGCTGAGCTGTACAAGTAAGAAGCATGATGCAGAAGTATAAGAATCTTTCTCTCTGGTATAGATGAAACGCTGTTTTATATTTACACAAGTTCTCCACGGCATGGATTCTGTTATTTCTGCACAAACAGGGTGCAGTTGGTGAATGAATACTACATTATAGTGAACAAAGCAACAGTATAACTTTGAATCTCTATCAAGGTGAACAATAGAGTGAATGATTCAAAAGAATGTCATTACAAGTAAAAAGAGGATGGAAAAGAATGTACCCGTGACTAAAAAAAATATTCTTTAACTCCCAACTCATTAGAAGTATTAAACTGCATTTGATGCCATGTCTGCCGTAACTTTACTAGAGATTTCATGGATGCCTGAGCTCAGCTCTGGCCCTTGCTGCGGATACCTCTAATCCTCTGTAATTTCCTTTGAGCACTACACTGTGAATTATTCTCCTCAATTTGAAGGACTATCTAGCTTTGGGAGTCCCAGAAAACCAGAAACCTAATATATCACCTGCATTGGCTGCATTTTTTTTTTTTTACTTTAAAACAACAACAAACAAACAAATAAAGAAGGATCTGCATATAACTACATTGGTAATCAATGGTGACCAAAAGTAAACTTGTATATGGTAAAAATCATATATCATAGCTCCATAAAAGTGATGTGTTAAACATAATAGATTGAACAACATATTTGGTACATAGCCTACAGTGTAATAACCTTTTTTTTTTTTTATTAAGATTGGTCTGTATAATATAAACTACTACTTGTCTACTTAAACTACAGGCTACTTGTCACGTTTATGGGAAACCATTTTTGGATTAACATTTCTTGTCCTCCACAATTGCCTGATAGTAAAAAAAAAAAAAAAATCTTGTTTACCAGCTGATAAATTTTGACTGTAGTTTCCCACAGGTTACTGTTATGACCAAGCATAAAACAGTTTCTTATAAGCAATACGTAGTATAAAGAGAGCACCTCCAGACAGTGTGTGTGTGTGTGTGTTAGAGGTGTGGCCCCAGTGAATGGTTGGAGGAGGAGGAGGAGGAGGAGGAGGAGGAGGAGGAGGGTCGAGTGTCTCAGCGGTAGACCCATGAGCGAAGAAATCAGCGGCTGAATTTTATACAGTTAACAGATAGGAAACATGCTGGAATACAAATCTAAAAGCTCATTTCCACTTCACAACAGCTGGCAGTCTTTTCGGAGAGAGATGTACTGGCTTTAGTGGTAAGTTGCTTATATAAACAATAAGTTAAAGGGGGCAGTGGGTAGACCAAGAGGTGCGATCGAGGATCCAGTATTGTTCGTATGTAGAATGTGTAGGACTGACCACGTTTATCTATTGCATGCTGTGTGTGTGTGTGTAAAATCACCTGTTGCAAAACATCACTTTTTGGTAGCAGTCAGTAATTTATTTTCGTTTAACATAAGCGATTTGGTACTAAAGTGTATTAGGATCCAGGCTGTATATCGTGTGTTTGTAGTGGTATTAGAGGGTGGGTGAGTTAGTTGGGGGTGGGTGGAATGGGCTCAAATAAACAAGGTGGTGCTGGATTGTGCGCATGTGTTCTCATAGTCACCGCAAAGTAAAGCTCGATATTTTACAAGCACGTGTGAGGGAGAATAAACGTTAAAAAGTAGGGTGAACCATGGAAAATTTCTCATGTTTTTGCAGCTATAGCCTACTCAGCCTATTATTTTTTAAAGTGCTTTAAATGTAAATGTATCGAAACTTATTTATTACCGTTTTATTGCGATTATTCTTTGCTTTTCATTACTCTTGTTTCATAGCACGTGAAGCATCGATTAAACTGGGGCAGTGGCAGCAAATACGACCAATGCATTTAAAGTAAAGCAATGTTCTGATAACAGATAGATTTGTCAAATTAGGTTCATGTCACTGTTGGGAAAACCAACCCTACCAGAACTTCATCAAGATCCCTGTAAATCGCTGCCCATCAGTTGGTAGTCCAGCTGTACAGTTTGGGCCAGACATGTTGACCACAAATGACCAGCATGGTCCAGCCAGAAACCATTTAAAACCAATCACAAAGGTGACACTTAGTCTACTTTGTTCTCAATAGTCCAATGATTAAGTTCTAACAAGTAAATGCATGTAAACGCTCATCTAACATATTTCGGTTAAACTGGAAAAGTACATATTTATATTTATGCATTTGGCAGACGCTTTTATCCAAAGCGACTTACAGTGCCCTTATTACAGGGACAATCCCCCTGGAGCAACATGGATTAAATTGCCTTGCTCAAGGACACACTGGTGGTGACCGCTGGGATAAAACCAGCAACCTTCTGCGTATCAGGTCCATGGTTTAACCCACTGGACCACCATCTCACATACATTACATCTCACATACATGCATTAAAACAGACCCTCATAAATCATCAAATGCAGTTATCAGTTTGATACCGAAGCTCACTATTCACTATGATGATGTCAGGCAAATGAAAGCATGTACAGAATGAAAAAAAGACATTTGTTTACATGTGACATTTGCTGAAACATCCTATAATATGTGAATTTCATTTGTTTTAATGTGAAAGATACTTCAATCAAGTAGTGCATTCATTAACAATGATGATTGATATTCATCATTTTAATTGTGCGTGGGATCTGAAAGCGGATAACATCCTCCTTAATTGTGTTAGGTGGACTTTGTTTATGCTTCAGATCATGTGATTTTGGAGTGTAGTATGAGAGAGGTTTGATAATGATTAACACACGAGATAACAATTTAAAACGAAATTAGTGATCTCAACTTTTTTTCCCACAAAAGACCATTTTAGTTACAGATTAAAAACAAAATTAATCAAAACTGTGAGATGCTTACTAATATTTTCAATCAAATACTGAAGGTGTTACTAAAAAAACTGTGGTTCCGCTCTCTGTGGTTGGGTGAGTGAAGAGAGCACATGAAAGCAGACCTTTACTGTTTACATAAACTCTGCGCTCTTTAGAACAGCATCAGCTGTTTGGATCAAAGACTATGAGGACTAGAGAATGAATACCTTGTATGTCCTATCAAAGAACTTTTTGATGTTTATATTATTTGGTAAAGATAGTGCGAGTTCTCTTGGTTTGAGTCAGTAGGGAGTCAACAAATGATAACCAGCTCTCCATTTAGCTTATCACTTTGCCAGAGGAAGACAGTTCTTCTCACCATGTCACACCTCAGGACAGGAAAAGATCATTTGCTGTTTAACAATCTGAGAACATGAGCACCAGGTTGTTGCCTGTGCCCATGTGAAATATCCATTGTTTGTACTTGTAGATGACCTTCAGGAGTTTCAGTAGAATTTATTGATATAGATGCTTTGTTGAACTTTTTGCCCTAAGGACCTACTATGCAAAGGGAAGTAGTAAAAGAAAACAGACCAATGGTGTACTGCCTTCTTCCAGTTAGTATAATAAAAGTGTTAGAGGAAAGATGATAGAGCTAGACAGCTTGTACATTTTATTGCATATACCAAAGATCTTTTTGAAGTAAAAGATAACAAACAAGTTTGACCTCGGTATCTGTTCCATTCTTCTCTAGATGTAATGCATCACATTTGTCTGTGGCGACAATGAGACAACATTAATTTATGGTGCTTCATTAAGAGTATCCCAGAATGAAAGATTTTACTATGTGTTTACCTTTGTTTTCTGCTGTTAAAAAGTTACATCACACTTTTAACTATATTGTTATCTTAAAGGGATGGTTCACCCAAAAAATATTATTATTTCATAATTTACTCACCCTCAAGTCATCCTAGGTGTTTATGACATTCTTCTTTCAGACAAGTACAATCAATGTTATATAAAAAAATGTCCTGGCTAATCCAAGCATTATAATTGCAGTGATTGGCAGACCAAATTTTTAATGGGTTTGTGTGAGAAAATATCCATATTTAACTTTATAAAGTAAAATATCTAGCTTCCAATGGACCGCCTTCCATATTCAATTTTCGAAGAAAGTGTAATGCCTCTCTCAGTTCAAAACACTTGCGCTACGTCTGATGCCAGTTTCGTTGAATACGGAAGGCGATCTGCCAAAAGCTAGATATTTTACTCTATACCGTGTTAAATATGGATGTTTTCTTTACAAAACCCCATCGATTTGCTTCAGAAGACCTTTAGTAACCCCCTGGAGCTGTGTGGATTACTTTTATAATGGATGGATACAAATTTTTGGGGGGGCCTTCCAATTTTGAGCTGCCATTTACTGCCATTATAATGCTTGGAAGAGGCAGGACATTTTTTAATTTAACTCTGATTGTAACTCTGAAAGAGGAATGTCATATACACCTAGGATGGCTTGAGGGTGAGTAAATCATTGGGTAATTTTCATTTTTGGGTGAACAAAAATCCTCAGGTTGATAGGTCAAATTATTAGTTCCCTTTCAAGTCATCATCTTTGGAGATCATGCACTAAGTCAGAAAATTTCAACATTAATGGAGGGTCATTAATTGGCAAAAGTTCTCATAGTAAGGGATGTTTTTTTATAGAGTCATATTTGTTTGTGTGTCAATACTGGTACATGCGATTGGTCTACGGTAGCAGTAGTTTATGTAAGTGTACACAGCATGTTTTATTTTTATCTCTGTCTTTAATCATTTAGAAGTGGCTGTCTTCCAATTCTGACTCTTGAGTCTTAGCAGGGCAGGTATGTGAGGTCTTCAGGCTCTGTGTGTGTGTGTGTGTACATCTTGTACTTATAACTGATGTCAGTAGTACACTCATTTAGTTGGAAGTTTGTTACATATATGCACGATTTAGGCTATGTTGTTGATGTATACATACATCTGTAGTTATATGTTTACATGGCTGAACTTTGGGCAATTTGCATTTTATGATTTTGCAATGCTAAATAAAAAATAGTCACCTGATCTATCAGTCCAGATTTGGAATTGAGTGACTGTTGATTAAATTTTCTCCAAAATAATAACACATAAATAATACAAATATTAAAAACAAATAGAAATCGAGAACATGAGCGTGATCAGTATATGGAATTTTGTAATTTTATTTTTGTGTTATGTTTGAGGCTACAGAGACTACACAGCCTTCCTGTTTTCAGGACATACCACCCTTAAAAGCTGATCAGGCCAAAAGGGAGGAGTTGTTGCATTTCCAAATTCTGTTTGGATAATGTCATGCAGAGGAGGACATTAGATTCAGCCTCTTTCCCACAAAAACACTCAAGCATGTTCTGTGGATGTTGAGATCAGCCTCCTTTGAACCGAGAAACATCTATATTCTGTCATTTGTATGATTTGTCTTAAGTTCTTTAATTCAGGCGTGAGGTGTTTTTTTAAAATCAGCTGTGAGTGGCTATAACTAATGGTTGTAGCGAAATGAAATTATTCTTATTGTCCCTGCCCAGGGAAAACACATCATTGAGTCTGTTAATTTCTGTTTAATCATGTGATTTAAATGTGCTTCTGTTTCTCCCTCTGCAGATTCTAGACGGTCTAATTGGAGTTTACTACGTGGATAGTCCCCAATAGGAGGAATGTGTTGTTTAAAATAAGTGTGTGTTTGCCCACAAGGATCTGATATCTGTTCACCTTTGACCTCTTTGAGGGCATAATTGCACCATGGCAAGGTCTTGGTGACCTTAAGTATCCCTGAAATAATCAACGTCAGGGTGTAAACATCACATTTAAATACCAAAGATACCTGGAATATAGGCTAACAATCTTCAATTGAAAAGCAGTAACCATGGCGACTAAATGTAAAGTCAAGTGGAACGTATCCATGGAAACCACAAACTCTCTCTGGCTCTTTTTTTGGACCATATGGATTTTTTTGGCTGGAGTTTTACAAGCAACCGTGGTTAATGAAGATGATGTTACAGCACGCATCAGTTTCTCATACAGTAAGTTCATGAATTAATTGCTTTCTTATCCAAATCTATTTACACTTACTACTGTAAGGCCCGTTTACACCAAGAATGATAACTATAATGATAGAAATAGTTCTAAAAATCATTCTAAATATAAAAGATGGTAACACTTTATTTTGTTGGTCTCCTTTAGACATTCTGTTGACTATATAGTACGTTACACCTACTAACTCTCATTAGAGTAATAGTAGACTGTCTGCTCAATATCTGCTAACACTTTATTTTTATGGTTCCCCAACACACATTCTACATAAGTAACTTTGCAAGTGCATACCAACTTATTCTACTAACCTTACCCCTACTCCTAAAAGTCTACTAATACTCTAATGAGAGTTAGTTGGCATGTAGGTGCAGCATTACTTATAGTCAAGAGAATGTCTGAAGGGGACTGTCAAAATAATGTGTAACCTTAAAGAATAGCAGATAAAGAACTATAATGATAACGGCACAGAGAAACGTTATCGTTGGAATCACTTTCAGATCTAATGAACGATAAAACAAAAACAGCCAATCAGAATCCATCGTGCTTGAAAGCGCTTGAGCATTTAAAGTGGCAGACGACAAAACTGCACCGCATGCTTCTAATAAACAGAACAATATTGTACGCTAAAATATCTTTACATGATAACAAATACAATAAAAACAGATATTTAACAGAGTATATTTTAAAACGTAATTTATTCCAGTGATGGCAAAGCTGAATTTTCAGCATCATTACGCCAGTCTTCGCTCATCAGTGTCACATGATCCTTCAGAAATCATTCTAATATGCAGATTTGTTGCTCAAAAACATTTCTTATTATTATCAATGTTGAAAACAGTTGTGCTGCTTAATATTTTTGTGGAAACCGTGGTTTGTTTTCTCTTTTTCTTTGATGAATAGAAAGTTCAAAATGACAGCATTTGAAATGGAAATGTTGCATAAAATGACATTTTATGCTCACAAAAGCAGCAGTGTCAGTAATGAGCACTGTATTCTCTGGAAGAAGCTCTGCTGGCCCAGATTTCCCTCAGACTACCTCTCATCTGCAATAATTTAGGGCTACTTGAACTGCTATGATGTATGTTGTTCCCGAAAGACCCATAACGAGACTGTTCCAAATGTTACATTCACTCATCTTAGCCAAACACACAGGATGGTTTAATCCTTGATTGTAAACATTTACAAGAGCTATTAGGACAATTTGCTAACCCCGGCTGGTGTAGTGTATCACAATAACAGCCATACTCATTAATCATTTGAGGTTGAAATGCAAATGTAGTAGATGTACTTAGAACAAAACGGCTTGTAAAGGGTTTTATGTCAGTAAACACTGACGTTAGTGTGTGACCTCTGTGCCTTGCCAGGAAAACCTTCTGGACATGCAGACCAACATAATTTTAAAGGGTTGGTTTGTGTGCCAGGTTTGTGTAGTTTTGGAGGTGCATTCCATGTGAGGAATGCAAGATGCTTTAGACACCGATTGAATAATATATGTGCGAAACAACATGATTTTTGGGGTTTTGAATGAGGTGTTTTTAAACTGCATGTACAAAGTAATATTTTTGCCTCTGTGTGTGTTCAGATGCAGAAGGGCGATCAGTGAGAGAGTTCTCTGTGGATGGTGTGTTCAACTATTCAACTCTTCTGCTGAGCCCAGATGAAAACAAGATCTATGTGGGAGCCAGGGAGAACATGTTCTCTCTCAGCCTGGACAACATCAGTGTGACGTATCTACAGAAAACAGTAAGTATGTGCGAGAGAATGTTTGTAGTAGTGTGTAGGAGTGCGTTTTGATGTTACTCAGCGTTGTTTTGCATCTTTTGCAGCTCACATGGAGCACTCCAGAAAGGAAGAGGAAGGAGTGCATCTTCAAGGGAAAGGACCCCCAGGTATAAGTGTGTTGCGTTTATTGTTAATATAAATGTGACGCAATATATTAAAACCACAAACTAAAAGATAATCTGCCTTTTATGTGTTTCAGACTGACTGTTTCAACTACATCAAGATTTTACTACATTTGAACAGCACACACCTGTATGTGTGTGGAACATATGCCTTCAGCCCCATCTGTGCTTACATTGTGAGACATCTTTTAAAATCAAATCTTTTACAAATTAAGTTCTTAGAAATTTACTCTTTATGTCAGATTCATGTGCTTTTGGAAAAAATTTAGAATTTGATTGTAATGTCTCTAAAATGTTATGTGGTATTACCATTAAGTAAAAAGTAATAATATAAAACTAATTTTTAAAAGTAAAATGAATTATCTGATAATTTATAAAACTTTTTTGACACTCGCATACAGTCATAAAGGTCATTTTATTATTTTATTATTAGGTTTTTTCATTTGTTGGTTGAACAATATGACTCATTTTGCGGACAAAGGTTTTTCAAATTTAAATAAGCAGTGAATGTGTTATGGTTTAATTTTAATTGTAATTTTTTAATAAAATATTGTGTAATTTTGTTTTCATTCTTTTAACTAAGCTTTTTTTCTTCATGATGTTGATCTGGACATTATATAATATTTCAGGACAGTTGTTTTTTGCCCCAAAAAGAAATATTAAAGTGAAACATTTAACAACAGAATTTTAAAAAGGGTGTATTTAAGTCATTGTATATTTAAATAGCATTTCTTTTAATGCATTTTTTAATAGAATAATATATAGGACAAAAAACTGAGCTTTATGTCATTGGTCCATTTGTGCAAGTGTGTCTGATGTCACTTGATTTAACGGATGATGTGTTTGTGTTTTTCATGAAATTTGTAGAACATTTCAAGTTTCTCTCTGGAGAGAGATGAAAAGGGAAAACCCGTAATGGAGGACGGCCGTGGACGCTGTCCATTTAATCCAGAATACAGATCTACAGCTATTACAGTGGGTGAGTTGACTCATGCAAAAACAATGCAATCATTTTGTTTGAACTTGATATATAAACATCATTAAGTTTGATGAAAAGGTTGATTTGGTGTTAATGAGTGCTTGTATGTTTTGTGTTAGATGGGGAACTGTACACTGCTACTGTCAGTAACTTCCAGGGAAATGAACCCACCATATATAGGAGTCTAGGGTCTGGCACCCCTCTCAAAACGGAGAACTCTCTCAACTGGCTCCAGGGTAAATATATACAAACACACACACACACACATACACACTTCCTCAAAAGGGACCTTCTAAGAGATTAATATCTAAAAATAAATGCCAGCATCAGTGATTACAGAACCCTGCTTTCTCACGCATGTTGGAAAATGACTGACTGATACTGATGTTAAATAAACAGTTTTTCGGTTTAGTTTTCTGGATTATGTTTAATTTGTGTGTGTGTGTGTGTGTATGTGTGTGTGTGTGTGTCAGACCCAGCATTTGTAGGTTCTGCTCATATTACAGGCAAAGACAGAGAGGGGAGTGACGATCAGATCTATTTTTTCTTCAGCGAGATGGGGAAGGAGTTTGACTTCTTTGAAAACACTATAGTGTCCAGGATTGCACGGGTGTGTAAGGTAAGATAGAGTGTTTAAGCAGTTCACACCGTGTTGATAAAGTCAGCATAAACCTGAGAAAAAACATGTACTGACACACGCATACAGAAATCCAAATATTTCCACTATCAGTATGGACTAAATGTATGTTTATCGGTCTCATTCTTGTTTAGCTCTAAAGGTAAAGTTAAAGTGAAACACTTTATACATGTTTCCTGGTGTTATAATGCAATATCCATTAGTTGACATTATATCATAAAGGTTTCATAATCTTTCATTTAAATGTAATGATTTGATCTGACTGAATCCACTTTTTTTGTCACCTTTTAGATATTGTTAACCAATAGCTAAAAAGCCAATCAACATTATCTTAGATAAACATATTTAAATTTGGCTCCATTAACCATTTTGAGTGAATCCGATTAAGAAACACAAATGAATGGCAGAGACGGTACCAGAAAGACATTGACATAAACGGGTAATTCACCACTGTCATGATGGGCTTTTAAGAAAACTTGACTGTTTATACAGTAGATAGGCTTTTTTTTTGTTACTACATGACTAGAGAAAACAGAAAAGGGGTGTTTTGTGGTCCCTTTACCAAACTATAATGCCTATAAACTGCAGGGATGAAGGATACAAAAATTCTGAAGTTTTAACAAAAGCCCTGGGGATGTCAAAAGTCAGCCAGATGACATTTTGCATCATCCAGTGGATTTAAGCTAACAAATAAACTGGGAGATCTGGGTGCAGGTAACATGGGGAAAAAAAGTACACATTGTTCATTTAAATATACTACTGGAATTGTAACAATACAAAGCTGGTGGAAAATCTGTGAATTTGTCATTTAATTAGAAATCATTGAGCCTAACAGATGATACTGGCACATATTTAAATATTTTTGTGAAACCGGGCTGTCACCCTACTTTCATGTTAATTTAAGAAGCAGATGAACAAGGTGAATCACAGGAGACTGTAAACTCTGCCCTATTAATGTTCACATATGTGTTACTTTCCCACCCGTTGACGTTCCCTGCCTCCCTGACACCCATGGGAGTGCAATAGTAATACCATGTTTTTTTTTAGGCATGTACCATGGCATTACAATATTATTATTTGAAATACCCTGGATAATTATATAAATTCTATAGTATATGAATATAATAATCGTTCCGTACTGTGGTATCACTATCTGATACTGTCACTGTACCATTGTTACTGCAACAATACTTTTTTCCCCCCACCAAGATGCTCTGAAACCAGGGCTGGGGTTCTGATGCCCCCTAGTGGTTCTTCAGAGTCTTATAAAATATTGAGAAGTGAGGGAAATATGTTGGTTTGAAAGTGTTAATCAGCTGCTTGTGTGTTTTTGTGTATAACCTCAGGAGGATCAAGGTGGAGAGAGAGTCCTGCAGAAGAAATGGACCACATTTCTGAAAGCTCAACTCTTGTGTTCGCTACCCGATGATGGTTTTCCTTTCAACATCATTCAGGATGTATATGTGCTTCCAGCCCAACGCAAGAAAAACACACTCCTCTATGCAGTGTTCACTGCTCAATGGTGAGTGAAAAATAGAGAGGGTCACAGGTTTTTCTTTACTAATACTATATACTAAACTCTTTTTGTTGTTATTTTTGTAGGAGTAAAGGTTTAGCAGGCAGTTCAGCAGTGTGTGTGTTCAGCATGGATCAGGTAGAACAAGCGTTTACTGGCCGTTACAAAGAAGTGAACCGAGAGACACAGCAGTGGTACACACACACTCACTCTGTACCTGAACCACGACCTGGAATGGTAAGACGACACACATATACACTTTACCAGTCCTGTATAAGTGGAGGATCTTTGAGTTTCTGTGAAGATTGTTTTTTCCCACCTTTCTACAGTGTATTACTAATGCTTCAAGGCAGCTGGGAATAGACTCATCCCTGGATATGCCAGATAAGGTACTAAACTTTGTAAAAGACCACTTCCTGATGGACAGTCCTATCAAAAGCCATCCTGTGCTCTTCACGCACTCTGTGCACTACACACAAATCGCTGTACACCACGTGCAAGGCCTCCACAGAGCTTACGATGTGATGTTCATCGGCACAGGTATGTTGGGTTTTTTGAGTGTCTGATTTTCTCTGGTTTCATTTCTTTTATAATTAGCTGTTGATGTTGTGCTCTATGATTTGACAGATGATGGGCGTTTGCAGAAAGCTGTGAATGTTGCTGGTACGATGCACATCATTGAGGAGATCCAACTGTTCCCAGAAAAACAACCTGTACAACACATTGAGCTGGATTCGGCTAAGGTGTGTGTGTGTGTGTGTGTGTGTGTGTGTGTGTGTGTGTGTGTGTGTGTGTGTGTGTGTGTGTGTGTGTGTGTGTGTGTGTGTGTGTGTGTAAAAGGTTTTGTGTGATGGGTAAGTTTAGGGGTAGGGTTAGTGTAAGGGGATAGAATCTAAAGAATAAAAAACATTACGTCTATGACGAGTCCCCACAAAGATAGTGAACCAGACGTGTGTGTGTGTGTTACACTTAACTTTAAAGAGGTTAAATTTGTTACCATTAACTACTAATGCATTAAGTATCATGAACTAGCAATGTAAAATACTTTTACAGCATTTATTAATCTAGGTTAATGTTAATTTCTGCATACAACTACATTTCAGTTGCATTAATATGAATAGTTAACAACAAACTGTGGTATATTTAACATTTTAAGCTATTTTAATAAATGCTGTAAAATGATTGTTACTTGTTAGTTGATACCTAATGCATTAACTAATGTGAGCAAAAAGTGTTACTGTTTATTTGTACTTTTTAAAATAATTTTATACACTACCATTCAAAAGTTAGGGGTCAGTAAGATTTGTCTTATACTATTGTCTTGTACTGGCCAAAGCTATATTTAATTAGTTAAAAATACAGTACAAACAGTAATATTGTGAAATATTATTTCTAATATACGTAATATATAAAATGTAATTTTATTCCTGTGATGGTAAAGCTGAATTTTCAGCATCATTACTCCAGTCTTCATTGTCACATGATCCTTCAGCAATCATTTTGATATACTGATTTGGAGCTCAAGAAACATCTATTATTAACCATGTTGAAAAAAAGTGGTTCTGCTTAATTCTTTTTGTGGAAACAGTGATTTTATTTATTTTTTTTTTTTTTACAAATTTGTAACATTATAAATGTCAATAGTATCACTTTTGATCAGTTTAATGCATCGTCTTTCAGAAAAAAAATTGCACTTATTACTCGCCCAAAATTCTGAACATTAGTGTATTTGAATTACAAATGTACTTGCACGTGTTCTCTACAACGCTTGTACTCTTACTCCTCAATCCTCTCTCTCAACAAACAGGGTTTGTTATTTATGTCATCACACTCTGGTATTGTTCAGCTGCCAGTAGCAAACTGCAGTTTCCATAACAACTGTGGCGAGTGTGTTTTGGCCAGAGACCCATACTGTGCTTGGACAGGAACACACTGTACTGACGTCACGCGTATCACGCCACAAAAGTAAGTCTTCTTTCTTTCTCTGTTCCAAATTATCTATTGAATTAATAATTTTTGGTACCAATACCCATCTTTTACCATCCTATGTGTGTTTCAGACAATGGCAGCAAGATATTGAGGAGGCTGACACTTCATCAAAATGTAACGGCACAATGTTCAGTGTGGACTCTGAAAGCTCAGGTAAACCTGCAAATCCTTACATATACAAACATCTTATCATCCAGATCTAAATGCGTCATAATATCCATCTCTTCTATCTTTCTAGTGTTACCACGTTCTTTCCCAAATTCCCAAGCATCTGATTGTGAGATCATCATCGTCCCAGCTAACACCCTTCGCCTGTTGCCCTGCAATCTTCGCTCCAATCATGCCCACAGAAAATGGGTATACAAGCCAGATGTAGGTCACTTCCTGTTCCCCAGCCCAGATGGTGGATTGGTAGTCAGTGGCCGAGCAGGTGGCGATGAGGTCTTTTCGTGTTGGTCAGGAGAACATGACTTCTGGCAACTCTTGGCCAATTACTGTGTAAAGGCAGAGCCTTTATCCGAGTCCACAACAAATACTGGGCAGATGGATGCACCTCTAATAATCCAAAGCATATCGTCGGACATCCTGTCCAGTGAATCGGCGCGCTCTGCTCAACCTCGCATAAAGACGTATGGCACAGAGCTGGCGGTAGTGTGTGTGTTGTTAGCTGTGTGTGTGCTTTCATTCGGGCTGTCGGTAGCCTATCGACACAGGGGCCGGCTGAAGGAGGTATTAAGAGGCGGTGAACAAACTGGAGGAGCCCAAAAGAGCACAGTCAGGCCTGGGGAGAGTTTGCCCCTCAATGCTGGTGCGCTTCCAACCTCCCCATCCGACCACAAAAGCTACCAGACATTGGAGGAAAACTGTGGTTACATAATCGCTCCATCAGAGACAAGCACACAGCACAACTCCAAGGAAGCACAGACACTCGCCCAAATGCCACAAAATGGGTTCAAAGAAAGTCATGTGGAGGTCAGTGACATTAGCCCTCGCCCACGGGTACGACTGGGCTCTGAGATCAGAGACTCTGTGGTGTAAAATACAGAAATTGCCAATGAGTTTATATGATTTATGCAAAAACAATCTAACATCTTAACGTCAATCTAACGTCTTAATCTTCACTTTGTACAGTCAATGGGCAGCTTTCATGAAGACTAAGCGTACTGAGCCCTAAGTACAAGAGAATAGATGAGACGTGCTCAGTGTGGGTATTGCCAAATTTGAGTTATTCTAGACAATGCCCTCAAATCCACTCCCACATCTCCTTCACTCTTTGATGTTAAGTTATGACACAGTTTATTGTGTTAATATAAGAAAGTGTGTTGAAACATTAGAGATGTTGTCAGAGACAACAATTGGAGAAAGAGTGGACCAGATGGATGGACAGGAGAGAAATGGGCAACAAGCCTTCTTGTATGACTGGTACTGGTGCTTTTATCACTGCCAAGACATGAGTAATAATACTTCACTCAAGGTGAAAAAAAGGTTTTATATGTCTATTTGTATTACTTTGCCATTTTTGTGCTAAGATTTAATGTATAAGTGTTTAATGAGGGTATTTAATCTTAAAAGCTGACTATAAAACCAATAAATAGCCCATTACCTGCAGAGTCATTATACCAGCATTGAACACCAGGCAGTTCAAACCAGAGAGCCCATTAATGTCGCAGAACTTGGTAACTTTCTAAACATTTTAGAAATCTACTATAATTATTATTTTTTTTTAATCTTTTTTTTTTGGTTGGTCAATTTGTAATTTCTTAGCCCTTTTTGGGAATTAGTATGTTAGTGTTTTCTAGTCTGTGCTTCAAATGTGTTCATATTAGTAAAGTGCCTGGTGTTAAATAATGGTATAATGTGTATGGAAATATTACATGCAGAATAATTACAACAACAAAAAAAAAGAATATTTGCTTTTAGATAAAATGTAGCAAGTGTGTATGAGCATTAAGAAACAATGTTTCTTAATACCTTTTGAATGTACATTTGAAGAGCTATATGGGAATGTAAAGCACAAGTACAGGATTCTGTCTTGCCACACACAGGTTGGTGGTAATTGTGTTTGGTGCAGCAAATATTGCAGTGAATGGAGTCTAAACAGACAGAAACAAGCCAATGATGCGGTACAATGGTACAATGCAACAATATTGTTGGCATTTGGTAAAGAGCGAGGTATATTGCAAGAGAAAAGAATGATAAACATTGTGGATGAATTTAATGTAAATGTATGGTACAGCATGTACAAGGAAATCATACGTGGCTAATACTGGGAGATAAGAGCTCTGATTCCAGTAGGAAAAGGCTGAAAATGTCTGAAAATTTGCAATCTGTTTTAGGGTTAAAAAAGAAAATGTAGAAGAAAATTGCCTAACCCATACTTCAAACACACCCTCTCTGACACAAACACTAACTTCACTATTATAGACTTCCGCTTGGAAAAATATTTTTAACCCACATTAACCGTGACATGGTTGATGTTGTTTAATCATGTGTTACATTCCACTGTGTTTTCAGCTTTTGTGTTTTGAATGGAAAATGTAGATTGTGATCTTTTATACTTTGACACCGTTTTACTGTTGATGCATCTCATTGTACATTCACGCACTTTATTTTTTCCTACCAGTGTGTAAATGAGGTAGGCCACTGTCAACGTCTTGGTTTCGTAGTGAAGGTTTGTACATTTAAAGAAGTTGTAAAATAGGTCTGAAAGAGTGTCTCCACAGTCTGACATGCAAAATAAAATTTTGCATAAACTCATACGATCACAGTCAGAGTATCTGTCTTTCGAGTTAAGAGTTAATTTCATATGCAGTTGGGGGAAAAAAATCAGAAAGCTTCTTATGATCATTTTGTCGTCTTGAAATAAGACCAATACATTTTATTATACATTATAAATAATTATGGATTTCAAATTAAATGTTACATTTTAAGAGATTAAAATACTAAAAGTACTAATTTTGTTTAAAATCAAATTATAATGTGGATATTACAAATTATAATACAAGCAGGATTCATACTGATATCAGATTGATTTATTACATAAACATTAATGAGAATTCACAATCTGTAGAGTGAACTGAACAGAAATCAAATCTCAAGATCCTCCATATGTCCTTAGACAAACAAAAATCTAACAAAAGCTATAGTTCCTTCTGCTGTTAATAACTATATATACTCATTTATACATATGTACACATATATACACAGATCAATTAATGCTTTTCCACTGAGCATTTTCAAAATCAACATAATAGATGTAAACAAATTTAATGACAAATAAAGGTTAATGCATTTATAGGGCCTAATATGAAACATTTCTCTCAAACAAACTTTTTTTTTTTTTTTTCAATGACAGTTCTCTTTCATTGAATTTTCAGTGAAATATTCTGCTGTGATGACATCTCTGACAGCTCTGCCAGCTGGATGGTCCCGAGTAATGGGGTCAACATCATCATCATTGGGGAGATAATATTCATCTGGCACTCGCTCCTTCCTTATAGTGGCTATGTTGTGAAGGACAACACATGCACCAACAATCTGAGATGCGCGCTCAGGTGACACTCTCAGGTCACAAAGACAGTTAAACCGTGCCTTTAAAATAGCAAGAGTCATGTCCATCTTGAGCCTGGTTTGACTAAGGGCCATGTTAAAGTCTTGCTGCGGTGTTGTCTCAGGGTCAGGGTAGGGAGTCATCAGAAAGCTCTGACATGCGTAAGTCTCGTCTCCCACCAACAGGCCGTCAAACAGCCCTGTCAATGAACAGAAACAACACAAGTGTCACAATAACTGACTGTCCATTTTTGTAAAGTGTTTGGTCTACTGTTCCCATTTGACCATACCTTCCTGAAATCGCTGGCATAACGACGACTTCTCGAAAATCTGGTTGTCGTGCATTGAGCCAGGCCATCTGGCATCCAGGCTTGTGACCATGCACTGATGGTCACAAGTAATCTGTAATGAACATACACAGCTTCTGAGTCCCACGTTTAATCTTTACAATATAATGAAAGTGGATGCATTTGAGTGAAATGCAATATACATACCTGAACATTGAGGCTGTGAGTAGCCTTTCTGTTAAGATAATTAGCCTCAATTTCTTTTACTGGAGTCGAGATTGGAATGTGTGTGCAATCTATTGCTCCAATAACTTTAGGGAATCCTTTCAAAAGATCAAAGCATATTACCAACTCTTAGTATCGATAGTTATTGATGGTTGTTAGTGTGTTGAGCAATCTTACCAGCTATATTGGAGAAGCCCTCTTGTATGGCCACAGTGGGAAAGTGACCAGGGAACACAACGAAAGAGTTTATATATCTCTGGAGTGCTATAACTACCCTACGAATTGTTCTGCAAACTGTGTTCTTGCTGAGCTTTTCGGCATCGCCCACTTCATACAGGTATGTACCACTCGCAAAGAAACGCAATGCAATACAAATCATTTGTGGGACAGTGGTCGCATGGCTTCGCCGCGTCGGGTTTTTGATATGGGGCTCAAGAAGTTGACAAAGATACAACATTCCCTCCGCCGAAAATCGGTATCTCTCGTATAAGTTCTCGTCAGAGAATGCTAGTGGGTTTTGTTTATCTCTAATAACTCTTTCTCTGCGTAAAGCCCTTTGTACAATTTGGGCTCCGATATCTACAGGATTATCCAGATACGGTGAAGCCATTTTGCTACTACACATACAATGAGGACTTGGTTACGTCAGAGTAATGTCACTTTGCTCACAGCTGATTGGTCCAATATCTGTTTACGAGCTGTTATCATGAACAATAGCCGTGTATTGGGGGAAAGAAAAAACTGTCCAAGAGCTGTTCAGCATGTAGCGTTTACACCAAGGCGGTGTAAAAAAAAAAAAAATAATAATAATAATAATCTTTCTTGAGACGGCTCTACTTTAAAGATGCTAGTGAAAGCGATGCTTGTGAGTCGGATCTCTTTTTTGGTCTGAACGATTTATAAATAAGATTTCACACATGCGTCGAAGTTTAATAGCCGAATTGTTAAACCTGCTCGTATGACTGTTCCCAAATGCACACATTGTTTATTGTTAAACAAATCTATATTATTTTATTGCTGCAACAAAATTAAGTTAGACACAATTAGTTACAACACCCTTATTACTAAAACGTAATCCAAATAGTCATAAACAAAAAAATGTGTACATTTAGCTTTTATTTTATAAATATGCAACGACATGATGTCAGTGATCACGAGCTGAGCTGTTCGAAATAACCGATTCGGAGCAGTCAGCTGATTCGCTAGCTCCGCCTCCTTTCTGCAAAACCTCGCCCTACGAAGATATGTCAACAAATCAAAATAATCCAAATCTGATGTGGTTAAAAAAACAGTAGCCCGTGCGTGGTCAGAGATTCGTTTACAGCAGGGGTCTCCAAACTCGGTCCTGGAGGACCACTGTCCTGCAGAGTTTGGCTCCAACCCCCAATTAAACGAACCAGGTAATTAGTGTTTTACTAGGGCCTTGCGAGACACTGATTAGCTGGTTCAGGTGTGGGAGCTAAACTCTGCAGGACAGTGGCCCTCCAGGACCTAGTTTGGAGACCCCTGGTTTACAGTGCATGGCTTCTTAGGGCACCTAATTCAGTGATTCTTTCAAGTAGGGACATTTTCTGCTGACAGCATATTTAACAAGGGTAACCACACATTTCTGTTTTTGTGACAGACCTCATATATTACCTTGTTTTCCTGCCCACACATAATTATATATACTAAGTGGTGGCATGTGCATTTTAAGTCCATTCCATCAATGTATTACCAAACAGGGTTCAAAATATGGATACCACACATTATAGAATATTATGTCGAAGCCAATTTATGGTATATGAAGAGATTACTGACGTTTCAAATAAGTAGAAAACAAATGGTAAGCAAATAAATATGAATGAGTAAAACATTTATATATATATATATATATATATATATATATATATATATATATATATATACCCGTTATGCCAGAAGAGAAGCTGGCACTGAGAATTCACTACTGCTTTTTAAACATCGAATCAGTCTAGAAAAGCACAATGCATAATTTGAAGTCAATAATCACGTTGTAACTGCTTTAGCAATTATATGGATAATGGGTTGCAGTTTGTATAAATTTGCTCTCAAACCATGTCTGAATGCTAGTTAATTTCCAAATAATAAGGGGAAAAAAGATGTGAATTGTTAAAAACTTTAAATTCTAATACACATATTATAGTGATAACAGTTTAATTGGTAGGCATGAATTAAAATGTACATTTTTATTAAGAAGGGCACTTTATACAAAAATACAAGATTACAAATCCAGTCCAGACATTTTGAGACTCCCATTTATTTGGGCTTGCTCGGGTTACGTGAACATAAGAAACTCTCTCCTCTTCCATAGCTGACCACAAATCATTATGTACTGTATAGTTGATATGCCCTTTCAAGCACATTATGGAGTTTGGGAAGAAACATTAAAGAATCAAAGTCTCCACATCTACACAATGAAAGATACTCTCTCTTGACAAAAGAAAAAAGATCTTGGATGCCAGGTTGGTCACAACCCCGTCTACTGGTTATTTGGCTTTAGGGTCTCCTTTCTCATTTGCCTTTTTTTGCTTCTGCTGCATGATTTCAGCATCTCTGGGGAAGAAAAAAAAATCACACTCAGTATGATGCACTTTGCATTTCAAAGCATCTATTTGTTATTATTCTCTTTAGGTGTACCTTTGCTTACGAGCAGCTGCAGAGAGGCCGTCTTCATTTCTCTTCCCTTTGGTGGTGTCATTTTGCTTCTTGGCATTCTTTTGACGGGCAAGCTCACGCTGATTTCCCCCTGCAGGACGAGAGATTTCAACACTCTTAATGGTTTGTTCATGCTCTACTCCCTTGAAAAGACAAAGTGCAGACAGGATGGAACATGAATTAACAAGAAGATGCCACTCTGTTTAAAATCTCCAATCGGAAAATCTATTCAGTGTCAAGAAGTGTATTTTGAAGAAGAGGAAGGTTAATACTGTACAGTATAACATGTAAACCCTAGTCTGTGTACAGTATCATCAACACAGAGATGAGTGGCAGTGAGGCGACGTGGCAACGAAGGCGCCAGAGAGCCTTCATAATAACAACATCCGCACAAAACGATCTACTAACTCACCTACTATCGACGATATCACAAAATAAACAACACCCTGGTCTTATAAAACATGTTGTCCTATCAGACAAAAACAAATAACAGACGTTCGCTGTATTTTACTCGGTGGCTTTAATGTTGCATTATAATTGACAATATAATTGAAGTTGGCTAATGTTAAACATCTGCGAACTTTTCAACTTTTTGACAAAAAGTTTTTCGTGTCGTAGTAAATATATAATAATACGTGTTCACTAACGCCACCATAAATCAGCATTTCGCCTGGTTTAGAAGCTTAATCTTGTGATTTCACTTCGTGGACTTTACACAGAATAAGCTAGCTGGCTAGTTGGTTAGCCTTGCTATCGCATTGCTCCTGAAACCGGGATTCCATTAACGTACTTCCAGTAATAACAGCAGAAGCTGATATAATGTCAACAGAATTAATACAAATCAATACCCACTCGTCATGATCGCACTTTTGATGTCGCCGGAGCGCAAAGCTCAACCAGGCGTTACCTCTTGTACTTCTGATGGCTGGCGGACCCGAGTCGATTCGGAAGATTTACGACAACGCAGTGTCAGAACACAGCAGCGCGTTTCCAAGAGAACATGCCCCGTCGACGTCATTACGTCACATGAAAATGTGACGTAATGACATTATAAGTATACTTATAATATATTTACCTTTTTTCCTTTTCTTTTTCTTTTTATACAGTTTTCTGATACATTATATGTTATTGTTATTTGAATAAAAAAATCACACTTATTTACTAAAGTATATTATAAGCATGTCATCTCTGTACTTTTTTTCCTTTTTTAGAAGAAAAAAAAAACTATTTCTACATAATAAATAAATAAATTAATTAATTAAAAAACGTGTGCACATATGCACGTTTATATGAATTATAATTGGGACTGATATTTTCGCTTTATTCTCTGAATCTCGTTGATGAGCTCTGATTTACTAGATTTTACCTTAAATAATTTGTGCCGTCATACCTCTCAAATATCTTTTTGTATATACATTAACATGTCAACAATTTGTTAAACAAATATGATTCAATGGAAGTACTGACATATAGCATAAAAGTCCTATTTGTTCGGTATTTATGGAACTATATGTGTACGTCTGCTCAATTCAACAGAGTGACAGCTCCGTCTCATATACGACAAAATATGTAATTTATTGTAATAAATGTAATTTAATTTAGTGTTATGTTTAAACGTCACAGTGGAGTGCATGAATTTGCCCAGCAGATGACGCCAGTGCAATAGCGTTTTTTCCTTTCTAGGTTGTTTCTTTTTCAAAGCCTTCGGAAGCTTTATTCTGCAATTCACACATCCTTTTGTGTTATGATTAATTATGTAAACGATTATTTTGACAATGGAATACGGACACCAAACAAATAACTTTTTTTTTAATACTAATTATTACTAATTTAACACATAACATTTTTAACTATTTATTTAATTAATTAATTATGTATGTGTATATGCATTCATATATTTATTTATGTATTTACAAAAAAAAAGTTGAATGCTACTTGTGTTCAACTGTAGACACTAGTTTTTTGTATGGGTCTTTTATTTTGTAATGAATGGATGATACATGTTGAGGTATTATCGTGGCTTACTTCATTGTCTTTTCTTATTTTTGACACATGGCGGTATAAGTTTATATCTAGCGCCGCGTATCGTCAGTCATGACGCTTTATAGAGTGAACATGTCAGTGTGAGATTCGTACTAATTTACCAGTAATTTACTCATTCTTCACAGACCTCATCATGTCGGCGTCGTGGACAGCGCGCCAGGGGGAAGTGGGTGATCTGAGAAGCAAGAGTAAAGATGAGCTCCTTGAGATACTCTCTCGACAAATAAAGTTACTGTCTAATAAGTAAGTGATGACCGCTGCAATTTTATTTTAGCCCCGTTATCTTGAATATATAATCATAATGTGTGTACATATAACTAAATTAATATTACTGGCTAGAATAATATGCTGCTTAAATATTCTGGATCATTCCAGAACCACTGGCGCCCCTACAGTAACCTCTAGTCGTGTAAATATCACAGATGCGTGCTTTCCATGAGTGGCAGCGTAAACTACTAAACACAAAAGTTGGGACGATGTACAATTCAAAGCAAAAATCAGAATCAGAAAGAGCTTTATTGCCAAGTGTGCTTGCACACACAAGGAATTTTTCTTGGTGCTGAAGCTTCCAGTGCACATATACAATACAAACACAACAAGAACATAGTAATACAAATTCAAAGAATAAAAAATATTAAAAATAGTATAAAAAATATAAGGTCACAGTTATAAACATTTACAGATTATGAACATATTTACAGTATTTGAGTAGTATGAATATATAAACATAAATAATCTCCTGAGTTTAAAAGATTGCACTAAACAGTCAGAGTATTGCACAGTCAGAGTATTTTATATGTATTGCATATAAAAAAGACCCCTTTTATATGTAATACAAATTAATTTGTTTAATTAACACTGCATTTTCATATTTATTAGTATCAGGCTGCTTTGAAAAAGTCTGTAATGTTTAAAGTGTTATATAAGTAAATGTATACAAATATAAATTGTACTTTTATGATCACTTCAGGAGATTTATTCAGAGCCTCCCAGATAAGGGAAAGAAGATTGCGGACTTTGTGGAGAAAGTGCACCTTGCACTTGGACATCTGGAGGAGGAGGAGAGAAAACAAGCAAGTTTAATCTCTCTCCGGACAGAGTTTCAGGCTAAATATCAGCAAGCCCTTGCCAAGCGAAGCACAGATAAGCATTTAGACTCAAATTTTGTCATGATTATTCCATCCCATGACGGAAACGAAGCCAATGTTAATATTGATGAGGCTAACATACAGGAATATGCTGTTCTGTTTGGCCAAGAGGAGTCTTTGACATCCCGGCCGCAGGCTGCTGAAACACTAGAAACAGCCGCTGGGAATGCACCAGCCTCACTGATGAAAGATGCAGAGCTTGTGGAGGTGTTTGGACGAGTAACACTTTCTGAAAGTATCAACGGCTCAGACCAAGGCACCATCAAAACCCTGCCTTCTAGTAAGCCCTTTCTGGGTAATCCATATCAGAAGAAACCACATTACATAGAAGTCCTGGAAAAGACAGAGAATAGCGTGTATATGAAGAAGCCCAGATTCAAACCAAACCAGTGAGTGGAACTACAAATGTCGTTGCATGGCTGTGTATTTTCCTTAAAAAATAAGATGAAATTGAATACTAAATTTACACACTTAATATTTCTGTTACAAATTAAGTTCTATTATAGTTTGTTACAGTTGAAATAAGATCCGTTTTTAGTCCAATACAAATGGACTTTTTACTTTGTTGCCTCGCATTACGAGTCTTGTGGTGAACAATGAATCGGTGCAAATTAATCCACAGAAAAAATGTGTGTGTCTTTGTAATCTTTAGTCAATCTTCTTCAATTTTAATTAAGATTACTGATCTAGAATGTGAGGAATATGATTTTATAACATTGAACACTTTACCGGTATAGCTTCAGGACTTAATTTGCCCTTGCATGGTGCTAGCAACAGCTAAGTCATGGATTAGTCTCAGGAAATGCATAAACATTCAAAATCCATAGGTTAAATGCTCTTTAAGCCCTTTTAAGTCACTTTGGATAAAAGTGTCTGTGCTTTCTTTAGGTTAGCTGTAAAATCAAAGTCTACATCACCTAGTCTGGCCTCTGGCAGCACCACGCCACTTACTACAGAGGCCAGAAGACAACATGAACGAAAACACCTGGATGACGTTACTGCGGCTAAGCGTCCACCCATGCACTACAATCCTGCCCAGTTGCTGTCATTAGAGGAGTCATCTGACCTTCAGCAAGAGCAGACCAGAAGGCACCTGGTAGGTTGAAGATGTCTTGATAATAATAGACCAAGATGAGTAAGATTGGAAAGTGATGAATGACATTTTTCCACCACAAAAATCTCAGAGAGTATAAAACATACGTGTTTGCCATTTGTGTGTGTGTGTGTGTGTGTGTGTGTGTGTGTGTTCCTGCCTCCATTATGTATTCAGGAAGTAGTACATTTATGTAATTGTGTATACTGTTTATTTCAGGAGTTGCAGGCCAAACAAGCTGCCCAGAAGCTGGCAGATGGTCTGAGTATCAGGATGGAGAGTTATAACCCAGAAGGAGGCCCACTGGAAGCCTACAGAGAGGTGCATGATGATGGGGCCCAGCTTTCCTCAGAGGACGACTGACCGTGGGGCCCGACAGGCGGGGTACTGGCTTGCTGATATGTTTGGCCTCTTGCCCTGGACCAGCTCTCGGCCTAGAGCCCATGCTTCAGGACCCTGGAGAGAGGCTTTCAGCCTGAGGACAAGAGAAGGGCTCTTCATGAACTGCACTGACAATGTCTTCAGATTCTGACGGGGAAGATAAAACAGCAGGTTAAATCAAGTTGAGAGTTATTCTGTTGAAAGCCCGGACATTTTTGCATGTGGTTTCTATCCAACATTAACAGATTATTTTGGCAAGCCGATTCTGAAAACCTACCTTGGCAGGTCCACACCTGTTGTCTTGTACAGAATAATATAATTTGAAGCTCTTATCAGCTGTACCTTCAAGGGTGTGCTTCATGTGTTATTGTGAAAATGGTAATAGAATATTTTTGTATGACCTTTCTTAGTGTTTATTTTAAAAAACCCTCTGAATTGACCTCCAAAGCTTTGATTGGTTCTTTTTAATCGTATAACAGAAACCGTAGTTTTATAAACTAAAGGTGGAGGCACTTAATGTTTTGTCACTTGAGTGCAACAGCTTGCGAGACGTCTGTCTCCCTCCCTTTTTGCAGCATTGTTTTGATAACCGCCCCACTGGTTTGATTGGAATGAGTCAGCCGTCGTTTGAAGGGAGGGATGTTGTTATCAGTGCAGAAATCTGTGACATGCCTCAGATGATTAATATATGTAATGTGAAATATCGAGGCTTGAAGGAATTAGACCAATTGGCGGAGTACATCTGGATTGTATTTAGATCGTGTTACTGCATGAAGTGGCAATGCATTCTGGGATGGCAACAGATAGACAGACGCGTCATATGGTAAATGCAATTTCCAAAGCCATCAACACTGATAAAGAGTTCTTAAAATGACATCTTAGGATGTAAAAATGTATTTTCTTTTTTGCATATGATTCAGGAATCTTTATATTTAGATGAAGAAAAAGGAGTTTGAAGGAAGGAAATCCAAATCCTCGCCACTCTGCAGTTGATGACCTGTGATAACCTCTAGTAATTGCTTCTGCCAGTTGAGGGGAACTGCTGCCTCGGAAAAAAGATCCTAACACATCTGGCAGGTTAGTGTTTAGACACCGTGTGTGACGAACTCCAGAGTGCCTTACCCAGACATCCCGTGATAAATATGTCAGACTTGTCCAGAAAGAATCTCCTCTGTACTGGTATTAATTAAGTCTACCTTGCATACAGAGGAAAAAAGACTGTTATCAATTACACACACTAGATTCCTGTGCTGATCAGATTCACTCATGAGTACATAGGTATGCTTGAGTTGTTGTTTTAAGTTTTTGCTTTCCACATACCCTCACACCAATCGTCTCGGATCAATAAACGGCTTGTGAAGTCATCTGCAAGTAGTCTTGCTGATGACTTATCAAATTATCTATTACAAGTGAGAAATTGTCCCTTGAGAGAATGGGTAACATTTTTGAGCTGTGAGGGGATACAAGGATACAGTTGTTGTTTTTTGAAGTGCCCTTTCAACAGACTTGCCAATAAAAACATATCTTATTGCAGCAGAAGATATATTAACAAAATGTTGACATAATAAGGTTTCAATTAAGGGTGTAACAATACGATGAAACGACTAACAATATGATGCAACACGTGAAAAACGATACCTATAGGCTATATTTTTAGGAACCTCTATTTTGACACTCTTCTCATCTTTGCGCATTGTCCATCCATCAACGCATTCATTCTTGTTTAAACTCTTTTTCGACAATAAGGACTCCCCGATGGTCCAGGGCAGTCCAGAGTTGATGGATCTGTCACTGTCCCGATCGGACCAGTACTGAATCCTCATGAAACTTTATCAGTGGCCTGTGTTTTAAGCCTAGCCAGTTTCACTAAGTAGGCCTATATAGGATCAGCATTCGCTCTTAAAGTGACAACAGCCTATAAATCTGCTGCTGCCTGAATAACTTTTGTAACTCTAGGGATTAATCTATATTTCATTTTTGACAGTCAAGACTATGCTGTGTTATTTTCAGTGGTGTAAAGTAACGAATTACAAATACTCTTGTTACTGTAATTGAGTATTTTTTCTCAGGAATTGTACTTTATTAAGTAGTTTAAAAACCGTGTAATTTTACTTGAGTACATTTTAAGTGCTGTATCGGTACTTTTACTGCTATTTTCCCTAAACCTGCAGTCGCTACATTACGTTTATTTTTGTTTTGTCAATGTGATTGGCCAAGGCGAATAATAAGTCCTGTCTCCATGCGTCACGCGTGACTCCTGTCATATCAACCATAGCGTTGGGAGTCGCGACCAGCCTAGAGTGAGAGGCACGCGTGCTTTATGAAAGGGGATTGTTGCTGGTTACTGTATGATGACTTAAATCGTGAAATTGCTCTGTGAGCCAACATACATCCTCATCTCAGTGTAGTTTATCAACTGAGTGAGTTTCTTAAAGGGGCGGTACACTTAATTACAAATCATATAAAACTCCAAAAATATACATACCAGCATAATTAAATCCAATGAAAATCAAAAAATATATTCAAAATAAGAGAATCAGAGTTTTTAATAATAAAGAAAAGATTTTCAGTGAAAATTATAATGTTGATTTTACACTCATTACAAGTGCATATTTTAATGTAATGTGTTCTCACATGGCAATTTAAAATTGTAGTCCATGTATATAGCAAATGACTTTAATAAAACATCAGATTTATATTTAAATCAGGTTTATGTTTTTAATTACAAGCAAAAATAATCAGTGGTGAAAATTGTGAGTTACTCGATTCTGATTTCTGAAGTGTAGCCTATTCTTTTAAGAAAAAATCCATTGAAATTAAAGCAGTACAATGAATGCATCTTGAAAAGAAAGAACTGCTTTTTTTAACATAAAATTGTTAATGTACAATGCTTTGCAACCTTTTTTAATTAACCACAAGAAAACCTCTACAGTCTGGTTGTCATAAATGTTACCAGATTATTGGTTGCTTTCTCAAATATTACATGGCTGTGTTTTTAGAACTTAGAGAAATATTGAAATACTGTTGATCTCATGTTTTTTTGTTCTTACTGAGAATCATCCATAAAAGAGTAAGCTACATTTTTAATTTACAAGGTATAAGGTGGAATAACATTCATAGCATAATACTCACTACTCTTGAGTACTTTTACAAGGGCTACTTTTTACTCCTACTTTGAGTAGTATTTAGGACAGGTACTTTTACTCTACTTGCACTACATTTTTCGACAAGTAACAGTACTTTTACTTGAATATGCTTTTTCAGTACTCTTTCCATCACTGGTTATTTTATATTTTTTTCACGATTTCTGTTAGACCTATCTGAAAAAAGTGCTTTTTTCAGGTTATTTCATTTATTTGTGCTATTGTTTGTAATTTGATTATCTGTAGAAAAAAAAAATATTTTTAAATTTAATTATTTTAATTATGCTTTATTTTTGCAGTTAATTTTTTAATTTATTTAGGTAAATTTAATTTAACTGGATTACCTCATTTTTGCTGTTTGCTAATGAGGATTTGCACAAAATTGCACAAATTTGTGGCCCTGGACCACAAAGCCAGTCATAAGTCGCACGGGTATATTTGTGTCTATAGCCAACAATACATTGTATGGGCCAAAAATTATCGATTTTTCTTTTATACCAAAAATCATTAGAATATTAAGTAAAAAATAAAAATAAATGTCCTTCCGTAAATGTATCAAAAATTCATTATTAGTAGTAATATGCATTGCTAAGGACTTCATTTGGACAACTGTAAAGGTGGTTTTCTCAATATTTAGACTTTTTTGCACCCTCGGATTCCAGATATTCAAATAGTTGTATCTTGACCAAATAATGTCCCATCCTAATGAACCATACATCAATGGAAAGCTTGTTTATTCAACTTTGAGATGATGTATAAAGGTTTTGTGGTTCAGGGTCACATTTTAGCACAGAAGCCTGAAAGACTTTCTTGACTGTTGTCATGTCATAAACTGTCATCAGATTACTGATCTCATGTGTGACTTTACTTTATTTATTAAAACTAAAGTGACCTTTTTGTTGTGGATATCCCAATTGGGGTAAAGGGTGTATTTCCAGAGAAATGTTTGATATATTTTGGTTGCATTTGTGAGTTAATACAAATTTAACTGGTTGTGTAAAACAGGAACATAATATCATAGTATCGATCAATATACCCCTGAATCGAATCATAATCTTTCTGCAAAAATTGCAGAATTCTTTGAGGTATTGGCAAATATTGTATCGCTGGCTATGAGAATCGATATCAGATCATATCGTGACAAAGCATCCGCTTTACACCCCTAGTTTTGATCATGCATTTCTCTGCTCTTAAAGGCAGTTTTCATCACCGCTTGGAGACCTAAGGACTATAGGTCCAGTTTCACAGTAAATCTGGGCTCTAATAAGACACAGCTCAGAGCAGGTCACATACTCTAATCCAGTGGTTCACAACCTTTTTGACTCCAAGACCCCCTCCAATCTATTCTGATATGTACCTCTTGTACTGCTGTTGTAATAAAACAAGCAAACCCACAAATTCAGTTTATTTTGAATGGTTGTGGTGTTGTAGTTATTTTGTTATTGAATTAAAAAATTTTGATGCCCCCTATAATAGGCCTTTCCCCCAGTTTGAGAACCATGCTGCTCTAATATGTGCTGTTTTTTCCGCATTTGATACTGTAGTTCAAATCGGTTTGATAGTCGCTTCGTTGCACATACCGCTGATATATATACCCATCCTGTTTTGACCGAATGCTTCTGTACCGGATAAAGAGTAATTAAGACAATGGCAATGAATCATATTTATCAATATATTTGCTTTTAAATCTTTGATTTGTGTGTGGTTTTGATACAGTGGTTAATGCAGGAAGGAGAGGGTGTGTCAGTGCTTAGAATAAGAAACCTCAATATTGACTGTTGGCTGTAAAGATGTCTGGATTTATGCTTCAGTCTACGATTGGTTTTAGAAATGTTGTGAATGAAGGCGCTGTTGAGAGAAACACTGCTTATATAATTTCTTATGTCTTCCAGCAATGCGGTCATATGATCAGGAAAGACATGATGATTCCACATCTGCTCCTTCATCAAGTCCATGTGAATAAGTGCAATTATGGGAATATTTAAGTACACAAAAAGGAATGGGAATGATTATCACTGCTATCTTTATTACTTGATTTGATTAACAACCCTGACAAAACAACGTGGTGGTGGCACCATTATTGTTTCAGACAATTATGCCATAGATCTTTGATATACCATATTGTCATACCTTGTTATTTATATAATTATTGATTGAACACCATTATTTTATTTATCATACCATGTCCAATAAATATACACTGTGCCCGGCAATACTCTGTTTCTATTTCCAAGTCGAGTCAAGTCAAATCAAGTTTTTATTTCTGTCATCATTTGCTCGCCCTCTTGTATCTTAAAATGTCTTCTTTTGTGTCACACTGCTTACACATAAGAAAGGATTCTACATCAGGGGTGCAGAACGTTGCGTGAATGCATGACAGATTAATGAAGGTGAACTTGGAATAATGATTATTTAGTCACTTTGTTTGGTATATGTGTCTTTCTTAAAGGATCATAAAGGGGTTTGCTACCCTGGCAAGCCAAAACTGTTTTTGAACAGACAGCAGATGGCAGCAGTGCCTCTGCTTTTCACATGAAAAGTATTTTCGTCTTGAGAGAGTTCATGTCTTGTATGTATTTTGTCTGAATAGGTTTTTATTGTAATTATTCTTAGCCATTTAGATCTTTTTTATATTGGCATTTAGTGCAATTTGCTGATGTGAGCTCATTGAGATGATTCAGCATAATTTTGTCGCCATTAGTGGTTCCAGCTTTTTGCCATTCCTTTCAATGGCTAAATCATCTTGAAAGTGTTATGGGTAATTTGATACACATGTATGCTGAAATTGTGGTGGTATGTTTAGCTCAGAGCTCTAATAACTATATAATATCAGCCTGAGTGAGGTTTACACCTGCAGAAGATAATGTTTATTCCCTAGACGATTCTCCAGAGATCTACCAGATCTGGGGAAAATCCTATGGTTTTAAATCATAGTCCACATGTGCTTAAACAAATTGTTGTTCTAAGAAGTTTGCTTAACAATTATGAGATGGCTGGTCCATCTCAAAAGCATGGAGAGAAAGAGATGGGGAGATTAATAACCGCCAAAAAACTGCCAGCTTTCTGCTCAGCCACTGCTCAGCCTGGCACGGCTGTAAAGCCTGTCAAAAACTCATCACGGTGAGGAAGCCGCCTCAGCAGGGATGCTTCGAGCTGCCAGGGCACGGTGGGGGAAGAAAATGGAGCCGCTTGCCCAGCAGCGTGTGATCATAATGAGGAGGAAAATTCCCATTCTTGTATCCAGATTAATGTAACAACAACAATGTGCTTTTGTCCAACTTTTTTCTCCCCCCTCTCGTATTACTCAAAGCCTCCGTTCCCTTTTCCATCCATGAGCAGTACTGCAAGCATAGAGTTACCCAGTACAGTTGCATTGCCGGTTTAGTGCATCTCTTGGGTGGGATTTCACATAGATGTACTTGCATATTGTGCGAGTTTCTAGTTCTTTAGCAAGCCGAGGAAAATCGATTCCGGTTACCAGGCATCCGAGTACCATCTCCGAGCAATGAGGCTCTCTATCTGTGTACATGTGTACATGAGGTCAGTCTCAAGCTGTCTGCTGATGAATGCAGTGTAATGCTGTTTTTAATTATTTCCATGCTATTCAAGTGAAATCATGCTTTCTGATTTCTGAATGCACCAATTGACAAGCACCAGGAGTGTGAATTAGCAGCAACTCGGGGAATACTGCCAGACATTACAAATGGAGAGTGCTAACTTCATTTAAAGGGTCATGAAATACAATCGGAGGCATGTCAAATATTGTCATTGAGCACTTTGCTGTGTTGCAGGTGCGAGAGAGGCAAACCCATTTGTAAAAAACGTCCTTTTTGGACTGCTCTGTATATCTGGTGTTTGTCATTTTATTCTAGATTTATTTATTTATTTTCCGTCCGTATGGTCAGATTCTCTTATATTATACGACTCCAGCACGCTCACCGGGCCTTTGGTCATACAACAAAAGTAAAAGCATGCCGTAAAAACAAGGCAGTTCTCCTCAGCCCAGCTCATAACAATTACAGGGCCTTGATATGGACCCATTGCCTTGTTTATGTGTTGTAATGTTGTCTGCGTGCCAAGACAACCTTGAGTGCTAGGAGCCCTGGTGTTTTTGATTGGAGCTAAGTGTTGACTTTGCTAGTCTGCAGCCTGGCTTATTAGACTACATGTATTGTGTGTGTGTTTGCATTTGTTTGTGCACATCCTAATTTGTTTATTTACATAAGCATTCTCTTCACAATCCCTCTGTCATGAAAACCAGAGCCTCATCTCCTCAAAAGGCAAACATATTTTTCTAATGAGGGAAGAGATGCTGTCCAAGCCCATAATGATCTTAAGCTGTGGAAAACTGACTGTATTAAAATGCAATAATTAGGTTTAACATGCTTTTAATTGACTTCTTCCTCTGTGCTGTCATTTTTTTCAGTCAGTATCATAACCTTTGACCTCAAGCAGCCTGTTTCTAGTGTACTTAGCCAGAATTCAAATGAGTGGAATGCATAGAAACACCTCCTTGTAATGGCCCGAGGAGTGATTCAACGGGCGTGGAGTTTATTCTGTGCTTTAACTACATTTCGATGGGATGTTTGTCTTCCTGTGCTTTTCTGTTCGGTGCCAATGTTAAACGAAATATAATTGCGCACAGGACCGTGACAATTGTTGAAATGTATCACAAATTGGCAATCGCTCATCGCCTCAAGATGGTAATGCTGTCTTTTACAGGTGCCACAGTTTAGAGTAATATAAAGCAGAGCCAGAGAGAGAGGAAACAGCTTGGGTGACTTTCCTTATCCTCCTTTTGCTTCTTTACCATTGAAAATGTATTTTGCCTTCTTTCTTTTTTCTTTTCCTTCCCTTTGTTTCCTCTCATCAGATTTCACATGCAGCGTGGGACCTCTTCACAGACAGATGGTGTCGCTCACACAAGCGGTGCCCTGTTCAGTCACATATCAGATTCGTTCTGTGTGGATACTCAGGCATGGCTCTTTGGGAGAGGGAGGAACCCTGCAAAAGTGACAGGTCATTTGACGCCCCCCACTGATCTCATGTCTCATCATGCTTTGATAAGCATTGTGAATTTCAGAGGCAGGAAGAGGGACGA